>CM027468.1:37402920-37910420 GCA_015776775.1 Magallana hongkongensis
TATATATATAATAAAGAAAAAAGCACTTACTGCAAAACATAAGCGCTTTTATTGTAAAAAATCTTCAGACGTTTTACAGTCGCTAAAACTATGACGTAATTACGTTACCTAATATATATATATATATATATATATATATATATATATATATATATATATATATATATATATATATATATATATATATATATATATACACACACACACAGCTTGTTCAAGACCGGGGTTGACCTGGTAAAATATCCACACGGACGGCAATTAAGTATATAAGGAAGCAGGCCACACCTCCAAACTGGTAACAATGCAGAGAGAAGTTAATTATAGATAGCTGCATTCCACAAACACGTGTTGATAAGAGAATTAAAAGATCACAAGGAACCTGATTAATTTTTATTATTTCCTTTGTTTTGAAAACACAGATTTAATGTATCTTTTCCAAATGTTATTTCTGAACTGATATGTTTGTTTCTTGTAGTTCTTTTTACCCACTTTTCTTCTTCGGGCTTTAGGGTCACTTTTGTAAGAAACTGAAGTTCCCAACATTTTCATTCCAGTGACATGTACCTAAAAATGCCGCACTTTATACTGGTCACTACCGAAAGCAATCTTTTTGTCTTCATAAATATTTAAAGTGTTGTTAAAACTTTCAACATAGTAAGTGTCACGTCCTAATTTAAAATCTTCAGGGTATTTATAAATCAGTGAAATGATAATGACATTTCTCAATAATTTTTCAGCCACTGGGTTCTGTTTAACAATTGGTGGAATGGGGACAGTTTTTTTGATACGGTTCATTGTAGCCAAGGGATGCATGTCTTCGGAACTCTGTAACTAGAATTTCCTCAGTTCCCATTCAGCACAAATACCTTTAATTCACACTTTATAAGACCAATCACCAATTTCTGAAGAAAATTACTAGTCAAAACCTGTAAAATTCTCTACATACTGGTTTTTATGAGATTTTGACCCTTTCATATTTTGCTAATTTTTCATGATTTTTCAGCTTTTTAGACCTCCCCCAGCTAATTCCCTGCAGAGGGTTGACCTTCCGTACCGCGTGCATGGTGCACTATCACATGTCAGAAACTTACCAGTGTATAGTTTACAATGTCCCATCCACCTACTTTTCGTGTTATTTTACCTCCCGTCTGTAACTTGCAATTTCACTGTGTAAAGTCAGCACAACAGTCATAGCCGCAGGTTTCACATTTTACTTCTGATTCTCATGTACCTAACATAAGGGGCCTACATATTGCATATCAATTTCAACAAGAGACACCCCTCTAACTAATGATAATCATTAAAAATCATTCCATAAATTTTAGCAACACTCATAAGCCTTCAAGTACAGCAATTCTCAATTTTACAAAAATATTGACGGGTACTTTATTCGAAACTGTCCCTTGCTACCATTTTAGATGGTTCATAGTTAGGATCCTTTTTACATCTTGATTCCGAATGACACTGCTTGTGATTCCCTTTGTAGTGTTCCACACAGTTTTCTAACATTGATCTTAAAGTGCTGGAATCTCCATTGCAAATCTTTATCGCCCAATAAAAATGAGTTGCTTCAGGTTCAGGTTTGTCATACAACTCCTCGGACCAGGTTTTCCCCTCTTTGTATCAAGGCCCACTAGAAATTAATAAAATTGCCTTTTTTTACACTATTAATACCATGCCAGATACCATTTTGGTTTGTTGCTCACTGTTTCCTTCACCATTTTATTGATGGAAAGGTTGCGGTCATGGGTGTGAATTTGAACAGTGACTTGTTCTGCTTCTAAATCACGGTAAATTTTTTCAGTCCCGATTTTTTCATGTCGCTGTGTAACAGGATCATCAGCAGTGGTAATGTGCACGCAATTTAAAATCTTGTGACTTTTTTCGCCAACTGCTACTACACTGGTGTCCTTGGCATTTTTCCGCCACCCGTGCCGATATCTTTGATGATATCAATTCCATCTAAATCTTCGTGCATACCGATTTCTTCCAACAGCGCAGTACTTACGGAATCCTCATACTCCTGTTATACAAACGTTTTGTACATTTTAAAAAAGAAGTTCTCTTTTCTTTCGACAGCACTCAAAGTCCTGTAGAAGTGCAAAATCGGGAGTAATGGGAAGGAAGCATGCCACTACACAGGAAAGCATGGTTTATTCTTTGGTTTATTAAATATTTTCCATTTTGCAAATAGGGAGATGATGCCCAAATGTACTTCTGTGGAGCATGTCCTGGTTTTGTACAGCATAACTTCAAAGAGACAACATGTCCTCGTTTTGTCACTTTTCTAACTTCCAATTTCCCATGACAATATCTTCCATGAGTAGCAGTTATATCCATAAGCTTCTTGGTAGGAAAAAGTGATGTCACAAAAAAGTCTTGGTTAACCTGTCCTCTCTTTACATTGATAAAGGCTCCTGGTGTTTTGGGACTTTGTTCTTCATCTTCAGCAGCTAACTTCCAATAATTCAACAAAGCATCCATTATATCTGTATTGTTGTTGTCTTTCCAATTTGTAATTGCACTTTATTTCCTCGAATATGCTTCCAAAAATTATGAGTTTGAATCAGTTACTTCAATCCATGTTAATTCGGTTTTTGCAATTGTCTGATACTTTGTACTTTGTCTAATTTTTACTCAATCCCGGCCTTCATAATTGTAGAAAATTGACACAACGGTATTTTATGTAAAATAAGACCCCAAGGAAAAATTTTAAAAATTACTACTAACCGGGAAAATCAAAACAACTATATCAAGGAAGATAATTTAAATCATTAGATTTATTCAATTTTGTGATCCAAGAGAGTATCCACAAGTCGGACGGTATTCGTTATACAAGGTTAATGTAAACCTCGAAAAGTCTCAAACTGCTGAATTAACTAAATACGATCTCGTTACGAGTAACGAGTAGGTCTTCCTTGCGATTTCTGTTTTAAATCATACCATGAATAATCCATACAATTCTAGAATTACCCCCCCCCTTCTTTCAGATAATGTATACAAATCCATTATTACGTAATAAATGGGTGTGGCAATGAGTTTTCCAGATAGATATTGCTACAATTAACAACTTTGCTTTTATAATGCATTACAAAATCTTAATCGTTTTTATGTAATTTGTAATAGACTTTACGAGTTTCTTGCCCCCCCCCCCCAAAAAAAAATAGGGGCCAGCCCCTTTTTCTTGATTTCTTTGAAAAGGTCTTAAGAATACTAACAATTTTTGTTCTTACACCCATCTAAAATTGTTGATCATTTTTGAGATACAAATGTTTGAATATTTTAGGGGCCAGCCCTCTAGATCCTTAATGGGGACAGAAATTCGTGTTTTGATATGTGGAATCAATTTAAATCATTAATTCAAACATTTTCTCTTTTATCATGTCTAACAAAATATGTCTACTTCTCTAGTTATATTGCGTCAAAGTTTAAGTACGTTGGCCCCTAAAAATCCCTAATTACGTAATAAATGGGCGTGGCAATAATTTTTTCTAATAGATATTGGTACGATCAACAACTTTGCTTCTATATTGCATTACAAAATCTTTATCGTTTTCAAGTTATTTGTAATAGAGTTTAAGAGTGCATTGGCCCCTTAATAAAGGGGCCAGCCCCTTTTTATTGATTTTGTTGGAAAGAACTTTTAATTCTCTACCACTTTTATTATATATGTCTAAACAAAATATCAACTGATAAAAAGATATAAATCAAAACGTGTGAAAATTTTGATTGAAAATTCGTGCCCAATTTTCGTGCCCAGGCGAGCTCCAAGAAATGGCGCAACAGGCATTAAACAACTACATGCTGCACAACTTCAAACTTTAGTCTACCTATCCTGAAAATATCATTTTCATATCTCTTATGGTTTCCGAGTTTATAGCTGCACAAAATGGGTCGTCAAAAATTACAAAATGGCCGACAATTCGGTACCGGAAGTGACTACGAAATAATTAAGAAAAATGTATGAAGTTTAGATCACGCCCAACCATCTGTGAAAAAATGGTTGAGATCTGTCGAATAGATTTCGAGAAATCTCGTGCACAAAATTTGGAAAAAAAAATAATAATAACTAGATACGATCGCGTTACGAGTAACGAGTAGGTCTTCCTTGCGATTTCTGTTTTAAATCATACCATGAATAATCCATACAATTTTAGAATTATCCCCCCCCCCTACTTTCAGATAATGTATACAAATCCATTATTACGTAATAAATGGGTGTGGCAATGAGTTTTCCAGATAGATATTGCTACAATTAACAACTTTGCTTTTATAATGCATTACGAAATCTTAATCGTTTTTATGTAATTTGTAATAGACTTTACGAGTTTCTTGCCCTCCCCCCCCCCCAAAAAAAGGGGCCAGCCCCTTTTTCTTGATTTCTTTGAAAAGGTCTTAAGAATATTATCAATTTCTGTTCTTACACCCATCTAAAATTGTTGATCATTTTTGAGATACAATTGTATGAATATTTTAGGGGCCAGCCCTCTAGATCCTTAATGGGGACAGAAATTCGTGCTTTGATAAGTGGAATCGATTTAAATCATAAATTCAAACATTTTCTCTTCTATGATGTCTAACAAAATATGTCTACTTCTCTAGTTATATTGAGTCAAAGTTTAAGTACTCTGGCCCCTAAAAATCCCTAATTACGTAATAAATGGGCGTGGCAATAATTTTTTCTAATAGATATTGGTACGATCAACAACTTTGCTTCTATAATGCATTACAAAATCTTTATCGTTTTTAAGTTATTTGTAATAGGGTTAACGAGTGCCTTGGCCCCTAATTTAAGGGGCCAGCCCCTTTTTCTTTATTTGTTTGAAAAGGTCTTGAGAATACAAATATTTTTTGTTCTTACACCCATGTAATATTGTTGATAATTTCTGAGATACAAATGTTTGAATATTTTAGGGGCCAGCCCTCTAGATCCTTAATGGGGACGGAAATTCGTGTTTTGATAAGTGGAATCGATTTAAATCATAAATTCAAACATTTTCTCTTCTATGATGTCTAACAAAATATTTCTACTTTTCTAGTTATTTTTCGTCAAAGTTTAAGTACTTTGGCCCCTAAAAATCCCTAATTACGTAATAAATGGGCGTGGCAATGATTTTTCCTAATAGATATTGGTACGATCAACAACTTTGCTTCTATAATGCATTACAAAATCTTTATCGTTTTTAAGTTAATTGTAATAGAGTTTAAGAGTGCCTTGGCCCCTAAAAAAAGGGGCCAGCCCCTTTTTCTTGATTTTATACGAAAGGTCTCATGAATACTAACATTTTTTGTTCTTACATTCATCTAAAATTGTTGATCACTTTTGAGATACAAATGATTGAATATTTTAGGGGCCAGCCCTCTAGATCCTTAATGGGGACAGAAATGCGTGTTTTGATAAGTGGAATCGATTTAAATCATTTATTCAAACATTTTCTCTTCTATGATGTCTAACAAAATATTTCTACTTTTCTAGTTATTTTTCGTCAAAGTTTAAGTACTTTGGCCCCTAAAAATCCCTAATTACGTAATAAATGGGCGTGGCAATGTTTTTTCCTAATAGATATTGGTACGATCAACAACTTTGCTTCTATAATGCATTACAAAATCTTTATCGTTTTTATGTTATTTGTAATAGAGTTTATGAGTGTCTTGGCCCCTAATTTAAGGGGCCAGCCCCTATTTCTCGATTTTGTTGAAAAGAACTTTCGATTATCTACCTTTTTTGTTATATATGTTTTGACAAAATATCAACTCATAAAAAGATACAGATCAAAACGTATGAAAAATTTGATTCGAAATTCGTACCCAATTTTCGAGCCTAGGCGAGCTCATAGAAATGGCGCCACTAGCGCCAAAAAACTACATTGTGCACAACTTCAACCTATGGTCTACCTATCCTGAAAATTTCATATTCCTATCTCTGATAGTCTCTGAGTTTATGTCTGCACAAAATGGGTCGTAAAAACTGACAAAATCGGCCGTAAATCGGAACCGGAAGTGCCGATTTCAAAATTTCAAAAAACTTCTAGAATTATGACCACTGGCTATCATCTGAGAAAAAATGGTCGAAATCGGCCGAATAGTTTTCGAGAAATCGCGTGCACAAAATTCGTGGAAAAAAATAATAATAACTAGATACGATCTCGTTACGAGTAACGAGTAGGTCTTCCGTTCAATTTTTAAACGATAGCATTAAAATATCAATGAAATTTCAGAATTCCCCTCAATCACTCCCTTTCAGAAAATGTAAACGATTGTCATTATCCTTTAAACTGCTTAACAAAAAGTTTTGCTTTTTCTCATACAGAACATTAAAGATGTAAGATTTTTGTCCCCTAAAATCCCTAATTACGTCATCAATGGGTTTGGAAATGAGTTCTACAAACTGATATTGTTACGATCAATAACTTTGTTCCTACAATGCATTACAAAATCTGTATCGTTTTTAAGTTATCTGTAATAGCGTTTGCGACAGTCTTGGCCCTTAAATAAAGGGGCCAGCCCCTTTTTCTTGAGTTCATTCGAAAGGTCTCACGAATTATAACATTTTTTGTTCTTACACTTATCTAGAATTGTTGTTCATTTTATAATTACAAATGATAGAATATTTTAGGGGCCAGCCCTCTAGATCCTTAATGGGGACAGACATTGGTGTTTTGATTAATGGAATCGATTAGAATCATCAATACAGATATTTTCTCTTCTACAATGCTTAACAAAATATGTCTCCTTCTCTAGATATATTGCGTCAAAGCTTTAGCACTTTGGCCCCTAAAAATCCCTAATTACGTAATAAATGGACGTGGCAATGATTTTTTCTGATAGATATTGTAACGATCAACAACTTTGCTTCTATAATGCATTACAAAATCTTTATCGTTTTTTCGTTATCTGTGATAGAGTTTACGAGTTTCTTGGCCCCTAATTTAAGGGGCCAGCCCCTTTTTCTTGAGTTCAATCGCAAGGTCTCACGAATAATAACATTTTTTGTTCTAACACCTATCTAAAATTGTTTTTCATTTTTGAGATACAAATGACTGAATATTTTAGGGGCCAGCCATATAGATCCTTAATGGGGACAGAAATTGGTGTTTTGATTAGTGGAATTGATTATTATTATTAAGACAGACATTTTCTCTTCTACAATACTTAAGAAAATATGTCTCCTTCTCTAGATATATCGTGACAAAGTTTAAGTACTCTGGCCCAATAAAAAACCCTAATTACGTCATAAATGGGCGTGGCAATGATTTTTTCTGATAGATATTGTAACGATCAACAACTTTGCTTCTATAATGCATTACAAAATCTTTATCATTTTTAAGTTATTTCTAATAGAGTTTACGAGTGTCTTGGCCCCTATTGAAAAGAACTTTTGATTTTCTACCACTTTTGTTATATATGTCTTAACAAAATACCAAATGATAAAAAGATACAGATCAAAACGTATAAAAATTTTGGATAAAAATTCGTACCCAATTTTCGTGATTAATGGAATCGATTAGAATCATCAATACAGATATTTTCTCTTCTACAATGCTTAACAAAATATGTCTCCTTCTCAAGTTATATTGCGTCAAAGTTTAAGTATTTTGGCCCCTAAAAATCCCTAATTACGTAATAAATGGGCGTGGTAATAATTTTTTCTAATTGATATTGGTACGATCAACAACTTTGCTTCTATAATACATTAAAAAATCTTTATCGTTTTTTAGGTATTTGTAATAAAGTTTAAGAGTGCCCTGGCCCCTAATTTAAGGGGCCGGTCCATTTTTCTTGATTTCTTTGAAAAGGTTTTAAGAATACTAACAATTTTTGTTCTTACACGTATCTAAAATTGTTGATCATTTTTGAGATACAAATGTTTGAATGTTTTAGGGGCCAGCCCTGTCGATCCTTAATAGGGACAGAAATTCGTGTTTTGATAAGTGGAATCAATTTAAATCATTAATTCAAACATTTTCTCTTCTATGATGTCTAACAAAATATTTCTACTTCTCTAGTTATATTGCGTCAAAGTTTAAGTTCTTTGGCCCCTAAAAATCCCTAATTACGTAATAAATGGGCGTGGCAATGATTTTTCTGATAGATATTGTTACCATCAACAACTTTGCTTCTATAATGCATTACAAAATCTTTTTCGTTTTTAAGTTATTTGTAATAAAGTTTACGAGTGTCTTGGCCCTTAATTTAAAGGGCCAGCCCCTTTTTCTTGATTTCTGTGAAAAGGTCTTAAGAATACAAATATTTTTTGTTCTTACACCTATCTTAAATTGTTGTTCATTTTTGAGATACAAATGATTGATTATTTTAGGGGCCAGCCCTTTAGATCCTTAATGGGGACAGATATTGGTGTTTTGATTGGTGGAATCGATTAGAATCATTAATGCAATCATTTTCTTTTCTACAATGCCTTACAAAAAATGTTTCCTGCTCTAGATAGATTGCATCAAAGTTTAAGTACTTTGGCCCCTAAAAATCCCTTATTACGTGATAAATGGGCGTGTCATTAATTTTTTCTGATAGATAGTGTTACGATCAACAACTTTGCTTCTATAATGCATTACAAAATCTTTATCGTTTTTAAGATATGTGTAATTGAGTTTACGAGTGTATTGGCCCCTAATTTAAAGGGCCAGCCCCTTTTTCCTGACTTTTTTGGAAAGAACTTTGTACTCCCTACCACTTTTGTTATATATGTCTTAACAAAATATCAACTGATAAAAAGATACAGATCAAAACGTATGAAAATTTTGAAAAAAAATTTGTACCCAATTTTCGTGCCTAGGCGAGCTCCAAGAAATGGAGGCACTGGCGTAAAACAAATAAATAGGGCACAACTTCAAACTAAAGTCTACCTCTCCTGAAAATTTTATAATCATATCTCTGTTATTTCTGAGATCAGCTCTGCACAAAATAGGTCGTAAAAAATTACAAAATCGCCGATAAATCGGTACCGGAAGTGACGACAACAAAAATTTCAAAAACATATAAAATTCAGATCATGCCTCATTATCTGTGAAAAAATGATTGAACTTGACCGAATAGTTTTCGAGAAATCGCGTGCACAAAATTTGGAAAAAAAAAGAAATAATAATAATAACTAGATACGATCTCGTTACGAGTAGGTCTTCCATTCAATTTTTTAAACGATTCGATTAAATATCAATGAAATTTCAGAATTCTCCCTCAACTACCTCCTTTTAGATAATGTATACGATTGTCAATGTCCTTTAAAATGCTTAACAAAGAGTTTTGCTTTTTAACATACAGCACATTAAAGATTTAAGATTTTAGTCCCCTAAAATCTCTAATTACGTCATCAATGGGTTTGAAAATGAGTTTTACAAACAGATATTGCTGCTATCAACAACTTTGCTTCTATAATGCATTACAAAATCTTGATCATTTTTAAGGTATCAGTAATAGAGTTTAGGAGTCTATTAGCCCCTAATTTAAGGGGCCAGCCCCTTTTTCTTGATTTTATACGAAAGGTCTCATGAATACTAACATTTTTTGTTCTTACATCCATCTAAAATTGTTGATCACTTTTGAGATACAAATGATTGAATATTTTAGGGGCCAGCCCTCTAGATCCTTAACGGGGACAGAAATTCGTGTTTTGATAAGTGGAATCAATTTAAATCATTTTTTCAAACATTTTCTCTTCTATGATGTTTAACAAAATATGTATACTTCTCTAGTTATTTTTCGTCAAAGTACTTTGGCCCCTAAAAATCCCTAATTACGTTTTAAATGGGCTTGGCAATGATTTTTTCAAATAGATATTGGTACGATCAACAACTTTGCTTCTATAATGCATTACAAAATCTTTATCGTTTTTAAGTTACTTGTAATAGAGTTTACGAGTGCCTTGGCCCCTAAATAAAGGGGCCAGCCCCTTTTTATTGATTTGTTTGAAAAGGTCTTAAGAATACAAATAGTTTTGGTTCTTACACCCATGTAAAATTGTTGATCATTTTTGAGATACAAATGATTGAATATTTTAGGGGCCAGCCCTCAAGATCCTTAATGGGGACAGAAATTCGTGTTTTGATAAATGGAGTTAATTTAAATCATTTATTTAAACATTTTCTCTTCTATGATGTCTAACAAAACATGTTTACTTCTCTAGTTATTTTTCGTCAAAGTTTAAGTACTTTGGCCCCTAAAAATCCCTAATTACGTAATAAATGGGCGTGGTAAGGATTTTTTATAATAGATATTGGTACGATCAACAACTTTGCTTCTATAATGCATTACAAAATCTTTATCGTTTTTAGGTTATTTGTAATAGAGTTTATGAGTGTCTTGGCCCCTAATTTAAGGGGCCAGCCCCTATTTCATGATTTTGTTGGAAAGAACTTTTGATTCTCTACCTCTTTTGTTATATATGTCTTAACAAAATATCAACTCATTAAAAGATACAGTTCAAAACATATGAAAAATTTGATTCGAAATTCGTACCCAATTTTCGAGCCTAGGCGAGCTCATAGAAATGGCGCCACTGGCGCCAAAAAACTACATTGTGCACAATTTCAATCTATGGTCTACCTATCCTGAAAATTTCATATTCCTATCTCTGATAGTCTCGGAGTTTATGTCTGCACAAAATTAGTCGTAAAATCTGACAAAATCGGCCGTAAATCGGAACCGGAAGTGCCGATTTCAAAATTTCAAAAAACTTTTAGAATTATGACCACAAGCAATCATCTGAGAAAAAATGGTTGAAATCGGCCGAATAGTTCTCGAGAAATCGCGTGCACAAAATTCGTGGAAAAAAATAATAATAATAATAATAACTAGATAAGATCTCGTTACGAGTAACGAGTAGGTCTTCCTTGCAATTTCTGTTTTAAATCATACCATGAATAATCGATACAATTCTAGAATTATCCCCCCCCCCCCACTTTCAGATAATGTATACAAATCCATTATTACGTAATAAATGGGTGTGGCAATGAGTTTTCCAGATAGATATTGCTACAATTAACAACTTTGCTTTTATAATGCATAACGACATCTTAATCGTTTTATGTAATTTGTAATAGAGTTTACGAGTTTCTTGCCCCCCCCCCCTCCCCCAAAAAAGGGATCAGCCCCTTTTTCTTGATTTCTTTGAAAAGGTCTTAAGAATACTAACAATTTTTGTTCTCACACCCATCTAAAATTGTTGATCATTTTTGAGATAAAAAAGTATGAATATTTTAGGGGCCAGCCCTCTAGATCCTTAATGGGGACAGAAATTCGTGTTTTGATAAGTGGAATCGATTTAAATCATAAATTCAAACATTTTCTTTTCTATGATGTCTAACAAAATATGTCTACTTCTCTAGTTATATTGCCTCAAAATTTAAGTACTTTAGCCCCTAAAAATTCCTAATTACGTTATAAATGGGCGTGGCAATGATTTTTTCTAATAGATATTGGTACGATCAACAACTTTGCTTCTATAATGCATTACAACATCTTTATCGTTTTTAAGTTATGTGTGATAGAGTTTAAGAGTGCGTTAGCCCCTAAATAAAGGGGCCAGCCCCTTTTTCTTGATTTTGTTTGAAAGAACTATTGATTTTCTGCCTCTTTTGTTATATATGTTATAACAAAATATCAACTTATAAAAAGATATAAATCAAAACGTGTGAAAATTTTGAATAAAAATTCATACCCAATTTTCGTGCCCAGGCGAGCTCCAAGAAATGGCGCAACAGGCATTAAACAAATACATGCTGCACAACTTCAAATTATAGTCTACCTATCCTGAAAATTTGATATTCATATCTCTTATGGTTTCCGAGTTTATAGCTGCACAAAATGAGTCGTCAAAAATTACAAAATGGCCGACAATTCAGTACCGGAAGTGACTACGAAAAAATTAAGAGAAATGTATTAAGTTTAGATCACGCCCAACCATCTGTGAAAAAATGGTTGAGATCGGTCGAATAGATTTCGAGAAATCTCGTGCACAAAAATTTGGAAAAAAATAATAATAATAACTAGATACGATCTCGTTACGAGTAACGAGTAGGTCTTCCTTGCGATTTCTGTTTTTAATCATACCATGAATAATCGATATAATTTTAGAATTACCCCCCCCCCCCCCACACACACACACACTTTCAGATAATGTATACAAATCCCTAATTACGTAATAAATGGGTGTTGCAATGAGTTTTCCAGATAGATATTGCTACAATTAACAACTTTGCTTTTATAATGCATTACGAAATCTTAATCGTTTTTATGTAATTTGTAATATACTTTACGAGTTTCTTGCCCCCCCCCCCCCAAAAAAAGGGGGCCAGACCCTTTTTCTTGATTTCTTTGAAGAGGTCTTAAGAATTCTAACAATTTTTGTTCATACACCCATCTTAAATTGTTGATCATTTTTGAGATACAAATGTATGAATATTTTAGGGGCCAGCCCTCTAGATCCTTAATGGGGACAGGAATTCGTGTTTTGATAACTGGAATCGATTTAAATCATAAGTTTAACATTTTCTCTTCTATCATGTCTAACAAAAAATGTCTACTTCTCTAGTTATATTGCGTCAAAGTTTAAGTACTTTGGCCCCTAAAAATCCCTAATTACGTAATAAATGGGCGTGGCAATAATTTTTTCTAATAGATATTGGTACGATCAACAACTTTGCTTCTATATTGCATTACAAAATCTTTATCGTTTTGAAGTTATTTGTAATAGAGTTTAGGAGTGCCTTGGTCCCTTAATAAAGGGGCCAGCCCCTTTTTATTGATTTTGTTGGAAAGAACTTTTGATTCTCAACCACTTTTGTTATATATGTCTAAACAAAATATCAACTGATAAAAAGATATAAATCAAAACGTGTGAAAATTTTGAATGAAAATTCGTGCCCAATTTTCTTGCCCAGGCGAGCTCCAAGAAATGGCGCAACAGGCATTAAACAACTACATGCTGCACAACTTCAAACTATAGTCTACCTATCCTGAAAATTTCATATTCATATCTCTTATGGTTTCCGAGTTTATAGCTGCACAAAATGGGTCGTCAAAAATTACAAAATGGCCGACAATTCGGTACCGGAAGTGACTACGAAAAAATTAAGTAAAATGTATGAAATTTAGATCACGCCCAACAATCTGTGAAAAAATGGTTGAGATCGGTCGAATAGATTTCGAGAAATCTCGTGCACAAAATTTGGAAAAAAAAAATAATAATAATAATAAGAAACAGTACGAAAACAATAAGGTCTTCCGCTGGAAACGGAAGACCTTAATAAGAAACAGTACGAAAACAATAAGGTCTTCCGTTTCCAACGGAAGACCTTAATAATAATAATAACTAGATACGATCTCGTTACGAGTAACGAATTGGTCTTCCTTGCGATTTCTGTTTTTTTAATCATACCATGAATAATCGATATAATTTTAGAATTACCCCCCCCCTCCCCACACACAGACACACATTTTCAGATAATGTATACAAATCCCTAATTACGTAATAAATGGGTGTTGCAATGAGTTTTCCAGATAGATATTGCTACAATTAACAACTTTGCTTTTATAATGCATTACGAAATCTTAATCGTTTTTATGTAATTTGTAATAGACTTTACGAGTTTCTTGCCCCCCCCCCCCCCCCCCCCCCCGAAAAAAAGAGGCCAGCCCCTTTTTACTTGATTTCTTTGAAAAGGTCTTAAGAATACAAACATTTTTTGTTCTTACACTCATCTTAAATTGTTGATCATTTTTGAGATACAAATGTTTGAATATTTTAGGGGTCAGCCCTGTAGATCCCTAATGGGGACATACATTAGTGTTTTGATAAGTGGAATCGCTTTAAATCATTGATGCAAACATTTTCTCTTCTATGATGTCTAACAAAATATGTCTACTTCTCTAGTTATATTGCGTCAAAGTTTAAGTACTTTGGCCCCTAAAAATCCCTAATTACGTAATAAATGGGCGTGGCAATAATTTTTTCTAATAGATATTAGTACGATCAATAACTTTGCTTCTATAATGCATTACAAAATCTTTATCGTTTTCAAGTTATTTGTAATAAAGTTTAAGAGTGCCTTGGCCCCTAATTTAAGGGGCCAGCCCCTTTTCCTTGATTTCTTTGAAAATGTCTTAGGAATACTTACATTTTTTGTTCTTACACCCATTTAAATTTGTTTATCATTTTTGAGATACAAATGTTTTACTATTTTAGGGGCCAACCCTCTAGATCCTTAATGGGGACGGAAATTCGTGTTTTGATATGTGGAATCGATTTAAATCATAAATTCAAACATTTTCTCTTCTATGCTGTCTAACAAAATATGTCTACTTCTCTAGTTATATTGCGTCAAAGTTTAAGTACTCTGGCCCCTAAAAATCCCTAATTACGTAATAAATGGGCGTGGCAATGATTTTTTGTAATAAATATTGTTACGATCAACACTTTTGCTTCTAAAATGCATTACAAAATCTTTATCGTTTTTAAGTTATTTGTAATAGAGTTTAAGAGTGCCTTGTCCCCTAAATAAAGGGGCCAGCCCCTTTTTTCTGATTTTGTTGGAAAGAACTTTTGATTCTCTACCACTTTTGTTATATATGTCTTAACAAAATATCAACTGATAAAAAAATATATATCAAAACGTGTGAAAATTTTGATTGAAAATTCGTGCCCAATTTTCGTGCCCAGGCGAGCTCCAAGAAATGGCGCAACAGGCATTAAACAACTACATGCTGCACAACTCCAAACTATCGTCTACCTATCCTGAAAATTTGATATTCATATCTCTAATAGTTTCCGAGTTTATAGCTGCACAAAATGGGTCGTCAAAAATTACAAAATGGCCGACAATTCGGTACCGGAAGTGACTACGAAAAAATTGAGAAAAATGTATTAAGTTTAGATCACGCCCTAACATCTGTGAAAAAATGGTTGAGATCGGTCGAATAGATTTCGAGAAATCCCGTGCACAAAATTTGGAAAAAAAAAATAATAATAATAAGAAACAGTACGAAAACAATAAGGTCTTCCGCTGGAAACGGAAGACCTTAATAACTAGATACGATCTCGTTACGAGTAACGAGTAGGTCTTCCGTTCAATTTTTTCAACGATTCGATTAAAATATCAATGAAATTTCAAAATTATCCCTCAACCACTTCCTTTTAGATAATGTATACGATTGTCAATATCCTTTAAAATGCTTAACAAAGAGTTTTGCTTTTTAACATACAGCACATTAAAGATTTAAGATTTTAGTCTCCTAAAATCTCTAAATACGTCATCAATGGGTTTGGAAATGAGTTTTACAAACTGATATTGCTGCGATCAACAACTTTGTTTTTATAATGCATTACAAAATGTTGATAATTTTTAACGTATGAGTAATAGAGTTTAGGAGTCTATTGGCCCCTAATTTTAGGGGCCAGCCCCTTTTTCTTGATTTTATACGAAAGGTCTCATGAATACTAACATTTTTGGTTCTTACATCCATCTAAAATTGATGTTTACTTTTGAGATACAAATGATTGAATATATTAGGGGCCAGCCCTCTAGATCCTTAATGGGGACAGAAATTCGTATTTTGATAAGTAGAATCAATTTAAATCATTCAATCAAACATTTTCTCTTCTTTGATGTCTAACAAAATATGTATACTTCTCTAGTTTTTTTTCGTCAAAGTTTTAGTATTTTGGCCCCTAAAAATCCCTAATTACGTAATAAATGGGCGTGGCAATGATTTTTTCGAATAGATATTGGTACGATCAACAACTTTGCTTCTATAATGCATTACAAAATCTTTATCGTTTTTAAGTTATTTGTAATAGAGTTAACGAGTGCCTTGGCCCCTACAAACATTTTTTGTTCTTACACCCATGTAAAATTGTTGATCATTTTTGAGATACAAATGATTGAATATTTTAGGGGCCAGCCCTCTAGATCCTTAATGGGGACAGAAATTCGTGTTTTGATCAGTGGAATTAATTTAAATCATTTATTCAAACATTTTCTCTTTTATGATGTCTAACAAAATATGTATACTTCTCTAGTTATTTTTCGTCAAAGTTTAAGTACTTTGGCCCCTAAAATTCCCTAATTACGTAATAAATGGGCGTGGCAATAATTTTTTCTTATAGATATTGGTACGATAAACAACTTTGCTTCTATAATGCATTACAAAATCTTTATCGTTTTTAAGTTATATGTAATAGAGTTTACGAGTGCCTTGGCCCCTAAAAAAAGGGGCCAGCCCCTTTTTCTTGATTTCGTTGGAAAGAACTTATGATTATCTACCACTTTTGTTATATATATTTTAACAAAATATCAACTGATAAAAAGATACAGATCAAAACGTTTGAAATTTTTGAATGAAAATTCGTACTCAATTTTCGTGCCCAGGCGAGCTCCAAGAAATGGCGCCACTGGCGTAAAACAAAATAATAGTGCACAACTTCAGACTATAGACTACCTATCCTGAAAATTTCATAGTCATATCTCTGATAGTTTCTGAGATCAGCTCTGCACAAAATAGGTCGTAAAAAACTACAAAATGGTCGATAAATCGGTACCGGAAGTGACGACAACAAATATTTCAAAAGCATATAAAATTCAGATGATGACTCATCATCTGTGAAAAAATCTTGAAAATCGGTCGAATAGTTTTCGAGAAATCGCGTGCACAAAATTTGGAAAAAAAAAATAATAATAATAACTAGATCTCGTTACGAGTAACGAGTAGGTCTTCCGTCCGATTTTGTTTTCATATGATACGATGAAATATCGATATTCTCTGCCAAATCTGCGATCTTGGTGAATCTAGGTTTTTTGTCTCGAGACCGAAAACGGACGAACAAAAGAGGTTTATGAAAATAAAAGCTAGGATTTTTTTTGTACATTTGTTTAGTGTACACTACTGTTAATCATAGCAGATGAAACACCAAAGATAATCAGTTAAACTTGTGAAAAAAATGAATTGTTTGAACTCTTCTGGTGAGTACCGGAAGTGACGGTTGACAAAAGAAAACCCGTTAAATATATCTTCAATCGATTGTCTATCATTTATAAAAGTTTGTGTCTCAATCACTTACAGTGACTAAAATCTCGCTGGTATCAATTTTGTAAAAAAGGCTAAGTACCAAAGATATTTGAAATCTTGCTTGTTTTCAAGTTATCTGTAATAGAGTTTACGAGTGTCTTGGCTTCTCATTTAAGGGGCCAGCCCCTTTTTCTTGAGTTCAATCGACAGTTCTCACGAATACTAACATTTTTTGTTCTTACACCCGTCTAAAATTGTTGTTCATTTTTTAGATACAAATGATTGAATATTTTAGGGGCCAGCCCTATAGATCCTTAATGGGGACAGACTTTGGAGTTTTGATTAGTGGAATTAATTAGAATCATCAATGCAAACATTTTCTTTTCTACATTGCCTAACAAAATATGTCTCCTTCTCTAGATATATTGCATCAAAGTTTAAGTACTTTGGCCCCTTAAAATCCCTAATTACGTCATAAATGGGTGTGAAAATGATTTTACCTGATAAATATTGCTACAATCAACAACTTTGCTTCTATATTGCATTACCAAATTTTGATCGTTTTTAAGTTATTTGCAATAGAGTTTACGAGTGTCTTGGCCCCTAATTTAAGGGGCCAGCCCCTTTTTCTTGATTTTGTTGGAAAGAACGTTTAATTATCTACTATATTTGTTATATATGTCTTAACAAAATATCAACTGATAAAAAGATACAGATGAAAACGTATGAAGAATTTGAATGAAAATTCGTACCCAATTTTCGTGCCTACGCGAGCTCCAAAAAATGGCGCCACTGGCGTAAAACAAAATAATAGTGCACAACTTCAGACTATAGACTACCTATCCTGAAAATTTCATAGTCATATCTCTGATAGTTTCTGAGATCAGCTCTGCACAAAATAGGTCGTAAAAATGTACAAAATGGCCGATAAATCGGTACCGGAAGTGCCGACAGGAAAAATCTCAAAAATGTATGAAGTTTACATCAAGACTCATCTTCTCTGAAAAAATGGTCGAAATCGGTCGAATAGTTTTTGAGAAATCTCGTGCACAAAATTTGTGGAAAAAAATAATAATAATAATAATAATAAGAAATCGTACGAAAACTATAAGGTCTTCCGTTGGAAACGGAAGACCTTAACTAGATACGATCTCGTTACGAGTAACGAGTAGGTCTTCCGTTCAATTTTTAAACGATAGCATTAAAATATCAATGAAATTTCAGAATTCCCCTCAACCACTCCCTTTCAGAAAATGTAAACGATTGTCATTATCCTTTAAAATGCTTAACAAAAAGTTTTGCTTTTTCTCATACAGAACATTAAAGATGTAAGATTTTTGTCCCCTAAAATCCCTAATTACGTCATCAATGGGTTTGGAAATGAGTTCTACAAACTGATATTGTTACGATCAATAACTTTGTTCCTACAATGCATTACAAAATCTGTATCGTTTTTAAGTTATCTGTAATAGAGTTTACGACAATCTTGGCCCCTAAATAAAGGGGCCAGCCCCTTTTTCTTGAGTTCATTCGAAAGGTCTCACGAATTATAACATTTTTTGTTCTTACACTTATCTAGAATTGTTGTTCATTTTATAATTACAAATGATAGAATATTTTAGGGGCCAGCCCTCTAGATCCTTAATGGGGACAGACATTGGTGTTTTGATTAATGGAATCGATTAGAATCATCAATACAGATATTTTCTCTTCTACAATGCTTAACAAAATATGTCTTCTTCTCTAGATATATTGCGTCAAAGCTTTAGCACTTTGGCCCCTAAAAATCCCGAATTACGTCATAAATAGACGTGGCAATGATTTTTTCTGATAGATATTGTAACGATCAACAACTTTGCTTCTATAATGCATTACAAAATCTTTATCGTTTTTTCGTTATCTGTGATAGAGTTTATGAGTTTCTTGGCCCCTAATTTAAGGGGCCAGCCCCTTTTTCTTCTGTTCATTCGCAAGGTCTCACGAATAATAACATTTTTTGTTCTTACACCTATCTAAAATTGTTTTTCATTTTTGAGATACAAATGACTGAATATTTTAGGGGCCAGCCCTATAGATCCTTAATGGGGACAGAGATTGGTTAGTGGAATCGATTATTATTATTGAGACAGACATTTTCTCTTCTACAATACTTAAAAAAATATGTCTCCTTCTCCAGATATATCGTGACAAAGTTTAAGTACTCTGGCCCCTAAAAAACCCTAATTACGTCATAAATTGGCGTGGCAATGATTTTTTCTGATAGATATTGGTACGATCAACAACTTTGCTTCTATAATGCATTACAAAATCTTTATCATTTTTAAGTAGTTTCTAATAGAGTTTACGAGTGTCTTGGCCCCTAATTTAAGGGGCCAGCCCCTTTTTCTTGATTTCGTTGAAAAGAACTTTTGATTTTCTACCACTTTTGTTATATATGTCTTAACAAAATACCAACTGATAAAAAGATACAGATCAAAACGTATAAACATTTTGGATAAAAATTCGTACCCAATTTTCGTGCCCAGGCGAGCTCCAAGAAATGGCGCCACTGGCGTAAAACAAAATAATAGTGCACAACTTCAGACTATAGACTACCTATCCTGAAAATTTCATAGTCATATCTCTGATAGTTTCTGAGATCAGCTCTGCACAAAATAGGTCGTAAAAAACTACAAAATGGCCGATAAATCGGTACCGGAAGTGACGACAACAAAAATTTCAAAAACATATAAAATTCAGATCATGACTAATCATCTCTGTAAAAATGACTGAAATCGGCTGAATAGTTTTCGAGAAATCGCGTGCACAAAATTTGGAAAAAAAAATAATAATAATAAGAAACAGTACGAAAACTATAAGGTCTTCCGTTGGAAACGGAAGACCTTAATAAGAAACAGTACGAAAACTATAAGGTCTTCCGTTGGAAACGGAAGACCTTAATAAGAAACAGTACGAAAACAATAAGGTCTTCCGCTGGAAACGGAAGACCTTAACAAGTTAATATTTGTACACCAATAACAAACACAGGCACCTGACGTTAGAAATATTTCTTTTTTCAATAAGACTCCAAGTACTCTAACAATAAAAAGGTTTGTCACGGTCGCCATTTTGATTTTTTAGACCAACTTATCTAACACGATTTTCTTGCAGCGATTCATGCAAAATTAATAGGTAAAAATAAATCCGTTCGCCACTTACTACTTTTTTGTGTAAACTCGAACATCACCTACACGAATTACGACACAACCGCTCCGAAAATCAGAGACATAAATAAAAGAGATCGGCAACTCCGCAATTAGCGTGTAAATGTCACGGGACCATCCTTACTTTGAGCACTACAAGTGCAACAGGAATCTTGTATAAGTCTGATATTGACCATGAACCTGTCAATATGTTTAAGATGTTTTATTTATGAAACATCTACAAAAACTCTTTATTTAGCTTTTAAATTACTTTTTCAAAACTTATTGAATTTTCACAAAGTAATGGTAATGGTAATGCATTACTTTACTCATGTAATGGTAATGTAATGCATTACTTCAAGAAAATGAAGTAATGGTAATGGCAGTGTAATGCCGTAATTCATGACAAATGGTAATGTAATGCATTACTTTTCACCAACTAAACCGGACAACATGAACATTAACATTAAACCTGGTTCTTCAATCGATAAGATTGTATATATTATTTGATCTATTGTACACCCAAAATGTATAATCTACATGTATATAGATTTTGCTTACAGTCCATTGTTCAAAATTTAAATCAAGTTTAATTAATTAAAGAGCCAACGAACAAGAAGGCAACTTCAGACATGTTTTTATTTTCAATGTACAAAATTCCTTTGGAGACGAACAGCAGTCATGTTGCAAGTAGACTGGAGGCCAATAAAACACCTATCTAATATGTAAGACATCTTTGTATAACCCATCCTGATTTTAACTTCGGCTTGCGCATGAAGTCCGGGGGTATTCAGGTGGAAGATTGTCAAAATAAAATTCACGATATTTCAAAAATGGCACTTTGCATTTGGGAACTTTACTTTCGATTCAACCTTCAACCTCTTGTATTGATTAATGGGCTCGTACACCAACTGTTGTGCACTCAGTTATGTAACTCATTCCACATTTGAAGCCGAGCAAGAATATTTTGATCAATAAAACTATTTGTTTATTTTCTAAACAGAATTGTGTTTATACACAGAGGACTTAAAAAGATTTAATGCGTGTTTTTATAATACATATTTACTGAAATGCATGAAAACTTATGCACTATTTTCTTACGCGTAGACTCAATTCATGTGTTCTACGCGTGCCTTCCGGTTTGAGACTTCGGCTGACAGTAAACCAATAGACGGGGTCACGTGACCCCGTCTAATAAAAAAAAATAAACAAAAGATAAAATTTACTCTTCTGTTCTATTTTTATTCTTGCACACTTTTATTTCCCCTTATCTACTTTTTCTCTGCGGAGCCAGTGGGCAATACCTTTATTATAGTATATGTTTATTTGCATGACAACTATTTGCAGAGTGTTAAAGGATGGAAGAGGACATGTACGACATCAACTTCATCCCTGACTATGACCCATCATCAGAGAGTCTGTCAGAGGATTGGATAGTTTTAGACGAAGCCATGTCAGAAGACGGAGAGGCGCAGCAGAAGGAGGAGGAAAGGTCCCCAAGAGATATTCCAGGAGCCAGAACCGTAACACTGACAGAATCTGCGGTTAAACCAGCAGTGGTCCCTGGTGTGAAGGCACCCAATCCCCAGTCAGTGTCTAGCGTTTCATGCTCTGACATACATTCAACACACACCGGGAAGTACCGGTCCGATCTGTAACATAGGTCTTCAAGGGCACGTTAAGCGCCACGTATTGCGTAACCACTTGCCGTGGTTCTGGATTGGTAGTCTCTCCTGTTGTGAATGCAGACAGCTTGAAGGATCAGTCTTAAGCCTGACCGTTAAACATACCATGGCCCACAAGGGAGAACAGCGTACATTTGGTTTACACACAGAGGTCTTAATCACAAAGATTTAAGGCGTGTTTTTATAATATATATTTACTGAAATGCATGAAAACATTCTGCACTATTTTCTTACGCGCAGACTCTCATGTGTTCTACGCGTGTCTTCCGGTTTGAGACTTCGGCTGACAGTAAACTAATAGACGGGGTCACGTGACCCCGTCTAAAAATGTGCCATACATGGGACATCGCTGGGAGTAAAACCCTCGTACATTTTTAATGATAATTGGTAATGTTTTCAATCAGTGTGCTGTATATATCATTAATAACATTTTATAATGTCGAAGTCTGACTGTAATTAATCCATCCACGAAGGCCCCATGCATTCATTGATCAATAAGGAACTTGATATACACCGAGAGTAAAGCAGCAGGACGGACTCTAGGCTGTAAACGTGTGTGTTCTTTCTATTTGTATATGATTAGCAAAGTGATAACGAAGTAATAAAATAATTATAAGGAATACTTTGTGTTTTTCAGTTTTCTGAGGTAAGACAAGCTGTCCGCTATTTATTGTGAGTGCGTCTATAGCAATAGGCATTTCAGGTAGAAATGTAAACAATGAGCAACTGTCAATCTAATCTGAGGAAATTTGAATTTCTGGTTCACTTCAAAACTTTAAATGAAAATTTCAAGAGAAATAAAGCATCTATAGTTAATCTTTCATTATCTGAAAAAGCCTTTCAGTTGACTTGAGTTATGGAACAAAAATTATTTTAAAATTTTTGTTGATAAATGTTTAATTTCAGAAATTTCTTCTCTGAAGTGAAAGGTAGCAAGAAAATAGAAATTTCCTCCATTTTACTCATTGGCTGCTATTTATACCCCAACCCCGGTCTTTAAAAAGTTCTTAGGGAAAATTGATTAGTATGTGAGTTAACCGGATTTGATTGTGTGTTCAACTAAGTTCATGTCCCAGTGAACTTTTAACTTGCGGTTTATTTCTTTTAAAAAAAATACGAGAGAGTTTGATCAAAGAGAAATATATACACTTGGAAATAGGGGTTGTAAACAAATTAATATGTTGGTCATAAATCATAAGTCATGAATCTAACTTAAGGTCAGACGACACGTTCCTCAATTTTAGATAACTTTTTCAAGGAATTTGTTAATGGTTTACAACTACTTTGACAAGCTTTCTTGCAAAATATTAGGGTACCTTACCAGGCATTTCTGCAAAATACTAGAATATGCAATATCCTATATAATCTTCTTGAAGATACACTTGAATTGCTGATATGAAAATAAATACATTTACAGCAAAGCTAAATTCTCTAAAATAGAACTATATTTCCGCCGGGGCGGGGCTTTGAACTCACGACCTCTAGAACCTATACGCTTCTGACAGTGAGCGACTACTGTTCTAACCACTCGGCCATCTAGGCGTATAACCAAAATACAAGTAAATTTTGATCATTTTTAAAGTAGTTATAAAATTAAAAAATTTTGTTGGAACTCTTTATTACGAGGAGATACAAAAAAGATTCTCGAGGAACGTGTCGTCTGACCTTAATATAGAAAAACACATTAACAATGAACATAGTTTACATCAATTTGGGCAAATTCTGTTATGAGTTGATGGGAAAGTAGAATAGTAATACTTACTATGCACTAAAGTGTGGGTACAGTCAAACTAAAAATTAAAACAAGCCTGTCTTATTTATTTGTTCAAATTTGAAAAAGTAGTGTTTTCTTAATTTTTATTTGTAGAAAGCAAAATTCTGAAATATATTTTAAAAAAAACAACTTTTTATGATTACAGGGGAGGTGAATTCCGGACAGATTATGGAAAATTAGCAGAGCTTAGAAGTATTTTGCCAAATTACTAACATGCTAGCTTTGAAAGCAACCGCTTCACCAAGTACAAGGCCATCGATCATGAATAAGCCTTGTATGGTAAAAGCAAATGGTGTTGTTTGAAACTATGATAGCCAAAAAAAACCCCATTATTCTTAACTGTATTAAAGCTCCATATGATGAAAATTCTGCATTCTCTTAGTTGGTTGAAAGCTTAATGACTAAAAAACATCAGTGTCCAAAGACTGTCATTTATTATCGTAGTATAAAATCTTGTTCAGTTATTTACAAACTTTTTACAGACACTTTAAAAGACAATGCCTATAGCGGTATTCAATATGCTAATGATAGATTGTCTGCAATGTATCATTATTCTACCTCCAGTAAGTGCAAAAAAAAATGTTATGGAGGAATTTCCAAAATTGGATAGCAAGTTGAGGGTTATTTTTTGTATATCAGCTTTTGGCTTAGGAGTTAATGTTCCTGATATAGATATGATCATAAACTGGGGAGCCCCAACGTCTGTTAAGAAGTGCATGCAGGCGTTTATGAGGGGAAGGAGAGATGGGAGAAGCTCAAGCTCAAGCTCAAACCCAGAAAATTGCCCATTCTGGGTAAATATATGAGCATTTGAAGCTGGCATTTGAGAGGGGTGGGGCAGAGGGAATAGAAAAACATTTTGTGGGAAAAGAATGATAGTGGTAAAGTGGGAGTTACGAGAACCAAATCTGTAATTGGAAAGATTGTAGATCATTTTAATGCAATCATGTAATTGTTTTTGTTCACCTCTCTAATTTTCCAGATTTGTATGTCATTTTGTTTAAAGTGAGGTAATGTAAGTATGTATATTATTTTCAATGTAAACAAAGGGTGCCTAGAAAACGGTATAGTTATTTATAATGTAATTATTATATATGGGTGTTCCATCTGTTTTTGTGTCGTTTTTATCTATTCTACTTCATATCTTCTTTAGCTTTGCATGTGCTATGTGTGCTAAAAACTCATTTTTATTTTGTGTGTTTTTGTGCTTTGTGCTGTCTGCTGCTTCAACTTTATGTTTATTTTTGTGTTTGTATGTCATCTTATATAAAGTGAGGTAATGTAAGTATGTATATTGATTTCATCATGTACAATTGGTGCATAGTAAACAGTATAGTTTTCATAAGTCTTTCATATCTTAAATTATATTTAGATGTATCTGTGTGTGTTCCATCTGTTTTTTAATGTCGTTTTCATCTATTCTACATTCATATCTTCTTTAGCTTTGCATGTGCTGTGTGTGCTGAATACCCATTTTGATTTTCTGTGTTTTTCTGTTTTGTGCTGTCTGCTGCTTCAACTTTAATGGTTATCTTTTTTAAAATAAATTTCCTACTACACATTTTATCATGTAGATTATTGAAATTAATTTTATTCAGAAAAAGTTTAAATTATATATCTAGTAATTAAATTTCAATTTGTTAAATTTCATAGCACTTCTCAATCGTTTAAAACATACATTTTGCTTTTGTATAATTTTTTTTTCAATTTATTTACATAGGTAACTGAAATCAAGACTATCAATGATATTTCAGCCCTGTCCATATCAAGAAGGATAACTCTTGTTGCAGGAACTTTTATTCCAGGAATTTAGAATTCAAGTTATTATTTTGTAATTATACAATTTTTTTAAAAAATTACTTCACAATTTTGTTATCATGTTTCTATTGATTCTAATTTTAAATTTTGGAGAAAATTTATCCGTCCATTTCAAAGAAAAGCTGTTTTCCATTTTTGTCAATTTGATAGAAAAAATAATAAATTACTTTTTGCACCTTGATCGAATTTTTTCTTCTTTTTTTTTATTTCAACATCATATATGCTACAGCATGGGTATGTCTTTTTTGTATTTAAAATTATCATTTGAGTTGGAATATTTTACTTTAATAATTTTATTCTAAAAAATAAAAAAATCGTCAAAAAAAAATTCAGTTATTTAGCAACTTAGCAGTAGCGTAATCCGTCGCACTTTATACATAGTCTTTCATCAGAGAAATTTCCTCAAATGTCCCATAACACCTTAACTGTACTTGGTGGTTCGTACGAGAACCTGAAAAGAAAGGGATTCTTATTCAACAACATTGCTAGTCTAACTTGGGGGAGGGGGTGAATTATATTTGTTTCTGTCACGAAACTTCCATACAGCTTGAGCATTAATAGCTGGCACGAAGCGAGCTTTGCCAGCAAGGCATGTGCAAATAGAAAATTTGTTTATTTTGTATTCAAATTAATTTATGTTTTTGCATCCATTGTAAAAGCATTCTCGTTTCTTCATGGATGTTTCATATTGAATTATGATACGTATAAATTTACAAATTTAATCAAATGATGTGCTCGCCTCAGGAATCACACCGTAAAACATATCATATTGTCGTAATAGGACGATGAATTTTCCTGACAAATCGCTCCAAGTACTGGCTAAGAGACAGGATATGTCGCAGCACACGATGATATCCATTGGCGAATTCAATAATATTTTTTTTATCGTTTATTGACATTTGTTCTCAAAAAAATAGCAAAAGTACTTACTATATAATTTTTCAACATAGATGTATAGGATCTTTGAATATAAGTAGACATGCACATTTTCATACAGCGTATTCGACATAAGTCTTATAAGTAAAAAAAGAATTTGAAAAAAAAAGATTGACAAAAAGGTAATGAAAAAATGTTTCAGAATTGTTCAAACATACATGTATATTTCACTTTTAGTACAGCAAGATATTGCCTATGCTAAAATGAAGGGCCACACTCCACTAACTACAAGTCTCTAATGCCCCATGTTAGCAAAACAGCGACCACACCTGGTATGTGGACCTGCTGTCACCTATTTATTAAACAAAACAGATATAGAAAAGATATATAAATATATATAGTATAAAAAAAAGTTATAAATCAATTGTCCTATTATATGAATTAAAACTGCTTCTAATACGTTTTAAAAGGATTGCAAAACTCCTTTGTGACAACGATTTGTAGATCTCAGAGAAAAAAGTTAGTACATTTTTTTTATACAATTACATATTTCTTGAGGTTTTTCCTCTTTGTTTTCAATTCTACAATACATTTTATACTCATATATCTTACAGGCAACTGTTAAGAAATAATGTTTTCTCATTCTTTTCAAAATAAAAGCCTATTACTTCTGTTTTACATGATACATCAAAATTTAAACATTTTTAAACAGTGTCCCATATTTGACTTACATTCTTACATCTCAGAATGAGATGCTCGTTGTTTTCCTTTACAAAAGACACACATATCATTGTCAACAATTTTCCATCTTTTTATCATTTCTCTATTACATAATAAATTGTTTAGTAGTCTGTAATTTAAGTCGGATATTTTTTTGTCTTTAATAGGTTAAGATTTTTTGTTCATAAATAGATTTCCATGATTCCTTGGAAATTTCAAAAACATTTTTATAATAAAATTGATGTAATGGTGCTACAAATTGTTTTTGACGAAAAATGTCATAAAATAGCTTTGAATCAATATCACAGATGTATACATGGTTTTTAAAACACAGGTCAAAGGACGTTTTTCCAAATACAATGTTTTCATATTGGATATCTGAAAAATCATATTTTTGAAAATATTTTGAAAAGATCGTTTTTATAATTACATATTCACATATCCAATTTCTTCTACAGACAAGTTGGTCACTAAACCATTCTGCAGGTTTGAAACCATTTTCGTCTACAATATCGTTTAAGTACTTAATACCACTTTTTAACCACTCTTTAAAAAATACTGGTTTGTTTATGAACACAAAAATTTTATTACACCATAGCGGTTCTTTTAATAGTGCGTTTTTTACATTCGTTAGAAAAGACAAATATTTCTTTGTAAAACATGGGAATATGTTCTATCATTTAATAATCATGTAAACATGTCACATTGGTGTTACAGAGATACTCAAAATAAAAAAAACCATTTCTCTACACAGACTGTAAAAAATTGATAAGGAACTGTTTTTTTCTGGAAAATTAATGTGATTTATCCAGGACATTTTTATTGATTTAAGTTTCATCAGTATATCAACAATACCTATGCCTCCATATTGAATTTTTCTTATCTGAGTATTTCTGTTGATTCTGTCTTTTTATTCTAAATAAAATTATATAGAAGACTCTGTATTTTTTTCAGTATACCTTCATCTGGGAGGTTTAAAATTGACCCAGTGTATACGAATTTTGGTATTGCCAAACTATTTATTACACAAACTTTACCAAATATTGTTAATTTTCTTGTTTTTCATGACTCAAATAGTTTTTCGAAATCGTCAACAATTTTTGTCCAATTTTTATTGTAACACATTTCTTTGTTTTGACCTATAGATATTCCAAGAGTTTTTATACATGTCTTGTTTACTCTTATATTTTCTATTTCTTGTAAAACATTTTTCCATGGACCTGTTAAGAGACATTCTGTTTTAGACATATTTAATTTCATACCTGATACTTTACTAAAACTTTGTATTATCTCTCGGGAATTTTTCAATGAAGCTTCAACTTTTAAAGGGAGAGTACAGTCATCTGCATGTTGTATAATCTTTATACTCTGAGTAATTATGGTTTTTGAAAGCCTATTATATTTGGATTATACCTAATGACAATTGCTAGGATTTCAACAACAAAAAGAAATAATATTGCTGATACCGGACACCCCTGTCTTATACAGGGGTGATGCCTCTATACATATTACATGTCTTAGATATCCACCCATTGTTTTTTATACTGAATATAGGTTTGTTATACAATATGTTAATCCGCTTTAAAAAGTTTTCTCCAAAATTAATTTTTTTAAAGAACTTTTAACATAAAATTCCACTTTACAGAATCAAACGCTTTTTGAAAATCAAGGAACAACAAAATTGATTCCAAGTCATTCTCCTCATAACTAATAAAAAATATCAAGAATTAGTCTTGCGTTTAACGCTATATTTTGTCCTTTAATATAAGCTGATTGATTAATATGTATTGTTTTATCAAGTATATTTTGTAGTCTGTTAGCAAAAATAAATGCAATAATTTTATAATCGGTGTTTGTAAGGCTAATAGGTCTATAATCATTTAAGTTTTGTGGATCTCCTTTTTTAAAAAATAGAGTGATTCGATAAAGCCTCTGCGTATATGCCATAGATTCCTTTTTCATAAATTTCTTGAATAGTACAATAATAATTTTCTTTTAAACTTTCCAAAATGTTTGGTAAAATTCTGATGGTAATCCATCAAGTCCCGGGGACTTATTTTTTTCCATACTTAGTATAGCTTTTGCACATTCCGAAAACGTTGGAATTTTGTCTTGTTCTATTCTGTCTTTGTCGTTTGATATATATTCTAAATTTTGATTATGGAGATATTCATCTACTGTACTGTTATTTGTGTTGCTTGATTTATATATTCTCTCATAAAATTCGTAAAGAGATTGTAAAATTTGGTCTTCATCAGATATATAATCATTTCCGTTTCTTAAAGATTTAATCACGTTTGATAATTGTCTTTTCTTTTCTAACTTTATTTTCTATCCAGTTTGCTCTCGACCTTATTTGAGCATCTTTTGCTTTTTTGTTTATCAACTCTGATAATTCTGTTCATATTAATATTTTCATAAGGCAAGTTTTCAATAATATGTATTTCTTTTTGGATTGAGCTTATTTTCCTTTTATATGAGTTGGATAACTTTTTTGAGAAATTTATACCTTCTTTTTAAAATATCGATAATGCTTAAGGAGTATATTCATTTCACCTTAGAAGTTTTTGTTTTCAATTAACGAGGTATTGAATTTCCAATATCCTGGTCCTCTTAAATTTTCATTTTTAGTTAGAGAAAAAATTAAACATTTATGATCGGACATTCTCGTACCATTAGAATGAGACCCTGGAATGTTTTGAATTCTTATACTTTCACACGCATAACAAAAAGTATTAGATTTAAGAATATAGTCAATTCTACTTGCTGGGACATTTGCCCCATTACACCACGTATAACCTTGCTTGTTTCCATTCATATATTTCCATAAGTCACATAAATCGAGTTTGTTCAACAACGATTTAAACAGACGTACACTTTTATCTGGATTTAGATTATCTGATAGGCAGTTAAAGTCTCCGCATATCAAAATATTCTCAAAACTTATATAGTCTCCGCATATCATAATATTCTCAAAACTCATATTTTTTTATCCAGTATAAATTTTCTTTAGAAAATCGCATCTATTATTTACATGGTTTGGTGCATATATATTTATAATTGTAATATTTTTTTGGTCGAACTCTATATTTACTATAAGCTTTCTACCATCATTTGTTTTATGAGTATTAACAATTTTACATGACAAGTTATTTCTAAGTAAAATTGAGACGTCCCTGTTAAGAGGGGAGTCTGGAAAACAGTGCACAGATATACCCGACCATCGTGCATCATATTTACAATTTCATTTTCGGTATAGTGTGTTTCTTGTATAAATATGATATCAAAATTACTATCATTTATCCAGATATAAAATTTTAGACGTTTTTCTGCAGTATTTAACCCTCTGCAGTTAACAGATAAACAGTTAAGCTTGTCCATTACGTTAAAAGAAGCATACTGCTAAAGCTTACTATAGCCCAGTTCTTCTTGTTTTTTGTCGTCGATGCCCTGGAGCTGCTGCTTGGTCCTGACTTACGGTCAGACGTGGGTTCCGTGCGCTGCAACTGGGATGCAATGCCAGCGAGTAAGCGTCCGAGACCATTCTGTCCCGTGTTGCATCATGGTATGAGATGTTCCGGTAAGGATGAGACCGCTACCCCAGTAGCTGTCCCACGTGGAGTCCACTAGGGTGTCGGTTTTTTTAACATTAGTTAACGCATCTTTAAATGTGGCTTTGCTTCCAGAATTTCACGCGTCACAAGCATGATATTCTAGAACCTGGCTTCCCAGGCGCTTGGCGTCCAAAGCGGTTTCCGATTTGCAGTATAGCCTCCGCGCGGCTAAGGTCTCCTGACCTTAGCGATTTCACATGCTGGAAAGCACGTTCAGCTGAGGGAAACGTCTGTCCGAAGACTGTCCGAATCCAATAATATTGAATTAGAAAAATCTACCCCCTGTTCTGCTTTAGATAAGTCACATTCGAATGCTTAACTTCTGCAGTACTCGGTGTGATATGAATTAAGTTCTGTGAGAGATAGAATCCCTACACAGTAAAAAAAATTCAGTTTCAATAGTACTGGAGCAGTATGTGGTGGAAGGAATGAAGAGAACCCCCCCCCCCCCTAAAAAAAAATAGTAAAATCTACATAACTAGATGGTCCCAGATCACAACATCAAAAATATTGCCGTTCTATATACTTTCCCTAAGCACATATGAAAACGCAACTATAAAAGGTATATACAGTGTACATCAGTATTGTAGACCATCTCAAGGATGACGGGTTTAGGGGCATTTGTAGATGTCCATGGCATTGGCGTTAGTCATCTTCAGGAGGAGTGAGAGTGGAGTGTTCCTGGTGAAGGCAACTTGTTTGGCCAGGGACAACACATTCCATGGCATCCAGGAGCAGGGGGCAAATATGGAGCATCAGACTCCAGAATCTGAAGCAACTCATCCAAGTCAAAGGAACGCTGTTCTCCCTTGTGGGCCATGGTATGTTTAACGGTCAGGCTTAAGACTGATCCTTCAAGCTGTCTGCATTCACAACAGGAGAGACTACCAATCCAGAACCACGGCAAGTGGTTACGCAATACGTGGCGCTTAACGTGCCCTTGGAGACCTATGTTACAGATCGGACAGTGGTACTTCCCGGTGTGTGTTGAATGTATGTCAGAGCATGAAACGCTAGACACTGACTGGGGATTGGGTGCCTTCACACCAGGGACCACTGCTGGTTTAACCGCAGATTCTGTCAGTGTTACGGTTCTGGCTCCTGGAATATCTCTTGGGGACCTTTCCTCCTCCTTCTGCTGCGCCTCTCCGTCTTCTGACATGGCTTCGTCTATAACTATCCAATCCTCTGACAGACTCTCTGATGATGGGTCATAGTCAGGGATGAAGTTGATGTCGTACATGTCCTCTTCCATCCTTTAACACTCTGCAAATAGTTGTCATGCAAATAAACTATATACTATAATAAAGGTATTGCCCACTGGCTCCGCAGAGAAAAAGTAGATAAGGGGAAATAAAAGTGTGCAAGAATAAAAATAGAACAGAAGAGTAAATTTTATCTTTTGTTGATTTTTTTTATTAGACGGGGTCACGTGACCCCGTCTATTGGTTTACTGTCAGCCGAAGTCTCAAACCGGAAGGCACGCGTAGAACACATGAATTGAGTCTACGCGTAAGAAAATAGTGCAGAAGTTTTCATGCATTTCAGTAAATATGTATTATAAAAACACGCATTAAATCTTTTTAAGTCCTCTGTGTATAAACACAATTCTGTTTAGAAAATAAACAAATAGTTTTATTGATCAAAATATTCTTGCTCGGCTTCAAATGTGGAATGAGTTGCGTAACTGAATGCACAGTGCCGTTGACGATTCAGTTGGTGCATGAGCTCATTAATCAATAGAAGAGGTTGATGGTGGAATCGAAATTAAAGTTCCCAAACGCAATGTGCCATTTTTGAAAAGTTGTGAATTTTATTTTGACATTCTTTCACCTTAATATTACCAAACTTCACGCGCAAGCCGAAGTTAAAATCGCGATGGACTATACACAGCTGTTTTATAAATTAAATAGGTGTTTCATTGGCTTCCAGTCTACTTGAGGTATGACTGCTATTCGTCTCGAAAGGAATTTTGTACAAAGAAAATAGAAACAAGTCTAAATTTGCGTTCTCCTTCGTTGGCTCTTTAGTTGATTAAACTGAATTTGAATTTTAAACAATGAATTGTAAACATTATACATTTTGGAAGACTTATACATCGTATAGTATATACAATCTTATCGATTGAAGAACCAAGTTAAATGTTAATATTCATGTTTTCCAGCTTAGTTGGAATCAGGTTTGGGGTGAATTACATTGTAAAATAATGCATTACATTACCATTACTTCATGAATTAGGGCATTAAATTACCATTACTTAAATTTCTTGAAGTAATGCATTATATTACCATTACATGAGTAAAGTAATGCATTACCATTACTTTGTGAAAAGTCAATAAGTTTTGAAAAAGTAATTTAGAAACTTAATAAAGAAGTTTTGTAAATATTTCATAGATAAAACTTGCTTAAAATATTTACAGGTTCATGTTCATGTTCACTATCAGGTTCAAATTTAATGACTTATACAAGATTGCTGTTGCATTTGTAGTTCTCAAAGTAAGGTTGGTCCCGTAACATTTACACGCTAATGGCGTAGTTGACAATTTCTGTTATTTATGTCTCTAATTTTCGGAGTTTCATTCTTAATGAAAGGAACGGTTGTATCGTAATTCGTGTGGGGGATGCACGAGTTTACACAAAAAAGTAGTAAGTGGCGACCGGATTTATTTTTACCTATTAATTTTGCATGAATCGCAAATGAAGAAAATCGTGTCAGATAAGTCAGTCTAAAAAATCAAAATGGCGACCGTGTCAAATCTTTTTATTGTCAAAGTTCTTGGAATCTTATTGTAAAAAAAATATTTCTAACGTCAGGTGCCTGTGTTTGTTATCGGTATACAAATTTTCACTTTGTTTATTAATTCAGCAGTTTTAGAGTTTTCGGGGTTTTCATTAAACTTTTATTACCGATACCGTCCGACTTGTGGATTTTCCCTTGTTTCACAAAATTTAATAAATCTAATGATTAAAATTATCTATTTTGATAAAGTTGTTTGATTTTTCCGGTTAGTTGTAATTCTAAAAATTTTCCCTCGGGGTCTTATTATACATAATATACCGTTGTGTCAATTTTGTACAATTATGAAGGCCGGGATTGAGTAAAATTTAGACAAAGTATCAGACAATTGCAAAAATCCGAATTAACTTAATTCAAACTCAAAAATTTTGAAAGCATATTCGAGGAAATCCAGGACAATTACAAATTCAAACTTTCAAGACCCCGTCTTTCAGTACTCTCGGTACTTTGATTTTTTTATTTGTTGTTATTGTAAAATGGAGCGTTACAGGAAATCACCAGATATGGACCCGTCCAAGGGCGGGGGTGGGGGGGGGGACTGAGTTTAGACGATTGACCCACTTTTGTTGTTGAATCCAACTTGTAAACAATGTCACCCGGATTGTAGTGGTGCTCAACCAGCCTCATGTCATAATCTCTTTTCTGACGTAGTTGTGCCTCTTGCAGATGATGATGAGCTTGAGAGAGACGATTGGAAAGATCAAAGCACCAGTCGCTTGGCTCCTGAGAGTGTAAGCCGTCAGGGAGATCTCCCATAAGCAGATGTACTGGTTGAATGACTTCCCGACCTAGCATTATGCGGTTTGGGGTAACACCAGTCTGTCTATGTATTGTTGAATGAAGAGCCATAACTAGAAGAGGGAGGTCCCTATCCCAAATCTTGTTGTTCTTATCTATATAGCATCTAATCATTTGGAGGACCGTGGTGTTATACCGCTCTACTTGTCCATTTGATGACGGCTGATAGGGTGTAGTCCGGGTCTTGGCTATTTGCAGTACCTCACATAAGCTTTTAAACAAATTACTGTCAAAGTTTTTTCCTTGGTCTGTGTGTACTTTAATGGACACCCAAATGTGACGCAAAAGTGCACCAAGAACATCTGTGCAACAGAGAGGGCAAATCTCAATCCAATTTGTAAATTGGTCGATCAACATCAACACATAGTTATTACCATCCTCACTAGTATGAAATGGACCAAGTATATCCAAATGAACACGTTTCAGGGGAAAACCGGCATGAAACTGACGCAAGGAAGCTTTTGTTCTTACGTTGGGCTTCTTGTTTTAATTACAAGTGCGACAAGATGTGACATAGCCAATGCAGTCTCTAGACATATTGTACCACATGTAGTTTTGCTTTAAAACTACATGTCCCAGATGACATGAGGACTTCAAATCGTGACAGCCATGCAGTACTGTACGTTGTGTTAGCCTTGCCATCCCACTTGTTATGAAGGACTCTGTTGATGAACTTCAGGTTCTAGTTCCTGAACTTTGTAAGCGGAGCTCTGCCTGTTTGGGTTCAATATTGCACTCGAGCCACTTTATGATAGTACAAAAACCTGGATCCTCTTCCTGCAGCGACCGTACCTCAGCTAGAGAGTTTACGACTGCCCAGTTGCAAGCTCGAAGGCCGCCTGGCTCAAACTTTTCATCTACCTGCATGGTCGTTCTTGCTTCAAGTACTGGGCCCGCAGACAGGGATGATCTATTGGCTAAGGGCACCACGTCATCCACACCCTCACTTAATCTTCCCCACTGTACGTGCGCTCTCTAACAATAGCGGCATCCTCAACGCGCGTGCCCCCGCATTATAACAGTCACATTCAGGTATAACATCTCTCAAACGGCTCATACCGTCTGCATTGGTATGCTTTTTGCCAGGCCTATGGACAATTTCCATGTTGTACTGTGCCAGTTCCTCTAGCCATCTTGCGAGTTGCCCCTATATGTGTTTAAACCGCATGAGCCAAATGAGGCAATTGTGGTCGGTGCGCAAAAGAAAACGGCGTCCAAGGAGATAATGTCTAAAGTGCCTGCAGAATTTTACTACAGCCAATAGCTCTTTTCTGGAAGTGCAATATTTGCGCTGGGGCCTGAGGAGCACATGACTTGCATAGCAGATAACTTTCTCCTTGCCTTCATGGACTTGTGATGAAACTGTTCCAATGGTCCTGTCTGATGCATCAGTGTCTAAGACGAAAAGTCCATCAGGATCTGGGTATGACAAGCAAGGTGCTGAACATAGGGCCATCTTAGCTTGTTCAAATGCCTCTTTGTGACAGATGTCTCATGCCAAAGTACTTTAGCATTCGCTAAGTCATACAGGGGTGCACAAATGTCAGCATAGTTCTTGATGTGATCCCTATGATAGTCTAAAAATCCAAGGAAGGACGATAGCTCAGTGGGATTAGTTGACACTGGCCAGTTTTTTACCGCTTCTGTCTTGGTTGGTGAAATTGATATGCCCCTGCTTCTAACATTTTTCACAAGGAATTCTTTTTGGAACTAGGCACACTTCTTGGGCTTTAGCTTCATGTTATAGTGTCGATCAAAAGCTTCCCGTAGATTCTTAAGACTGCTCTCGAATTCGGAGCCTAGTACCACTATATAATCAAGTTACACCAGGAGTTTAGTCCATATTAAACCTCTGAGTACAAGTTGCATTGTCCTTTGGAAAGTGGCTGGGGCATTGCATAGTCCCATTCCCATTCGTGTATGCTCAAACAAGCCATAGCGTGTAATGAAAGCAGTTTTGTGCTTGTCAGCCTATCTATCATTATTGGTAATAGCCTGAGGCCATATCAAGCGTTGCATAATACTTTGTTCCTTGTAACTTGTCCAGGCAATCCTCAATAATTGGCAGTGGATAACAATCCTTTACTGTCTTCTCGTTGAGCGCTTGGTAGTCTATACACCATCTCATGGACCCATCTTTCTTTCTCACGAGCACAGATGCTGATGCCCAGTCAGAGCTCGATGGTTGAATTACACCAGCATGCAGCATTTTGTCAAGTTGCGCGTTTTCCTTATCCTGGAACCCAAGTGGTGTTCTCCTCGTCTTATGTTTAACAGGTGGGTTATCCTTGGTGTCTGTTTTATGAGTGACTAATGTTAGACAGCTCAAGTCTAAATTATGCTTAGAGAATATCATGGTACTCCACTAGCAATTGCTTAACACGACATTACTCTCTGTCGTTGAGTTCAGGAGTCGACCTGTTGTACAGGTCGGTGAGATGTTCTGGGAATTCATCATCAACCTGGGCAGAGGTCTGGTGCTTCCTGATGAGGATAGGACTTTCCTCCTCTTGGCAATTTTTTGCATATGCCTCAGTTTCTCCAACCACAGTTCTTTCTTTGATTATCACTGCAGTACTAGAGTCATTTATAAAGCTCATAGCTGTGGTATTACCCCTTCCAAGGGTATGGGATCCCAGCAATCCCGAGTTTAGGCGCACAGGAGAGACAACATGTTCACCTGTTAAGTGGTTTTCTAGTTGAACAGGTACTCTAACTATCTTGTTTGGCTGAATACATATTGTCCTCTGTATCCAGACATAAGAGTTAGGGTGCTGTTTTTGATCCGATGTCAGCTTTACTGGAAATGTGTTGTTCTCCAGCGAAATGGTGCACTCCTTAATGTTGACAATTCTATGGTACGCTGCCAGAGGGTCAAGTCCCAGTATCATTTCATTATCTATTGGAACAGCACAGCAGTCCCAGGAGACATGACGATTGCCAACTGCAAAAGTCACTCCTTTTAACAACCTGCCATGCATTATCTGGGATCCTATTCCTTTTAACTTAATGAGCACGTTCGTGGCTAGCTGGTTATCTGGGATTAGGCTCTCGTTTATAAGTGTTATCATTGCGGCTGTATCCATAATAGCGCTTATAGGCTTACCCCCCTCCATGGTGATATCCAGCTTAAAACTTCTGCCGGAAATTCCGTCGTATAGTAATAATATGATCCGTTAGGCCACTCTTATCAAGGGTCAAGTTTGAGCCTAACAGACTGACCCCTTCTTGTTTAAATTCCCTGTTGGTTGGCCTTTAGCTTCGTTGGAACTCTTACTATGGGTAGGGGAAGGGGAGCACTGTCATCTGGCTGGTGATATACTGAGACTTCGATATTTCTCAAAGGGTAACTTGGTACTGGTGATCTTGGTCGAACGTGATTCCTGCTAAGGCCTAACAAAAAAAATTGTGTGTTTAGGGTAACACTGATGAGAAAATTTGGTTAGGTAGGTAGGGATTTTTTTATTTTATCATATTTTTTTTTATGCGCGAGAACACATATACATTATAAAATCATAAGAATGTTCGTGTCGTATATAATCCTAATTTTTTTGGATTTTAAAAGCAGCAGACAACAAAATTAACATTGTTCTATATTGTTGTAATTTTTCATTTCTCTCATTTTCAGCAATGTCAAAAGATCTCTATATCACAGAAACAGTGAACTATTTTCCAAAAGAGTTATTGATATAAATGATGGTAATATTCCAAAGTTCTTATGAAGTTGACAAGGCAGATACAAACATTACAAATCAGAAGTTCTATAATAATATGTGACATTCAGAATTTAAATCCTTCTTCTTCTTTTTTTAAATCCTTCCTTGAAATTTAGCCAGTGTCATAAATTCACAATATCAAATCTTTATATATTTTTTTTTATATTATTTTTATATATATGAAAACATGTGTTAACATATCAAAACATTTAATTTCAACATATCTCTGTTTTTTATTAAAAATACATGTACTTCAATATCTTGAATCATTTGAAATAAAAATTAACATTTATATGAAATTTGTCCCAATTGTTCTTTCTACGAAATATTATCTATCGCTTGCAAAAATAAGCTAATAATGTTTTTATTTTTTTGATTCTTTGCCATAGGGTCGTAAGGTAGTGATTGTTGTTCCATGTCCTTGCAAGTTTTACATAGTGGTAGGACTGTTTTAAATTCTTTTTTTAGCTCCATGTTTGTCTCTGCTTCAGTGGCGCCACAGAAATAGCAGATGTCTCTTCTGCCAGTTGAAGAACTATAGTATGCAATCTCCATTGGGCTTCCGCAGTTGATGTTCATTTTTGTTACAAGTTTACCATGCAAGGAGTGCTGTGGTGGTGTCAATGGACATAACTAGACAAAAGAAGAGCAAGTTGTACTTTTTGTCGCTCTGTTAATTTACTTTTGCCATATATTAATCTAAGTTTGTCGCACTCGATACACATCATTGTATATCTAGCATTTTGTGCTGTAAAAACACTTGTTTCACCCTGTAAAAGTGGGTCCTCTGGTACTTAATTCGTAATTACGTCTGTTCTTTTATCTTTCTTTTGATACTTTTTCATGGTAGCTGGTCCTGCTTCTTCTGGTTTTTTAATCAGTGTAGGTCTGTCATCCTCTGTTGTCTCCACCACTCCATATGTACTTTCAAAGCTTTTGTAGTGATTACCATTGACATCAAGAACTGGATCAGGTAGCCAATTACGATTCGCCTGTGATGGGGAACAACACTCAATGTCATCCCACTTTCTGATCTGGAAACTGTAGTGGCTCAGTCTACAGTGAACATCCACCCACTCGTTATATTCCTTAACTTTACTTGTGTGACTTTTTACAAGCTTTGTCTTGTCCATGTTGGGAAACATGACATCAATGTGCCTTGACAAATAGTCAATTTCATTTTCCTGCATTGGGCACATGATCTGGAAAGGTTGATCCTTTAACGCTAGTTTTCTGAATCGATTCTCCATTGTTCTTCATACGGGCTCTATAGAAGCTTCCCATTCTTCTCCAATTTCCTGATGTTTGGATCTGATGCTCTCCATTGATGTGCATTTAGAAAGTGTTTTTTCCAGTTCTGTTGACCCTTTCTCTCTTGACAAAGCACAGTTCTGAAGTCCTATATTCAATATAGACATGACCCTTTCTGCAGGATTTGTCCAGGATTGACCAGGAGCACACCTGGCTGCTACATACAAAGTCCAGTTCCTTAAACAGGCAGATAGCTGATACTTTAACATGTTCTAAGTTGGTTCGATGATCTGTTCCACCATCACTGAATTTAAGAACAAACTTTGGTTTCTCCTGTAGTTTCTGAATTTGTTTAAGTAGGGTTGTAGCATGTCTCATTGGGTTTGATGACTGAAACACTGAATCGTTGACTACCACAGTGACTTTTCCTCTGTAAAAAGGTTTATCAATGCTTTCTGGCACATCGCATTGCATATATACAGAAGGTGTTAAGCTGCCTTTGTGGTGCAAATCATGGTCAGTAGCAGCAAGTGTAGTACTACTTAATGCTACTGATTTCTTCCCACGTACCCCAGTTGACATAGGAACATCAGGTTCTCCTATTTGTACTTTGGCTTTGTCATCACATAAAAATAGCACACAGTCCTTTCCAAGCTCCACTGCTAATGATCTTTCATATTTAAATAAAGCATTGCAGTAATGGTCGTCAGGGTGATAAATACGTAATTGACGTCTTTGAATTTTATATTGAACTGGAATTTTTGATGTGAAGGTCATGGCAGCATGAGAGTAAGGATTTCTTGGGCAGAACTGTAAACGTACCAGTGCAGCAGATGGGATTAGTGTGTCATGAGGGCATCGTTCTTTGGTCTGATTAATTAAATCTTTAATGGACAAAATCTCTGACATGTGAGAGATGTTGTGTCTCCTATCATCTGCCGCTGTGTACTCCTCAATCATTTCTCCCAGCTTTTCAAAGAATAAATCATACTGCCCTGATGGTCTTCCTGGGTTGAGTTTTCTGAGATCAGGTAATAGTCCAGTTTCTCCCAAAAATATCATGCGAATTCTCTGCAGGGTAATTGGGTGTGCTTCATTGGATGCATCTAGTGAGTTCTTTATATATGGTATCTAACAGACCTGGTTGGACACATGCAACATTTCTCACCCTTGCCTTAAAATTTCTTTTCATTTCTCTAGTGTTGTATTCAGGAAATCTTGGCCTAATTTTCAGAAGGTTAGATGCAATCTGTGAGTATTTGTCACTCTCAATTCTATTACTTTGAATTTTAATCAAACAGTATACTGTAGCAATGCTTCCACCAGGACTGTATATGTACATGTCAACATTGACAGATAACTGTAAGTTTTCAAAAAATCTAAGTCTCTGCATTGAACTTTGAAAAGGGCTTGATAAATGTTCTCTTTCATCAAAAAATACTGGCTCATTAAAATCTGCTAAGGAAACAACTTTGTCAATACGCTTGTATTCTTCACGGATTCCAATCATGTTTTTCAAAATACACCTGACACTAACATCTTCTGATACCTGACGAACTGGATGGTCTAAATTTTGATTACATTGAACTTTCTCATTCTGTTTTTTCAAGTATGTGTTGTAAGATAATATACACTCTGACAAATGTTTGATGTCATGGTAAGCTTGTTCCCATGCAGGTGAACTTCTCATATAAGGCTTACAACACAAAGTCAATAAAATTTCTGAGTGTGTCTTCATCTGTGTAGCTTCAAGGGTTCCAAGTTTCTGTCTCTTTTTCTTTAGGTCATTGTAGTTCTTGAACTTGTCAAATTCTGGTGGGACTCCCAATACTTCTTTCTCCCTTCTGGCTCTGTCATTTATGGTGTCATGTTGATTTGTTATGTACCACAAGGCATTTGTCATGACCTAAAAAAAATTATGATTTTTTACTTTCTTGTATCTTTGCCGTAGCATGCAACAATTGAAAAAAGGGTAACACACCGATTTTAGAATAAATTAATGCGAAAAGCACCATATTTCAGCATATGCCAGACATATTTTATAAAGACATTTGACATATTCAACTTCAAAGCATCATCTTTGGAGTCAATTTTTGTTTCTCTTAAATATCAGAAAAATATAACACAAGCACACAATACCAAGTATTAATGCTATGAATGCTACAGCGACAGAGTGAAATATAGAATGATTTATGGTGATACTACTATTTTTATAACGTGCAAGCAGACAATTCTCTATATGAAGACAGGAATAGGTTTATATTAAAGTGATATTAAAGGTGAAAGGAAATTGTGTGTACTAAAAGCTATACCACCCAGAGTCAGTGTCACATTGTTAAGCATAGAGAACTATATGCATAGATGATTAATATTAAGGTAATTCATACACCACTGTATATATTTGACTGTACCTGACTTGCTGGAGTCTCACTGAAAATATTCAACCATTAAAGTTTATAAAAAAAAAACTCTTTATCATCAATTTTTTTTGTATATAAAACTTATATATTTATCTACACATGCATCTTTACCTGAGCAAAGTATTTTCCTTCCACATCTGCATTCAGAAATAGTAAATTTCTCTTCTCCATCCACATGATAACATCATTAAATAACCCATCTTTACTCGACAAACCATCAGGAACACAAGCGCTAAAAATAGTATGATTAATATATATATTTTTTTCAATCTGTACCATCTTTTGAATTTAGAAATTCCTGTAGCTGGCACACAATGATACATGTCACATGATGTAATGTACAATAAACAACGTTTTCGAATTTGATGGTTAAATTTTGATTTACATGCATTAAACACTTAATAGGAGTTTGTTTTATGCACATACCTGGAACGTTTTTTGCTAGGGACTCGAGGTTTGGTTGTCGCACCAGCACTACTAGACATCAATATTTGAAATGCATTTAGGGGGTTTACACCAATCGCCTGGTCCTGTATTTCCTCTTCTGGTTCTTCAACACATTCAAGTTTGACGTATTTTGTGTCGGGGAATGTTCTAAATACAACACCCATAGGTGCCTGGTACAAATCAGATAAAATTTCATCATCGAGGGCTGACCAAGGGCCATTTTCTGTCGAGCTTAACGATATGTTTAGTAAGGAGTTTAGACATTTAAACTTTGCCTCAAACATTTCGAATGTTTCTTTATGTTTCACAACGCTGATGATGCGTGTCCCTTCTCTGTGTTTACATTTCTTGCACCAAATGTTAACTACTGAGCATCCTGCCATGCTGATCCTTCATTAATAGGCTTGTAAGTTGATCGTAATCACTGTTATTGTATACGTTTACTAAGCGTTTTGAAGACGTCGTTAAGAACAAGAATTAATATTCTGATAAAAACGAATTTTTTTACGGAAAAAATTGAAAATCATAATCGGATAAAAACGGACACCTATAACAATTGTAGGATCGGGGCATTTTCGTAGGTTAGGTCGGGTTACCCGAAACACACATTTTTTTTTTTAGGCCTAAGTGATTGTTGGACGTTAGTTGTCAACTTCTCAACCAGGGAGGTAAGATGACTAATCTGCTCATCGAATGAACGATTAATTTTGTTCTTCTCATTAGAGAGCTTGGGATCAGTCCTACAAGGAGAAGAATCACGTGTCGGGGAGCCCTCCCTTCTAGGAATTGAGACTTGGAGTTGAGAATAGGCAGGCGCTCTACAAGCTCCTCTAATTCCATACACAGCACGGTGATTGGCAATGGCGGTTTTTACATATTTAACTGCTTTTTGCAATGTTGACGGTTCCTTGTCCATGGCCTTCAATGCTGCATCCTTATCTAGGCAGCCACGTAGAACAGTTTCTGTTGCAATTTCCTCAATCATGTTTCCTCCACAACTTTCATAGCCATCTAGTGCTAAAAAGTAGATGCGTTGTGCAAACTCTTCAACGTTTTCATTTGCTTAGTGAAGGGTACCTGACGACGAGCAAGAATTGGCACTTCCTTCCTGCTGAATCTCTGCTTGAGGTGCCGTTCAAGGTCTTTGTTGTCGCCATTTTTATTTACTTTCTTGGCGTACTCTAACGCTACATCTCCTCAACGATCCAGCAGACGAAATGCTTTCTTGTTTGCAGACCATCCTCTATGCGCTGCAACTTGCTCAGGACTGGTATATGAAAGATTCCCAATTTGGACTGTCGCTACATTTGAATACCGGCATCTTTTGTATCTGCGGACTTTTACTTCTTGACCTGCTTCTCGAGGTACGGGTCCAATTTGATGAAGCATTATCCGATGATGACGAACTGGTAGACCGCGATCTGCGTTGCTTGCTTTTCTTTGTCGTTTTACCCCGGCTTGTTTCCCTGGGAGTCTGAGACCCCACAGCACTAGGTTTGTCCTGTGAAGTTTGAGACCCAGAAATAGGTGTTGATGACTGTTTTTCAGATGCTGGTTTTTCATTGCGCACCAATCTTTTGGGATTTGCAATGGGCACTTGAGTGCATTTCGAATTTGGCTGTATTGGAGAAATGGTTTGGAAATCAGCATTCTCCGGCACCCTATTGATGGGTGTACTTGTTTTAGGCTTTGCTCCCTTAAATGGATCAGAGATGAAGCCTGACAAGGAAATAACTGATGTTAGTCTGTCTATGATCAGCTTCCGATCTAACCCTTTGTCCAACAGCTCTGTTGTTGCTTGGCCTTTACTTGTAGGAAAGGTCAATGTGTTGTCCAGGCTTTCCTCTGCGACTTCAAGTTCATTGGTAAGTGCGGTAGGTTGTTTTGTACTCAGATTCATCCACCTCCAATTTTTGGACAACGTCTGCCTTCAGGAACTTTATTTCATCATGTAGAAGCTTGATGCTTTTGTTCATCTCCATGAGGGTATAGTGAAGCTCATTGGTTGACATTATATCGCTTATCACTTGCGCAGGTGGGTTCGCCGAAGGCTCCGCCGTGGGTTTCTTTATACAAATAACACCCGCTTTGCTCCATATTCACACTCAAATTGTAACTGATCATTACAAATGCATTACTAAAGAGTCAGAAACAATAAATATTAGTATCAACTATTCCCCTTTAAAAAATGGTGACATTTAATGTTGTGTAAATAGTACTTACCGGGAAAATCAAACAACTATATCAAAATAGATAATTTTAATCATTAGATTTATTCAATTTTGTGATCCAAGGGAAAATCCACAAGTCGGACGGTATCGGTAATAAAAGTTTTATGAAAACCCCGAAAACTGCTGAATTAACAAAATCAGTGAACAAAGTGTATACCGATAACAAACACAGGCACCTGACGTTTGAAATATTTTTTACAATAAGATTCCAAGAACTTTGAAAATAAAAAGCTTTGTCACGGTCGCCATTTTGATTTTTAAGACCGACTTATCTGACACGATTTTCTTCATTTGCGATTCATGCAAAACTAATAGGTAAAAATAAATCCGTTCGCCACTTACTACTTTTTTGTGTAAACTCATGAATCACCTACACGGATTACGATACAACCGTTCCTTTCATTAAAAATCATACTCCGAAAATTAGAGACATAAATAACAGAGATTGCCAACTCTGCCATTAGCTTGTAAATGTTACGGGACCAACCTTACTTTGAGAACTACAAGTGCAACAGCAATCTTGTATAAGTCATTAAATTTGAACCTGATAGTGATCATGAACCTGTAAATATTTTAAGCATGTTTTATTTATGAAATATTTACCAAAACTCTTTATTTAGTTTTTAAATTACTTTTTAAAAACTTATTGACTTTTCACAAAGTAATGGTAATGCATTACTTTACTCATGTAATGGTAATGTAATGCATTACTTCAAGAAAATTAAGTAATGGTAATGGTAATTTAATGCCCTAAATCATGAAGTAATGGTAATGTAATGCATTATTTTACAATGTAATTCACCCAAGCCTGATTCCAACTAAGTTGGAAAACATGAACATTAACATTTAACTTGGTTCTTCAATCGATAATATTGTATATATTACATGATGTATAAGTCTTCCAAAATGTATAATCTATTATAGATTATGCTTACAATGCATTGTTTAAAATTTAAATTCAGTTTAATCAACTAAAGAGCCAACGAACGAGAAGGAAAATTCAGACTTGTTTTTATTTTCTTTGTACAAAATTCCTTTAGAGACGAACAGCAGTCATACCGCAAGTAGACTGGAAGACAACGAAACACCTATTGATTTGTAAAACATCTGTGTATAACCCGTCCCGATTTTAACTTCGGCTTGCGCATGAATCGAAGTTTGGTAGTATTCAGGTGAAAGATTGACAAAATAAAATTCACAATTTTTCAAAAATGGCACATTGCGTTTGGGAACTTGAATTTCGATTCCACCATCAACCTCTTCTATTGATTAATGAGCTCGTACACCAACTGAATCGTCAACGGCGTTGTGCATTCAGTTACGTAACTCATTCCACATTTGAACCAGAGCAAGAATATTTTGATCAATAAAACTATTTGTTTATTTCTAAATAGAACTTTGTTTATACACAAAGGACTTAAAAAGATTTAATGCGTGTTTTTACAATACATATTTACTGAAATGCATGAAAACTTTCTGCACTATTTTCTTACGCGTAGACCCAATTCATGTGTTCTACGCGTGCCTTCCGGTTTGAGAATACGGCTGACAGTAAACCAATAGACGGGGTCACGTGACCCCGTCTAAAATCAGCCTAAATATCAAACTTTCTGCATTTTTTTTATGACAATTTACGATTTTGGTAATAAATGTCACAAAAATTACTATCAATAAATTTAAGAATCAATACTTATCGATATGGACCCCGATATGGACCCCGAATTGAAAATCAACAAACAGGCAACACGAGTTTCGTGAGGGGCTGTCTGATTTAATGGGAAATAAAGTCGTTTGCAAGTTGGTAACTTGGAAACTTGGAAAACGAGGTTATCGTAGATTCCTCAGCTACCGGCTACGCCAATGTCGTAATGGACGATGAATTTACCTTACAAATCTCTCCAGATACTGGCTAAGAGACAGGATATGTCGCAGCACACGTCTGGCAAGATGGAGGTCAGGGTAGAGAATTACATTAGATAGGTCGTACACGGAAGAGTCGAGCTGTGGTACCACAATATATCTAAACAAAATATGTTCCATAACACCTAATATAAATGTACTTTACCTCTGCTGACACACTGTATGTCCCGTGATGATGGTGATGGGGTGCCTTTATTATATAGAAACTTCGTCAATGCCGTGCTAGGCGTTTGGTACAACACATAAGAACGTTTTATCACAGTTATTTCTTTGTATGTCCGAGATGTTGACATAAGTTTATTATATAAATCTCTGCGTCTGCAATCCATATCACTCTTTCTCTGGAGCATCTTGTAACACGATATACACGCAAAATTTCCACTGTTTTCATTAAAGCAGATGCTTTTTTTGAAAACACTGCTCCGTTTAATCAAATGCAGGACCTTTTGTATTGTCTGCCTTCACAATAAAATATCGTTGTTTAGATTTTACAGAACAGAAAACACTCACATCTTTGTTCATAAATGAATTGCGATCATATTTCTTCATGGGGGTCATCATTTTAAAGAAAACGACCTCTACTGGTTACAAAATTTAGAATAGGAATCGGACCAGACTCTCGCATGTCTCGAGAGCGAGAGTCTGGGATTAGCAAGACTAGAAGAGCTAATGCTGATTTTGACAGGAATGAGTGATAGTGACACTTTCTTGACACTGTCATTTGCTAATACAAGGAGCTGGCAAGTTGATGACAAAGGTTTAAGGCACAATGAATAACAATTGGTTGGTTCGTGAAAGAAAACTGAGAATGGAAGATGAATTTTTGTTTTTGAAGATCAGAAGATGATTATGATTAATGCTGAAAGAATTGAAAGTTTTTAAATCCGTTAAACAATGTATTCAATGATTGCAGCAACATTTTCGCTTCCTGGATATACTTTCTATTAGTAATCTCTCTCTCTCTCTCTCTCTCTCTCTCTCTCTCTCTCTCTCTCATTGACAAAGGTACGGTTCGTATAGATAATGATTTGAAATGTAAAGGTGTCAAAAGTTTTTTTTTTTGCCTTTTTAATCAGAATCATTTAACGCTGTTTAGAAAGAGAGAAAGAAAAATATACTAACTTTTACAAGAATTCACATGGAACGCCAGAAAAAAACAGATAATTTTCAGACTATTATACAATTAGCTATGAGTGACTGTGCTGATTATTTATTCCTTTTCTGTGCTGCTCTTTCAAACCTTTTGCCTAGTATCTGCGTAAATTACTTGTTTTTACTTTTTAGGCGGAAGCGCCTATTGCAATTGCTTTCATGACCTTATACGTCATAGGTCAAATTCCTGCCCTTTTTCATGGTAAACTATCGGATGTTATTTAAACTAAGGGCACACAACTCTATACCCCCCCCCCAACTGTTCGACCCCCGTTTAAACATCGTTTCTGATAATAGAACTGTGGTATGTCTCTAAATTTTTACTTCATCGTTTTTGATTATCCATTGAAAATGCCTATAGCAAAGATGGCAAGTGGTAGATTTACGTTTTTGATAGTACAGGAACGAACGATAACTCTTGCGATGGTATGCGACATAAACAAAGGATAAGCACGGAGTCTGATGCCTGTAGATGAAATTCCGAGGGAAAAAATAGTTCAATTTGAAATTGCGTGTTTATGAGTACAGAAGGAAAAATTGATTAGGAAACAGGTAATGAATGCTTTTTAAAAAAGACAAGGGTGTGTAATCTATTTAAAAAAGATTATTAGAATGATAAAATGCTTAAAAATTATTTGTAAACATACCAACGTTTCGCGTAGTAATCTCAGACAATACTGCATTACGTTATGCAGTGTAAAATTTTTGTCAACAAACCCACGTTGAGAACAACTGGTGACTATCCATCTTCGACATACGTAAGGTAAGTTAGGTAATTAATGTGTTATTTCTCATTGTATAAACGTTTGCCTCATCATTTTAGATTTTCATGTTACAATAATCTTGATCGAGGAGCTGGTGCATTCTTAATCCGAAATTCCTCTGACCTCTAATCCCCGCTTGTATATTGTGACGTGCGGAGGAGACATGTCACAATATAAAAGCGGGGGTTAGAATCAGAGAAAACTCAGAAAAGTACATAAATTTTATGAAAGAATTTACATTGTTTGTGTTAGGCATTCATCGATAATTCTGAAATGTCGGTCTTTTGTTATGAATACTGTACAAGGCGAGGCCTACAGGATATCTTTAAAGATTAAAATGTAGCACAATGGAATCGCATATAAAGGAAGATAACATTTCCTTTTTTTTAAACCTTTAATATTTTGTGACATCTTTGCAGATCTATATGTTCATATGGTGATTTTATAATTGATTATGAACTGCACTGTATGATATAGGGTTTATTCATTTTGCTTACAAAAAATTACAATATTCAGCTTGGTTTAAAAATGACTCATGAATAATGCAAATAAATCTCTATAAAAATATTTCAAATATATCTTTTAAGTATCATACAAGATACAATTCATTGGTTGATATAATGAATATTCCAGATAGGCTATTAATTGCAAAAATATTTAATTGAACATTTATAAAAAATTAATATGATTTATCCTTTTACCTACTGTATTTACTTGTATCTCAGAATTACCTTATCCATGCGCGGATCTAGAGGGGGGATCGGGGGGTCCCGACCCCCCCTGGAAAATGAAAATTTATTAAATTTACATAGTAAAATTATCGCGAAAATATGCCTCGGACCCCCCCCCCCCCCGGCAAACACAATTATCCTTCGGACCCCCCCCCCTGGAAAAATTTTCTGGATCCGCGCATGTTATCATTACTCTATAATGAAAGTGACTAAAATTTCCTATGGAAATTTCTCTACATCATAATTTATATGATAATTTTGATGACTGCATCTCTTGTTTTTAAATTTTAAAATTTCAAATTCATGAGAACTTGGACTATATACCAGTATATCTTTGATCTACCATGTTCATGATTAATTGCAATTCCAAAAAGACTCAATTATATACCTGACAATGATTATAGATAATAACCTAACATATATCTATTTGTTCTATATGTATATGTTCTTTCAGATGAATGTCAAGAAACTGATTAACATTAACTCACAAGAGGAGACAATCAGAGCTCAACATCATTCTTCATCTCTGGTGAAGGGGAGAGTTGCTAAATTTGGGTGCACAGCTAAATTCAAGCAAAACAAAGAAAAAGACGGATGCTATAAAAATGCGGTGTTGGCTTCCCAGTTCAGCACTTTTAAAGAGGGACAAACATTGCACGTTTGCAACTTCTAAATGGAAGCAGGGCATCTGAAATATGCTGGAATCCTCAACTTAATGGCCTTAACGCCATTTTCAAGGTTAGTACATACAACTAAATTTAAATACGATATTCCCTGTGGTTTTCTTGTTTAAGTATGAACTAATTATACCCATGCTCGGAAGGAGATGGGGTATATTGTTTTACCCTTGAGTGTCTGTTTGTCTATAACACAAATTTTGTCAGCAACAATCGCAGATGCTTGAAATTTTAACTCAGTCTTTGTTAAGGTAGGCCATTCGGTAAAATTGATTTAATATTTGATGTCAACTTCCCATTACATGTAATGTTAACTATGCTTTTTTGTATACATATCAGAGCAAGGGTATCACTAGTGAGCATTGACTCACAGATATCTTGTTGTCATATCTTTAATAATATAGTAAATATTCTTGTACTAAATGCAATTAAAAACTGAAGAATTTTGGAGAAACAAAATTAAACTTTCATTTACAGTTCAATCACTATATTTTCCATTACTTGTATGTAATATACCAAAATAACCTTACAACTATTGATAATTCATATTGTGTGATCTTCTTATATATCTCATCCTTTATTTGCAAAATACATGTATACTTTTGAAAATAAATTATTTAAGGTAAAACACATATAAATCAAAATATTTTTTAGATTAATTTTTTTTAATCCATGTTTTCTTTATTGGAGGTCAAGTATATTGTAATGAAATATTGCTTGATATCATATCCATTATTCATTTTTCATCAACACATTTTAGAATATCCTGCTGAAAAATACAGTTTTCATTGGTATAATGGATGCAAGACAACACTAGTGAATTGAAATTGTTGTTACCACAAATGGCACACTCAATGATAACACGCTTTCCAAAAACACCATTACGGCATGCAGCCATAAAGGGATTCTTTGAAAGTCTATGTTCTGTAATGGTGGAAGATTCCATTAGTATTAAAATAAAAACTTAACAGTTAAAAGTTCAAATGTCTTCAATACTAGAGACGTGTGATTTGACAGTACAACATGGAGCAATTGTAAAGGACACATAATTTGTACATTATTGAATATCAATATATAGTTATCCATAAATTACTGGGCTTTTACATTGTATTGTAATTCTCAACATTTGCATATATGTTTGATCTTTGTAAAATATGTTTGGTATACAGTACAGTGAGTAAATACATTCTTTCTAAGTTTTAAACATTTGTCAACAAAATATATGAACTGCAATCTGAGGATCAATTAGAGGTCTGCAATTCTCCACATATAAAATGACTTTGAAATCGTCCTGTTACTGTTAAACTTTAGAATATATTAAGAAAACATCAAAATCTCTTTATTGAATACCTTTTTTACAACACATTGTCCAGATATTTTGCATATAATTCTATGAAGCTGATTTCTCAATGGCTATTGTTTCTCAGGTAAGCAAAGTGACACACATACTACTTGATTTTGTAAAATACTGTAATCAAGTGATGTACAAATGTAACTTCTGCATTTTTGTGAAACATTATTGTAAAGAATAAAATACTACAGTTTCAGAAGTTCAGTTTACTAAATTCTAATTCTATAATATTCTTTCATCATTTTGATATCAAAATGAACATTTTTAATAAATCGGCATAATAAATGAAAATGTATTCCTGTAATTTCAGCTTGCATATAAGTATCAACTGTTATACGAATGTACTTCACAAAACAAATGTTTTGATATTTAAATTGCTCTTCTAATTGAATCTTTATTTAAGGCATGATCCAGACTAATCTGGTGCAGTAACAGTGTATTTCCACATTTACTACATGTATATACCTTAATTGACATATTAGAATAGTGTTTTATGTTATCAAACTAATTCTAAAAAAGAAAATAGTTATAATAACACTATGACTTTGACAACTTGCAATCATGCTTCCGCCTATCAGTACTTTCAGTACTTTGATTGACCTTGATATTGAATCTACCTAAAAGTAAGCCCTTTTGATTACCATCGTTTAGATAATCTGAAACCTTTATTTAATTTTGCAAGCTATGCATGACAAACAATTTTATAAGATACATTCATAATCGAAATAGGGCGCTAGCTTTTTGGTTTAGTTTTTTAGAAATTATTTTGGCTTGTCTCCTTTTGGAAGAAGTGATGACCTTGCTTTTGGGTTACTGATTATTTCCCCAATATTTCATAATTAAGCGATCTATTTAAAACGGTTAAAATTCTTTTTAGAAGAGTTTGTAAAATTCAACATTTAACCCATTAGTTTCAGTACTTTCATATTTTTTTTTTAAGTTGAAAGGGATTACTCTTTTAGAATGACATCTTCAAGTTTTTTTGGATGATTTTGAATCCAACATGTTAATATTCTCAGTATTGATGGTGTTATCAAAATTTGCAAATTTGCTATCACTACATGAGTATTATGTCTTGTACATGTTATAATTTGAAATATCTGCCAAGACGTCTAACTTCAGTGTAACAATGTTATCGTCTGCAAAATCCTGCATAAAGTTTTGATGAAATATATCATTTTATGTAAATTTAGACTAATGTAGACTTAAATAATATTTTGTGGGTTTTTCTCCATGTTTTCTCCACTGATATTTTGTTCTAGCAAACAGGACTTTTAAATAATCTTTGCAAAAAGTTTCGAGTTTATTATGCACCTTTTAGATTTTGCAACAAGATCTGCGTTACTACTAGAATGTTTATAATTTCTTAACTATTTTTGGGGATGGTCTTTTTTCTTATTTAAGAAAGGCAAAAATTAAAAAATGTTATTGCGTTTTTTAGTATGCCATTTAAAAAAAACCAAATTATCAATGGCTGATCATTTAACGAAACTTTTAAGTGTTCATCCTAATAAATAAAATAATTTGAAAAAGAAACATTATGTGAATTTTTTTCACACCGTAACTGATATCAATAAGACTTCTTTTTCGGAGAATTAAGAAACGATAATGAATAAATTCCATGCAAGTAAGGAAAGAAAATCAGTTCTTTTAAAATGATGAATACGGTGAGATATAAATGCTTAATCAGAGAAAAAGTATTCATCATTAAACGGTAAAATTTTAGAAATAATTATAGTCATTAGTTGTTTATTGTTATCATTTTTTATTTTGTAATGTATTTTTAGTAACCAATTCATTTTTCAAATTTGAGAACTATTTTGGGAAAGAATTTGAAGGACCCTGCATATATGCATCATTCGAACTTGACGATTGGAAATAGAATTGAAGTAAGATTTTGGTGATTTGATGATAATATACATGTACTAGAATGATTTTTATATTTCTATCTATTTATGGTTTTAATTTTAAAGTTTAATTTAAATTGCGTTGTTTCTTTTTTTGATACCATTTTACATGAAAGTAATTTGGAATTTTTTTGTCAAAACAGTTACTGGATTTAAGGATTTCTGATCACTAGTACCCCTAAACAAAAACAAATCGAGATATAAGAACTATTTTTTTTACTCTGTACGGTTTTCGTTTTAGAGGGTTCGATGATTGTCGCCATTTTTAGACTGTATTGATCTCTTTTAAAAGGAGAGCTCTATCTAAGAAAATAGGAAAATGCCAAAATTTAAAGAAAAAATATATATTTTTTCTTTACTAAAACTGTTTCCAAGATAAGGACATCATATCTGAAAATTTTAGGAAGATTTGATGTCTAATTTGTTCAACACCAAGCCTCCTTAAAATGTATTCCAAAAGTTTCTATTGATTACCGTTTAACCTGTTTATTTTGAATTCCAATACATGTTTCCTACTCCCTTGCCTACAATACATTGGTATTTAACGTGTAAAAATATCTCTGTAAATATGTTTTTTTAAGATGATGGCAAGGTATTGGACGTTTATACGTATATCTGTTTTTGTACATGTGGGTACCCATATCAAAGGGATTTTCTTTAATGGAGGAAATATCAATTAATATGCGGGTTTAGTTTTTTATAGGTCGCTCCATCTGAGGATTCAGTAACCCTTCAAACACCTATGTTTTACCTGCTGAAAACTAAATAATTGGTTTCATCAGTAAGTATAGTAACAACAATACACTGTGTAAACACCTAGAACAATGCATTTTTAATATGGGTTTATCAAAGTTAACAAGGCTCTCGTTTATATACCGTTTCATGATACCAGAAATAATTTAATCTTTCGCAATTTTCATATTCCTGCAGTCATCGGTACAAAACTTTACATTGTTTTGCATTAAATTTATTTACGTTAAGGTCAGACAAGACCTATTTTCAATCATTCTTTTTATTTAATCCTTTTTTCCGCAAAACGGAGATTTTTATTAACTAATTTCATAATCATGTTTAATGTTCAAATGTATTATCTCCAATAATAACCTTGGAATCTACCCCGCTTTGTTGCATGGGCATTGACAGGTATAAATGCAAATAAATAAGATTATAATCTTTCAATGAACATTATTTAAAATTGAGGAACGCTCGTCTGTCCTTAATTAACATAACCTATTATGATAAATAAGTTGCATATTTTGTCAAATTACTACATGCAGTTCATGGAAAAAATGCAAATATAGCGCATAAAGCTGATAGACACCGCCACACAAGTACATTAACCCTTCGATTTCGCCCAGGGACCCGTTTCAGTAAACAGGCGTAAGATTTAAGTTAGGCCTCGGGGCGTACGCCAAAATTTAGTCCAGCATAAATTGCGTTTTACCAAAAGATAGATAACTAGAGCAGAGCTCGTGGCAAAGCCACGAGTAGGTCTTCCGTTGTTGCTGCGAGATGAAAATTTATGTGATTTGGTGTCAAACGATTATAATGACTAATGACTAAAATTTCACTTCTGCTTTTGTTATAAAAAAGTGCTGTGATTGAAAGCCTGTATAAAGACAGGAAGAAAATGTTTTAGGAAAACTATTTGTCGAACACAGTTTGTGTTATTGTTTTGAAAACTCTTTAAGGCCCTGTCACACAAAGTTGCGTTCCTAGTGCGTGTTCACGGCGTTATTAATGGATTAATGGAATCGCCGTAGGATCGCAAGAAAAATTCAGAAAGGCGTTCTTACAGAGCTCCCAACTACCTTTCCACAGAGTTCTACTTGGCGATTGACTGCCCTCTAGCTGGGTATCCGCCGAGCGCTCATGACGTGCTAGGAATTTTTACCGCGCATCCACAGCGTGCTCTGCGCGCTGACTGCGTGCACATGCGCTGTTGGAGACTTTACGGCGCTGTCATGGCGACCTTACTCCACTTCTACGGCGTGTTTATCGGAACGCAGAGCCACGGCGCGTACTTTGTGCATGTTCAAAGTACGCGCCGTCGCATGGCGTTCTAAAATGTTCTAGGCTAGGATATCCCACCGCGGCGAACGAAGATGCCGTTGAGTTGTTACGGCGCTGTAGAAGACTCTAATTCGTTTACCATGGCGTTTTACATAATTCAATTACGCAGCGGGATCGCTGTGAGGACGCAGCTCCAGTGTGACAGGGGTTTAAACAATGAGAAGTTTAATGGCGAGTTAAATTTTTCAGAGTAGCATGGATTGTTATATGTTACACGTACTCATGATTCATGTAAGGAAATGTAATAAAAACGTGCATAAAAAACACGTAACTTCTGTAAATAAATCTTTCTAATTTTTTGAAGACTATGTGCAAGTTTGAATTTGTTTCGTGCTGTCAAAATTGGGTAAATAGCCAAAATTGATGGCATCTATGAAAATTTATTCAGGGCTGATATTATTTGATAATACGAGTAGACTTGAACATTTAAAATGATAATCAGCTATCTAAGATCATCGGGAGAATTTATGCATAAGTGAGCGTCTAAAATTTTCTTCTGATATACAGACACCGCTATGTAACGTAAAATTTGATATTAACATTATTTACAGAAATGAATATTACTTCTCCCTACGATGCAATAATATTCAAAATCCCTATTTTTAAGTCAGTTTTTTCTCCTTTATCGGATCAACAGTTATTCTCTCGGAGAAAGTTTACGTATGTATTTAAAAAAAAAAAGGAGAAACTTCAATAAAAATAAGCGGAAAATAATGGTGTTACGGTTTTTATTTTCAGTTAATTTAATTAAATGTGACAAAGGCGCATATTCGGTCGGATTTTTGGTAACATGTACATGATGCAAGTTCCATGTTTGTTTTTTGTGGGTTTTTTTTTTTTTTTTATTTTTTTTGCTTTTCTCTGCTTTATCATAAAGATATATAAAAAAAAACTACGTACATGTCACAAGCAATATTTGCCTTCTCTATTTATCTTGTATTTTAATAGATTGGGTAATCATTGTCAGGGGCTGATACAGGATTTGTAGTTAGGGCGGGGGGGGGGGGGGGGGTGTGATAAAATTATTGAGGCAGGGGGTCTGGGGACCGCCTTGAGGCCCCCCGTGGGTCCCGGGCAAAGCCCTGGTGGGGGCCCAGGGGGCGATGCCCCCGGAAGCTCCTGGGTTTTCATTTAATTTGAAGGTAAAACCAGGCTCAAAATAGTGGTATTTTTCAGTTATGTACACTTTACACAAAAGCCTTTTACATATATATAACAATTTGACACATATTGTTACTTATACTTAATACCTGTATTGGATTAAAAACAAAAATTTTTGGGCATTTATGAACTCCCAAAATTAACTAGGTTATCAAAGTTACAACATTGTAATGTCGTTACGGTATCCGACCCCCTATTAGCTGTTAGAAATATCTGATGCATCAAATCTTCAATATTCTTATATTAAAATAGTCTATTTACCTAGAAAAAAATTCAAAAAATATACAGTTATTCAGAAATGTCTGCTTGCGTCGCAATATGGAAATGACAGCGCAGTCTACACTTGAAACAAAACTGCTGGGATTTCCAGTCGTTTCTTGGTCGAAGCCCCAAGTTCAGGGCCCTGGGGAATTTAATTGTTGCAGCCACCATAATGAAATGACCAACACTGCTTGTTTTAAACACAGTTTAATTGGTTTGTTTTCAGAACCTGTCAACATGCATTAGGATTAGATGTTTATAGATGTTTATAGAGCAGCAGAATTACAGTCAGCATAGCACAGCTAATGTATCGATGAGGTGTAATATTGAGTCAGGCATAATTATAAATAAAGTGAAACACAAAATCTAACTTTTCTATGTAAAATTTATCAAAATCATCTACAGTCATGCATACTTTGAAAATTTTAGGGGGGGGGGGGGGGGGGGCGATGATTTCTATGGCGACCTACCTGCATAGCATAATGTAGTCGTATTTCATAACATCTTATCCCAAGAAAACATTACATTTGACTTAAAACTTTTAATTATAATATATATTATTCTGTTCATAACTATATATAATAGAAGTTTAGCGTGTTCGACATGTTAATTTATTATAGCCACGTTCTCAGATTACGATCCCGCACCTTTAATGTGAAAATGAAAGTCTTGTTGTTTGAAAATTGACCACTTTGAAGAAAGCACCCTTCGAACTGTTGATGAATTACATAACAATTGATGATCTGCAGCCATAAATAAGCTTGGGCTATATATGTTCTGAGCTGTTTGCGCTGTTCAAAGTGACACAAGATTTTCGGTAGCACGTAGCGATTGAATTTACGCAATAAAGAAAGTTGAAATTTACAAAGACTGACCGAATAAAAAAACGGGTGGGAAAGAGAAACACGCTCAGGAGAAAATGTTACACATAAGAAGTCACTATCAAATGATTTTCGACAGATCTGGAATTTAAAAAAAAGAGAGCACTTGGCAGCGGGACGGTGGGAGGGCAACACAGAAATAAGTTCGTTTTCACAATGAAACTAACGACCATGTAGAAACAATACAGAAGTTATTAATATGTGACCGATAGAATCTAAACAAAACTTGTTTCAAAACTCATGTGAATATTCTTTAAAATAATCACCGAATGCCTTAATTCAGGGCATTCTCTTATTGTGTCAGCACCTACCGCAAACATGGCACTTTGATCATAATTTGATTTGATTTTTTCAATTACCTTGTACGCTGTCGTATAAGTCAATGCTAAATCAACTGTACGAGTAAAATAAATTTATCGGGTGCGGGTGCGAATCTTGTGTATTAGATAACCGTTTACCGCTAGGGTAGTGCAGCCGTGGATGATTTCCTCGGCCGCGGGCGAAGGATAGATTACATAAAGGTTTAACGCATACACACGCACAGCTCAGAACCTAGGAAGATTTGAAAAGTTTGCAATTTAATGACTAAATTCTATCAAATAGAAATTCTTTTTTTACTTAAAACCCACAATTGATATATATGTCTGATATTGCATTAGATTTAGAATGGCATTGCTTTTATCAATTAACTGAACGATTTCTTAATTGACACCCTATCGTTTAATCCAATTGAAGAATAAACCTTTATGTGTAATCAAAACTGAAATAATTCTTCAGTTCGCAGCTAGATTAACTCATATATGAGAGACGCAACTCTCGTGTATTAGATAACCGCTGACCGCTAGGTAGTCCAGCCGCGACCATGGTGATCGATTTTCTCGGCCGTGGGCGAGGGATAGCTTACGTAATAATACACATCTCTGATTCAAGGTGGATTTTAAATGCATGCAGTATGATAACTAAAATGTAATGCACAGAATTTTTTTTCAATAAGTATTTTGTGTTTTACTAGAAAAGAAAAAGAATGTGTTGTTTTTCGATTCTCGTCTTTAAGGATTGTGCACTATAAGAACTAAACAACAATGACTTTAACTTCTATAAAAAAAAAGCATGTGTTCTAATTTTTTTCTCATGAATTGAAGCCTCCTGTATAAACCATCATACTTTCTGTGGTAACTTTTTGCCAGTTTTACGCGCAAAGACTTTCGTTAACTTGCCAAATGAAAGCAGGTACATGTTAACATGTAAAGCTTTTTACACTCCCACTACACAAATCACTTACAAAATAACATTGTAACGACCTTTATGAGATCCCAACAAACAACTTTTCCAGCGACAGCAATATCGCTGTGCTAACCGTTTTTGAGTTATTAAGCAACATCTTTTGAGGGCTACTGGCCCTTAATTTAAGGGACCAGCCCTTTTTTATTGGTGTCAAATGAAAGCCCTTAACATTATGCACAACTTTTGTTCTATATGTATTTAAGAAATATTTCAAACTAAAAAGGTACGAAGCTAAAACATGAGAAAAATTTCGCTATTTTTAAAACATAGATTTCGATTGATTAATTCGAGTGGAATAATTGGAAGAAACTAAAATCAAAAAATCAGAGGACAATATTCAAAGTGTCAATAATAAAGATTTTTAACTATAAATTATTTGCTACGGACCATTTCGGAGCCTTTGTCTGGAAACTAACGCCCCTAAAATTTTAGAAAAAGGGGAATAACTCAAAACCGGAAGTTGCGATTTCAATTTTTTTGTGCTCTAGAAACCTAATTTAATTTACAACATACCGTGAAAATTTGAATGAAATCAGATGACAAACAAAAAAGTTATTGAGGATTTAAAAACGTCTAGAAGAAGAAAAATTATAATGAAGAAGAACCATCAGAATCAGTACAAGGTCTTCCGTTGGAAACGGAAGACCTTAAAAAGATATTACGTGACATTTGATTTGTGTGTGTGTGTGTGAGAGAGAGAGAGAGAGAGAGAGAGAGAGAGAGAGAATTTAGGCACATTGGTTACATTTATGATCAGTTTAATGTTGTTAAAATTAATCCTGTTTAGTGACAAAATCACACAACAAAACTTGCTGAAATATTTTATTTGAAGGATATAAATCATCTTGAGCTAATAGGATATGATCAAACTTATTAATTCAATAGAGTTATTTATGTTATCGATATCTAGGCTGTTTTCATCATGTTCTATGGAATTTCGTTTTGATCATGCATCAATTATGGCGGATCCAAGTCAGGGATAGTTTCGATCAAAATATATACTTGCAATGACATAATACTGAATGATTACGTAAAGATCTACTGTGGGCCTATTTAGAGATACACAGAAGTTGAGATAGCACATGTTGAATAAATGAAATGAGTCAATTCGTTTCTTAAGTGGGCGATTTTAGTTTCGATGCTCATTACTCATTCGCTTGCTTAGCACGACCGCTGGTGAGGGAATTTGATAGAGCTTTCCAGAACGGGGTAACCAAGAACGCGGATTGACCTATTTTCAAACGCAAAGTGTAGGACGAGTTCATTATGCATCGCGGGTAGATACCTTGGATCGGACTACGATTTATACAAAAAGTTAATATTTATGAATATTGCGTCTTCAGTATTAATGGAAAGAACTTTCTAGAGCGTGGTGCCAATAACGGGTTGACTTATTGCCATCATGGCGGAAATTGTATGGCGAGTTAACCATCGGGCAGATACTTTGAATCTGACATCTTTGTTTTAAATAAATATATGCATGCAAATGAATAATAATGAATAACCTAGCGTGGTTTAATGACATTTTCATACCACGACAAATTAATTGTAAACCTTAGTCATTAATTGTAAATATTAATGAACAGATTATTGTATTTTATGTCTGTTTAGCTAAATGATATATACAAAAAACTGTGGAGTTTAACGTGGATACCCCTCCCCTCCCCCTCCAGATTGTTTTTATCTGACATTCTTATTTGGGATAGTAATAGAAATTATATTGAAAATTGACCTAAAGAACAAAATTCAAAATTTTGAGAGAAATACACTAAAATACCTATGCAATACAAAAGCAGTTTGTTTTTTATTTCAATTTTAAATAATAAGATAAGGAAATAATCGGACAAAGTATATACAAAAATGAAAAAAAAATATGGTTCAACATATTAAGCATCAAATTATAATAATGTGTAAAGTGTTAATATTCCCGCCCTTGCGCAGGTAAGCATCTAGTACTAAAAATTATGAAACGTAGATTAAGTTATTGAATACAAATTACATGTATTAATAATCGAATTAAAACTATCGACTGTTTGTCTAAATATATCGTTTTAATGTGTACTAGGCTAGTGCAAATATAAATAATGTTTATAAATCATAGTAAGAGAGTTTCTATGCAGAAATTGATACCAGTTATCAAAACTCTCTATTTTCTTAATTTCATATGAATTTAATCAAATTTGCATGACAAATTATACAATTTAACGTTATGGTCGGCAACGATATTCCCAGCAATAGAATTAGCAATCATTTTTTGTTTACGCCGAAAGTTTTTGGCTTATCTTAATGCAGGGGCCTTTTAGTGAAATGGATAAACCACCACATGTGCCTGTGGTGTTAAGGATAAACAAGGCATTCTAACCTGAGTAAAAAGGCAACAATAAATAAAAATTGTAAAAAAAAAAAAGTGGTATATCCTTGAACATGAAAATTTGAAACAATTTCATGTGCAAGGATATACCACTGTCTAAGGTGTTGAAGATAAACAAGAAATTCAAACCTGAGAAAGATTAACAATAACAATATGATTAACAAAATGGTAAAACAATTACAAGAAGTCTTATTCTTATTAATCGTCTTTTCTTCCATGCAAACTTCCTTGCATTAGCTGGAGGAATTTATATTATCAAATCTCTCAGTTTTCTCCTCATGCAAATCATACTTTCTTTTCCTATAGTTTGGGTTTGGGAACAGCGGAACAGCCAATTTTAGGATCAAACTGTTTTCACCTTGTTTTGAAACCGGCTCTTCATCTGTGTCCAACATGAATGCTGGTCTGCATGGTGCTTGCCATTGTTCCATACTCATCATCAAATGCATTTCTGTGCACAAATTTCTTTGCAGCTGAACCTAAAGGTACATCAATTACTTCCTAACACTATTTCTGCAGAGAATTATACTTTTACATTGCTTGATTTCCAGTGATCTTTGTGTTTAAAACTTGAAGTAGTTTCTGGGCAACTGGTCACACCATGGCCCTGCAGGACATGATGTATAAGTTACACTACATTTAAATGTACTAAATTCCTCTATCGATATGGATGCTTTGAGGGAAGTTCTGTTAAATTGGTCCAGCGTACATGTTCAGAGACAGAAAAAAGACAAAATGCATACAGAAAATGTGTCACTAATCATTCAGCACAAATGACCCACAATTACTAGACATATAATATTTCAAACTGTAATTTCTTTTATAGTCAAACTTCGTTATTTCGGACAAGATGGGACTGTTTAAAAACCTCGAGATATCTGAGTATTTGAGATATCGAGGGTAAGATACTTAAAAATAAGTGACTGGGACTTACAAATCACCTCGACATATCTATTGAATTTAAGATATCAGTGTAATTCATAATTCTATACCAAAAAATTGCTCATGTTAGGAGTTAATTGGATAGAAAACCCTTGCCATCTCTCTGAAATTGAATTACGTCAGTGCTGCAAAACATGACAAAAATCCGTTTAAAAATAACGAAAAAAACCTCATAAGAGTGTTTCATTAAACAGTGCAAAAAGTATGCAACTCAAACACATTTATCATTTCCATTATCCTATCCAGTACACATTAGAATTTTACATGTCTTTTATAATGTTTATTTAAAAAGTGATTCCGTATGATGACATATCACAGTTGTATATTTTACATAAATCCTAATCCAATGGTATAATACCCATAGATTCGTCACACTTGTTGCAAATGACAAAGGAACACTCATCACTTTTTAATGAATGCCTACAATTAATAGAAACTGGGACTTCTTGTTACAAACACAGATGGGAACCCACCAAATCGAGTTAGGTTCAACGTATTCATGATCGACTAGGACTAGCAAAATATTTCATTCGTCACCAATGAAGGGGCTGATAAGTTTAAATAAGGGTTGTGGGCATAATGAATAACAATAGATTTGGTCGTAAAAGAAAATTGAGAAGGGTGGATAAATTTGTGTTCGTAAAGATGAGACTTAGATAAGGATAATTGTAGAAAGATCTTGAATTCCTTTTTAAACTGAATTTAACGGATGTGTCAAAAGATTTACTTCCTGGATACTTGTTATGTAAGAGTGCATGCAATTTGGGGTTTTTTTTTGGGTTTTTTAAAATTTTATTTTATTTTTTTTTTTGACAGTTATGGCTAACAGAGATTTTATCCATCTAGCGAATGATTTGAAACGTCAATGTGTCAAACTTATTTTTTTTTTTGCCTTTTGAATAGAAATCCAGTTTACAAGGAGTGAAGGAGAAATTACCTGTAGAATAACATCTACGAGAATTCATGTGGAACGCATGATGTGACAGATAAATTTACAAGGTATTATGCATTAAGCAATAAGTGACTGCTGACCAAATAATTTTTGTTTGCGCTGCTCTAAACAACCATCTGCCACCTGATGTCTGCGTCCACGTGATAGTTTGTTCCTTCTACGCATGGCTAAAAGAAAAACATCGAGTAAAAAAAATATATATTAATTTGTTTTATTTGATCAATGTATATCTATATATCAAGAGAAATGTTCCTATTTAAAATTGATCTAACAACCATATCCTTTTGACTTCATAATTTTTAACCGGGCTTTTCTGAAAGCAGAGACCTGACTACAGACAGGTGAATAGCTAATGCAACTATCAATAGCACCATTTCTAAAGTAAAAAACAAAACAAAATAGTGCCCAAGTAAAATCTTACACTTTACCTAATAGACTTTACACAGAAGGAAATGTTTTGTCAAATATATAGTTTTATTTGATTGGGATTAAATTTAGCAGTTGAATGTTTTTGTTTTTCTTGTTAATTAATAACGTTTTTTTATAGATAAGAGAATGCACTTTGAGTACATACAATGCGCATGAATTTTTATGAACTGATTTTAACTAAGTGTTGGTATTTGGCTGCATAAAAAAGGAATTTTGGGGGATGATTTTATAAAGCTTGTTTTAAAAGTTCAATGCGCTTTGGATTTTTTTTACTAGACAGACATATTTTGGTAATAGCCTCTTAAACAAGAGGCCCATGGGCCACATCGCTCACCTGAACAGCAGTTCCTTGTACCATTCTATTTCTTAGCATATGCTTTTTCTATTTTAGACATTGAACCCCTTTCTGGGGCCCCAGTATTAGGTCGGATGTTTATGGTTGGCTATAACAATATAAATAGTAACATAGGAATGAACATATGTAGCACTGCGGCGGGACCGCACGCACACAGCCTGAAAACCTGAACGTAGAAAAGTTATAGATCAAGAGGAATAACTCTCAGACTGTACAGAACAACATCAAGAAAGATTACTTTTGGTTCCACTACATTAGAGTTTACACATTTTGAGGATCCTTGCATAGCAATCCCACAAACTGTAGCATTATAGTTCTCGAGAAAAACTTTTTTAAAACATTTTCAATATATCTTTCTATGTTAAACTTTGGCACCAGTATTAGTCCAGTGCCAAAGCTTTATTTATTTGGAATCTACATATTTAAGGATGCTTGCATATTAATCTCACAAGCATTATAGTTCCATAGAAAAAGATTTTTAATCATTTTCCCTCTATATTTCTATGCTAAACTTTGAACACCTCTTGGGGCCCCACTATTGTATCGAGGGTCACGGCTTTCATAATTTCGAATCTACACTATTTGAGGATGCTTACGCAGTTATCTGACAAACTGAAGCATTGAAGTTTTCGAGAAGAAGATTTTAAGATATTTTCCATATATACTTCTACATTATAATTTTAACCCATCTTTGGTCCCCAGTATAAGTCCAAGGGTCACTATTTTAAAACTATCGGGTTGTATGCATGATAGTTATCTCACAATTTGAGGCATTGTAGTTCTCGAGAAGAAGATTTTTTAACATGTTACCTTTATATTTCTATCATCATGTTTACAAAAATCGAAGACATTTCAAAGTTCAAAAATAAATAATCTTCTTTTTGCTTTACACAAATTTTACGGGTTCATCATTTGTAACGAGGATAACACATTAACAGTGTTTCCCTAATTATAATAAAGCATACTTTTATTTATTCAATTTCTGTGTGAACAAGATTATGTATGTGTGTTTACATATAAATCCACATATTAGTCCACACCATGTGCGTTGATCTGCCGAATCTTTAATGCCAAACCAAACTAACTGCAATATTGCAACAAAATCACAAGATAAATTTATCGCTTAAATTTATTTTAGAGACCGTGCCCGATAACAAATAAATTTAAATATTAGTTTTTATTTTTATCGGGCACAGTAGCCAAATAAGATGTAAGCAGATAAACTAAAATAATATTTAGTGAATTTTTACACCTTATCGTATTCAACCGTCATTTCAAACAACCTTATATACTTATGCAATGAGTTGTAAAAATCAGGGAGACACAGTTGGGTTATTTGGTGCACAATTTAGTTGAATAAATGGAACAAAAGTCACGTAAACATTTTTCCTATGTTTTTCTATGCTAAACTTTGAACCCCGCCTGGGTCCCCGGTTTTGGTCAGGGGGGTCACGATTTTAACAATTAGAATCTTCACTATATATACAAGCTTTTGTATTAGTATTGGCATTTCTGGTGCAGTGGTTCTTGAGAACAAGATTTTTAAAACATTTTTCCTATGTATTTCTATGTTAAACTTTGAACCCGCGCCTGGGGCCCCAGTTTTGGTCCAAGGGTCACGATTTTTACAATTTAGATTCTTCACTTTATAAACAAGCTTTTTTGTAACAAGAGGCCCATGGGGTCACATCGCTCACCTAAGCAACAATGGGCGTTCAAAAGATATCGTGCCATATGGTCCCTCAGTAGAATAACAAAAAATAAATATTGTAAAGTATTCGAATTTTACACTTATTTTTGAATACACGTAATCTTTGACATTGTACCTTCATGAAATACTATTTTTTACCAGAGTAAGAAAATCCTACGCAAGATATAAAACTAAACATTTGGTAGGGGTACACTGTTAGGTTGTTAACTCCCCATCACAAACACACACACACACACACACACACACACACACACCACACCACACCACACACACACACACACACACACACACACACACACACACACACACACACACACTTTGTAAAGCGATCAAAATATATGAGAGCATATAGGTACATTTTTTTCATCAACTACTGACTAATTATTGTATTTTTAAAAAATATATAATAGTTATTGTTTTTTATTTAAAAAATCCTACATGTATAGATGTGAAAAGAAAATTGTACTTCAATGTGCTCAATTCCTCAAATTAAAAACATTCAAAAATTTAATTTGTCTTCTCCATTATAATTAAATAACTGTTATTTACCTCGAGTACAAACCAGGATAATTTTCCGCTGTGATATTTTCTTAGGAATAGCAATAATTACTTTATCCCTGCAACAGAAATGTGTCAGAACTATGGAAACTGTTTTAAAGATGTCGTTTTTATTAACTCGTGTCTGAAAAACTATCAAAATTGATGTAGATTTCACATTATTTATTGTATAAAGAGGGGGCCCCAGAGATTAGGTATATACAGAATATTATTCTTTTATTTTGTTTGTACAAGTATTTAACATACTCTAATTCAAACAGAATTTCTAATGTTCAACCAAAATTTCAGCGTCAATCATGAGTTTATTACATTCAGCTTAAGATTTTTGACTTGGTATTTTCTTTTCAGCATTTAAAATGAAAAAAAAAGATTGGCCTAAGATTTTCAATTCTTTTATTCACTCAAGACCAGTTCACTGGTATTTGAGGTTCAAAATCAGTTTATACAAATGTACACAAACACAGTCAAGGATCACATGTACAGTAGGAGTAATAATGACGAAAAAAGGTTAAGTTTACAATTATACAATAAGTTGTTAAAGTTTCTGGAATAACAGACTTTGAAAATTTTCTTTAAAAATATTGACAAATTTGTTACTTTTTTAATCTTTAGTTTTTAAGATCTGTGTACAAACATAGAATTGTGAGCAAATCTCTGTATCTTGCTTATAATTCGAAGCTTAGCACTCAAATATGGTTAGTAAATAGAAATTGTAAACAATTAAACACAAGAAACATGCACTATAACAAATAAAGAACACAATTTATTTTTTCGAAATGAATCATATATAAACATGTATATTTACCTACATATTTCCGTCAGCGGTATCAAACTCTATTTAAACTGAATTAACTCGAGAAAATGCCGAGCATCTTAACAAAACCTATTGCATTAATCTACCATTACGCAAAAGATAATGCCGAATTACCGATAGAATGAATTGTATTTCAGTACTTTTTTGATACATCAGATTTTGCTTAATTTACTTCACAAAATCGCAACCAATATATTTTGCATGTTTCAAATATTTCCCTTCATACGCGAACTGTTGCACAACAAGCAAATTCATCATAGTCAGATCGAACATTTTTCGTATAATGTCATGGCTGCTTTAAACAAAAACTTCGTTTTAGGAGTATGGAATACGAGTCTTGGTAAAATGGGTATGCAAACCTAGGCCGTGGCAAAATAAAAGCCGGGGCAGATCGGCAATCGTCAATTCCAAATACGCATTATTTTGCAGCAATATTTACAGCGAATACAAATATACTGGTCCATCAAATATCCTGAAATTTTAATAAGATTGGCAGATTAATAACTGCCAATTTTTTGTTTTGCTATGGCCAAGTCTTGCCTACCCATTTTAGGATGCCGAACCCAAAGCTATTAAACTGATTGAAGCACGCCTTTCCTTTATCATTATTTTCGTAATAACTCAGAATTTAAACAGAATCATCCCTTAATTTTTGCAATTTATATTTTTCTTCCCATAAGGATAATTTATGCTAAACTACGTTGAATTGGACTCAGTAGTTCTTGAGAAGAAGATTTTTAAAAATGCATTCCCCTTTTTCAACAGTTTCAAGGTTTTCTCCGCTTTGAATACAGATCGGACTTTTATTTCTGCAATTTTTATTCGCCCTCACATAAGGACGCTTTGTGCCAAATTTGGTTGAAATTGGATAAGCAGTTTTAGAGAAGAAGGTCAAAATGTAAAAAGTTTACAGACGGACAGACAGACAGACGGACAGACGGACGACGGACAAAATGTGATCAGAAAAGCTCACCTGAGCTTTCAGCTCAGGTGAGCTAAAATTGGCCTTTCTGGTGCAGTGGTTCTTAAGAAGAAGATTTTTCAAGACACTCACCCTAAAATCACTGTTTCGGAATTATTGTGCCCTTTATTTCTACAATTTATAATCCTCTTTCCATAAGGATGCTTTGTACCAAATTTGGTTAAATTTGGCCCAGTGGTTTTAGAGAAGAAGTCGAAAATGTGAAAAGTTTACAGACGGACGGACGGACGACGGACAACGGGTGATCAGAAAAGCTCACATGAAAAACACAGGATGAAGCTCTACCATTCAGTCAGCTGAATGTTAACTGATTGGTGTGGAATGGTGATTGAATGGCATATCAGTGCTTTTTAGCTGCATTTCAGTTACCTTTCAGTCACGTTTCAGTTGACTGAATGGCAGAGGTTCATCCTGTGAAAATTCTTTAGTCAACCGACCACTTTCCCGACACTCGAAGCATGAGAGAGAGAGAGAGAGAGAGAGAGAGAGAGAGTTTTTATCTCTGTTTTTTGGAGTGTAAAAAAGTAATATTCTTTAACATAGGTTTTTTTATATTTTTTTTTATTTTCATCAGTAAAGGACTATATATGATATGGGCCTAAAATGGCCCCCTTAAATGAACATCATCATTTTACTGGAATTCTTTGTTTCCTTTGTAGAGATATATATGTGATGTGTTTACATAATGTTCATTTTGATTCAACTGCCCACAATATAGAAATAAGACATCGTAAAGACAACCTTTTCCCGCCATTTTTGCATTTTTTAGCATAAAACAGCTTGTTTTCAAGCAGTTTTTCTTTCAGAAAACATAGAGCACATGCTTGAACAAACAAAATATTTCTTATCAGTTATGTATCTAGCCAAGACTTATAAGTGACAAAAATACTTTTCTTGTTTAAGCATCGCTCTATATTTCCCATTCATAAAAAGATCAGAAAAATGTCAATTTTTGACTAATTTTGATTAAGTTATAGAAATAGCGTCACTTTTGACGTCATTTACTGCCAGTGAGTGCAATTAAATTAAATAAATATGTGAAAAATATATTTTACATCAACTCTTCTAAAAAATAACATTACATTTCATTGTACCCGAAACACTTAAAAAATGGCAAATAATGGGGGCCAAATTTAACTCATATCATATCTAGTTCTTTACTTTCATTTTTAGCAAAATCAACGATAAGTTATTAAATTCATTATCTTTTTACAGTGGGTATGTGTAAACTGTAGTTATACCTAGCGTTACTTTATTGTTTAATGAAGAGACAACATTATTATCCTCTATGATAATTAATGTCGTATTTAGCTTCGTTTTGTCAATTAACATCCCGTAGACAGTGCAATGAAGCTATAGTCAGATCTCAGGGGTCTATAGTTAGGTACTATCTACGATATCTAAAGTCAGTAACTGTCTACGATACATAACCAGGTACTATCTACGATATCTATAGTCAGGTACTGTCTACGATATATAGCCAGGTACTACCTACGATATCTAAAGTCAGTTACTGTCTACGATATATAACCAGGTACTATCTACGATATCTAAAGTCAGTAACTGTCTACGATACATAACCAGGTACTATCTACGATATCTATAGTCAGGTACTGTCTACGATATATAGCCAGGTACTACCTACGATATCTAAAGTCAGTTACTGTCTACGATATATAGCCAAGTACTATCTACGATATCTAAAGTCAGTTACTGTCTACGATATATAGCCAGGTACTATCTACGATATCTAAAGTCAGTTACTGTCTACGATATATAGCCAGGTACTATCTACGATATTTATAGTCAGGTACTGTCTACAATATCTATAGACATGTGTTGTCTACTAAACATGTATCTATAGACAGGTACTGTCTGCAATTTCTATAGACAGCCACTGTCTACGATATCTATAGTCATGTACTGTCTACGAAATCTTAAGTCATGTTTTGTCTACGATATCTATAGTCATGCACTATCTACGATATTTTTATCCATAAAATGTCTACGATATTTTACTGTCTACGAAATCTATAGACAGGTTCTTTTTACGTTATCTATAGACAGGTATTCACTACGATATCTATATTCTATAGACATGTTCTGTCAACAGTATTAACTCAAAGAAACTCTGATTAGCAACGAGTGCTAGAAAGTATTTAATCAATATTGAAATCCAAACGCATGTACATGTGTATGCATCAAAGACGTGTAATCGTTATATAACATAAGAAAATACGCTTGTGCCAAATATTAAAGGAATAATTTGTTTTAACTCCTAGATACTGTATAATAATATCTAAAAATTTAAACCAAAGTCATTTTTTCCTTTTTTAATGCGTTTTTTTTCTCATAATCGCTCTCAATAGATCGATCTTCACATAAACGAATAAGAGTTAATTATATAATGAAGCATGTGGTCTCATGTGTTATCGTCCTCCAAAATTGTCGTCATTCAAGTTCATAATAGATGCATAACTTGATAATTTTACATTTTCCTTTAATAACATTTACGTTATCCTTTATTTGCACGTCAGATTGGTGTTAAGGCTGAACGGTCGTTGAATTTTGCCCATTACCTACAATCAGTAATCATTGATAAGAATAATGTTGATTAGGTTGTACAACTGTTGAAAAAAGCATTCACATTTCAAAATAGTGCTTGTTACTCAAGTAAGTGCAACAATGTCAAGTTTTTTTTTTTCAAAAATTGGAAGAGAAGTTCAAAATCTTCCTTACATCGAAAAAGAAGTCAATTTTAAAGTATATGAGTGAAAGATGTGCCTTTGCCAATTCGTTTAGTAATGATAACCAAGTGAATTCCTATCAAATACTTGGTACTTTGCTCCAGATTTCCCTGAATTCAAGCACTTGACAAAAGATAATTTTCTGATATTTCAAAGCATATATTTTTTAGAATTTATTAAACTGAACTTCATTTAAGGCATAACAGCATGTGAAGGCTATCAAATTATTAATCTTTCGTACATTCTTTTGCATAGACGCAAATTTAGGTATACGTGTAGTTCGAGAAAAAGATCTCATTCTTTTTTCGTCAAAATACTTACACAGTTGGCAAAATGATTTGCAATTGCTTGTTGCCCATGCGCTATACTGCGGCTGTGTACAAACATCGGCACCGTAAGCGTTGCAGTTAGAAATTTTGTCCACGCACTTGGGCCCATTTCCTGTTTTAATATAAAACAAAACCAATACACATCTTTTTCTCGCCATAGATACCTCTATAATTCACAGAATTTCAATGGTCTTAATTATTTTTTTTGAATTACACAGGTATTTTCGTGTATTTTTATTGGGTCGTATAATGTGCGTATACTGTATAACGAAGGGTTATACTATTTCTGTGACATGAATGAAAGCTTAACTTTTGGCAATAGCATTAAATTAAAGATTATAAAATGTATATACTGCTAATCGAATAAGCATTGTTTGTATGCATGTACTCGCCTTGGCAAAAATCACAGTAATTTAAACAGTTTTCCCTTGCCCATGTCCGATACTGAGTACAAACGGTAGGAGAGTATGTTTGACAGTTGTCCACTTTATCAACACAAACTGAAAAGATTTTTTTTTTAGTCTTTCGTGTTAAGATTTTTAAACATTCAATTTTTTGTCATTTTATAATGCACTTTAACCTGAACCCTAGGATCAGGATGTTTCAGTCTTATTGTATTGTGTTTAAGATTCATGTTATCGTCCAATTCCAAATTTCAAAATTCAAATTTTGAAAAGTGACAGTAAGACCAAAGGGAACTATTAAAAAAATTACGCTGCAATATGATTTTCTTTCATACATACGTTCAGGTGGTATGGTTGTAGTCTTTGAATCAACAATGGATAACTGTTCAGCTGGAAAGTGTAATAATTCATTGTTAATTTTTTTCCCTCATTCTATTCAAAATAACTAATGATAAATAAAGAAAAAATAACAACACATACGTGTGCATTTTCTACAGAAATAGCGGCAATTTTGCAGTGTCCAGGATAGATATACTGAATTACTGCAGATACTCTGGCCATAATCATGGCAATCCTGTCTTTTGTCAATGCAGGGTGCGGCAGTCGCAGTAGTAGTGGAAGCAGTTGAAGTTGTGGTTGATGTAGTGGTAGTGGTAGGTCTTGGTGTAGGTGTTGTAGGTTTTGGGGTGGTAGTGGTAGGTCTTGGTGGTCGTGTCGTAGGTTTTGGGGTGGTAGGTCTTGGTGGTCGTGTTGTAGGTTTTGGAGTGGAAGTGGTAGGTCTTGGTGTAGGTGTTGTAGGTTTTGGAGTGGCAGTGGTAGTTCTTGGTGGTCGTGTCGTTGGTTGTTGAGTGGTAGGACTTTTAGTTGCCGGTGTTGTAGATACTGGTGTCGCCGTAGGTTGGGTTGTCAACATTTGAGTAGTGGAAGAAACTGAACCAGGCAAGGTATATACAAAAGAAGTTTTGTCTTTCGTTAACAAATGATTAAAATATACAGTAAGTCTAAAAATATTGAAATTATAGAATGACTAAGAAAATATCAACATCATTTTAATATGTGTAAGAATATTTCACATGTAAGTAAAATCTTGTTTTACCATTGCAGTGTCCACAATACTTCGGACAATATTCCCGTCCCCATTTATAATACGGCTCTTTGCAAACGTTTTGACCATAGTCAGCACAGTTGCTCCTTTTGTCTCTGCAGTCTTAAAGGTTACATATAGAATCGTTCACCGGCAGGTAATTCAGTAATTAATTATCAGTTACGCGAATACATATTTGCAATATATCGTTTTATATTAACTTCACAAATATTTTATGTTTTTTTTTCTAATCGTGGCATGTTATAAAGAAGATATAAACGATCGAAGGTTTCCAATCCTTAATTACAGAATTTATGTGATTTATTTCTTTATTGAAGAGAGCTTATTTACAGACAGAAATAATGTTTTTGATTAATAAATAGTCTTTAATTCGTAACTGTACGAGAGCATTTTATTTTGAGGGTTTTTCTTTCATTGTAGAGTACTACTGTCTAGATAACTGTACCTGTACAAAATCCACAGTAGAGAGGACAATACTCCCGTCCCCACTTCTGGTATGGATCCTTACAGATACTTGGACCATAATCTGCACAGTTGCTTCGCTTGTTTCTGCAATCTAGATAAAATGTGTATTCAGTGATATGTAGATTAGATTGCTGACGGATTGTATATTATTTTTATGACTGCTTAATTGTTCAAAAGAAAACACACAAATACTTAGTCTATCTTACTTGAGGTTTAGACTATAATTTATTTACATATATTCTATATGTAAATAAATTATAGTCAATTTGTACAACTTATTTTTCATTGTACAAACCAGAATTATTTACTTGTTTTTGTTGCTTACATTGCAATTAAGTTAAAGATATAATATAAGCATTACCAAATCATTATTTACCGATCTTGAAGGGGTGTAGGTCTGTCATTGCTAATTGTTCTGCTGTAAGTTATGAAAACAAATTAATACTTTTATTATATGTAGCCTCATTAGAAATAAGTTCACATATCATTACGAACAGGATCATGTACATTAAATTGGAAAACACTGCAAAGATATGTAAATTCCTAATTTTTTCTCTTGGGCAATTTAGAGCACATTAGGGTTTTTATTTCAACCAGGCATCACAGCAAAATACACTTTGTGAGATATCTTCAGACATTTTCAAACGTTATAAACTTGCATGTGCACTGTCGACAGAAATAGCGGCAGTTGTGTGAGGCCCAGGGAGAGAGGGTCGCATTATTGCAAACATCGTGTCCATAGTCTACACAGTTACTGATCCTGTCCTCGCACGGTTCCGGTTTGGCTGACACAGTTGTCTTCGGAATAGAGGTAGAAGCTGCCAAAACAAATATTGCTTTGTATTTACATGTATGTACTAATGAAGTAGATGCTATAGGAATTTTTCTTTTCAAACAGGTACACATCTCAATAATTGGATGTAAATACCTAGTTTTATACGTTTTCAAATCATCAAACTCTTCTCGAGGGCAAACTTTTACTGTGTTTGTACGTTCATCACATTAGCATGATCATAAAATTTTTAGAAATAATACCCTGATGCGACTAATTATGGGTTTACATTTCTTTTTCAAGAAATTTTGTAAAATACCGGGAAGTTTCATTAGTATTGAATGATTAAAAACCTTAAAAAAGATATGAAACCAAACTGTCTTCTTAATATCATTTGTAGAAAGGGTCATCGCTTGTGGTATAAATAATTCGATGATCATAATTAAAAAAAAGCCGTCCCTGTTACATTAAAGAGGTGTTTAGCGATCTCATGATACTAGTGTCTACAATACAATATACATTTCATTACATTCCAACAGAAAAAAGATATATTGTTTATTTTCAAAGAGTTAAAAAGAAAACAAAATCAAAATCAAATACATTGCATTCGATCCTGTAACAGCAATGCCGACCGTATGATAACTTTTAAACATTAAATATTCAATATGAATTTGATATTTCATTGTGTTGATGATGACTGGTCACGTGCTTATTTCAAATTGTTACGGAACACAGAGCCGTCTGTACCTGTACAGAAGCCACAGTAGAGGGCGCAGTTCTGCCGCGCCCACCCATCATATGGCGCCGCACACACAGTGCGTCCGTACTGGGGACACGTGCTCGTTTTATCTTCACATACTGCAAAAGGAAAACAAAGGAAAAAGTCAGAGGATATCTATAAAGACACCGTATTGTAATTTCTCTCTGTAAAATAAAGTCACAAGTGTTTTTTAATTAAATTGATAAACATTTCACCACGATTTTTTTGTCATGTTTTACTACATATAGTACATGTATTTATATTTAATGTAATGTATGTGATGGTCATGCCCTTACACGTAACAGTAATCGATAGCTTGGTAGAAACATATATGTTGAATTTCGAGTGGTTATAGCCAAGTCAATGCTTTGCTTTTAATAAACATAATTTCAATGAAAATAATTATACCTGGAGTCTGAGTGGCAGCCAAACACACAAGAGACAGTATAACAACGGCGATCATCATAGTTCATAAGTTCCATGAAAAGCGCAATAGTTTCCTGTATTATTGTCTTATCTTTCAATGACATGGTCAATTACAGCTCGTGACCTGGTTGGTGATGATATGCATTTATACAGATCCTATATATAGACCCAAATCCCAAATAAATTTGTACGCTTATTATAGACAGGGCACATTTTTGAAAGATCGAGACATCATTGAAGAATCATTATTCGAAAGAGGAGTATAAACAAGTATAGTTATTTGGGAGACCGATCAAAAGCAATCGTATACCGTCATGTATCTCTGTAGTTCTTTACCTTATTGTGCTGACATTCCAACCTTTGTTTTACGTTATCATATTTATGTTATCAATGGGTCTTATATCCTGTACCGATTCCCATAGTGACACAACTTGTTCAGTCACACAACTGCATTGTGAACTATAAGAATATGAATCGTTATTGGTAAAATAATATTGTTGTTTTATCCCACAGATTTCTTTGATTATTGAAGAAGTTTTTCTTTTCTTTATTTTTATATTAAGTATGTAATATATGCGATAAAAATGTGAGAATAGAATAGATCTTCTCGCCTCTATGGTCACTTCACAAATTGTAAATAAAATCATTTGCATACATAAACACGTACGTAAAAGTACTATATATGGGTAGTTGACAGACTTGATTGATGTTTAATTAAGTTTCGTGAAGAAGTATGCAAAGTCATAAAAACTATCAGCCACTTAGATCATTATCTATATTTATCCAACACATATTTATCAGCTAACATTTAAATATTACCGTTCACTTAAAAAAAAAACATTTCATATACATTTGATATAAATGAAACTCGGGGTCCTTAGATAAATGGAATATACTTTTGGTTTTATCTGTAGGAGATAATAATAATTGTATTGAACAATTTCATGAATATGCATACATATCCATGGCAGTTTTCTACAGAAGCGAACAATGTACTATTTTGATTCATTTTCTATTTAAATAAAGTATGATCTTCAACCACAGTACTAAACATTAAACCTGTGTTTTATAAAATGTCTTGACGTTGCGTTTCTTCATTTAAACGACAAAAAGTTAGAAACTATAAAAAGATTTTCATTTGAATTAATCACTGATCTGAATTTAACGTATTTTACCTTTAACTTCCTATATTCCTTTCCGAATGTCTCTGTCGCTTTTTAATGTGAATTTGGAAAATGAAATCTATTTTTGATATTTCAATAGATTCAAATAACCTTTGATGAAAATGTTGACATAAAAAATTCACATCCCTTTAAATATCGAAAGAAAGATTTGAAATCTATTGAATTTAACCTTATTGACATTTCTTGATCATTGGACCAAGAACTGAAGGATCTGTAAGGAATTTTACGTTTGGTTTCAGAAAACGGCAGGGAACTTCCTTCGTCTTGAAAAAGTAAATAAAGCTGTTGTCTTTATTTGATCACAAGCCCACACACTGACGAAATGAACAGTTAATGAAACTGTGCAAGAACGAAGAGAAAATTAATACTTTCAGTAGCGAGTGGGATAATTAATACATTTCTGGTATTTTTGCACGAGGGCAGATATCTATACTGTTTGCCATTCAAATAGATGATTAAAACTACAAATATATTTTGATATCGTTTAACCAATGGATACAAACTTTTTTCATTTTAATTGAACTGCAAAGTGAAATTCAAAATTTTCAAGTAACGCTGGAATTACGACATTTTATTTAACTTTTACTATATGTTAAGAAGTATATAAAGACCTCAAAATAGGTAGAAACTTAGTCTTCATCGTATAATCAAACCATGCAAATGCTATGTAATTATTTATTTCTATATGTTAATTTGTTAAAATGTTTAATATATATTCTAAGAAAAACTGCAAAGCCTTTCGTTCAGTATAAATGATTATTAACACTGTTTTTTCCCTAAATTTTGCATTGGTTCAATGTCATATTTTTATAGGGCTAATCGTTTGCGCTTTGTTCACCACTGTTCTCCATCTTCAAGAAGTCGGATCCTTACAATTTCCATCAGATCTACGTAATGTCACCAGACTCCCGAGAAACTGTGAAGAAACCGTAAACTCCACAAAACTAAATACATCTGACAACAATGTTCAAGGTCACACGACTCATGTCTGTAGTCGCCATTTATCCATGGAAACCGCAGCATTCCGTTGCTATAGTTACAATAACTCAACGTTGAACTTCCGAGCAATATTAAGAGGACTTCAAAGAAAGAGTTTAAAGTTCAAGCAGATATCATTAATTACTTTTCAGCAATATGTAAGTAGTTTCTCCTGTAATTCATTTGAAATAAAGTGCTGTAAGTAGAATTTTGTAAAATTTTACGAACTTTCTCGATTCAAGAAAAAGCTATAATTATCAAATTTATGATTTCTTTTCAAAGAATGTTTTTCATATAAGTAACTGGGCTATTTCAATGAAACTGCAGTGTTTTAAATCAACGTAGAGTTATCTCTCCTTTCATGGTTCATTCAATGGTTTATTACAGCTCGCGTCCCGGACTCCATACATATCAGACTGGTCTCTGTACACCCCAGAGCCCTGCTTGAGAATAATCAGACATTGTACAGACTGTGATTCGCCGAATGATGTAAGTACCATACCCAAAAAACGTTCTTTTAGATACTCAATTTACATATCCAACATCCCTATGAAATATAGCTGAAAAGATATGGTTTCTGTCAGTGTTTGCTAAGAATACTAAGTCATTCCCTATTAATTTAAGATGGTTTGGGACAACTCCACATTATGACGTACTTCCGGACGAAATAAACAATAAAACTAAGTTAAATATATAAATGTTTTCTTTCCCTAATTGTTATCTAAAAGTGAAGTGCAGTGGGATAGAGCGTTTACCACCAATTTGTACGTCATGAGTTGGAATCCATCTGAGTGACCTTTCCAGAAATTTTTAAAACATGTATTTTGGTCAAATATTGTAAAATGATTTCTAAACCAGTAAAAGTATTTTGATCATAATGTCTTTTTATCCACATTAATATCGACATGTAGCCCATACATGTACCATCTTAAATCAAATGGAAGCATTTCATTTTCAATTCAAGCTATACTGCTTTTTCTTTATTGCCTCTCTGTCTTCATTTTTGCAGATAGTTGATCTACACAGAGACTACAACATCATAAAAACAATACATGAAATTATTGGAAGCGTACTACAAGAGGAAAAGTCGTTCTTGCCATTTTCAGAACAAGTTCAATCGTTAAAATTTCTCCACCGATCTATCAAACAGTTGCTTTGTGAATTACACACCTTTCTTCTTGTGCTTGGTCTTCATGACGTCATTCATGGCTTTGTCGGTGACGTAATAAATTCACCCGACTGGTGCGTTTTCGAATCGGTATCAACGAGATACGAGAGAGACGTTTACCTGTTAAGACAAGTGACTGCTGTGTCCTCTGAAATATATCACCGATACAGCATGCTGATTCCATAGCTTTGATTGCAACATGTTTATCAAAAAAATAGCATACTTATCATTATGTAATTTGAAAGGTAATTAAAAAACATTTTGGTTTTTTTTTATTATTGTTTTAATAAATCTTTTTAACAAATAATATTTTATTAGTTTTGTTACACATCGTGTTGATTGAGTGTATCATATGGCGAGAATATCAGCGGTAGGCGAAATCCACATTGTATGACCTAAAGTCATCGCCATACGTCCACAGTACCGTAATAAAATATGCATGTATAATGTCATACATGTTGTCTTCTTTAGCTTTTAACACAAATTAGTATTTGCCTTAATTTTTTATGTGTATTTGTAAAGTTAACGATGTAAAACTAAAGAAGATGTCAAGAAAGTAAATCGTTTACAGACAGACAGTCGGACCATGAACAAATGTGATCAGAAAAGTTCAGTTGAGTCAGGTGAGCTAAAAGCTGAAGCTAAAACTATGACATTTGTGTTGGTACTTGATCAGTTTCGCTTTAGGAAAGATAGCCGATAAAATGGTAGATCGAAGAAAAATAAAATTCAGAGTTTGAAATTCATTTGTGCTTAAAATTAGGAAATCTATAGCTAATCTTTTAAAAGTCATAAACGCAGTATAAACCACAATCAACTAAAATTCCCATTTCATGTTTGTCATAAAAACAGACGACTCAATACTTTACATAAAATACTCAGAAAAAAATATCTATCTAGAGTCCTAATTATCCATTCACAATACAACGTCTATCGACCTCGTAGCAGCTGGATAGGTCGGTATTTCATGGTTTTTGGTTACCGACATTGATCCTAAGTTATGTTATCATATAATTAAAATATTTTTGCACAAACTGGTTCCTCCCCTTTTCAAAAAGTGTTGAAACATTAAAGAGAAAATTTTAATTGACGAGACTATAACTGGATAACTAGATTTCGAATATGTTTCACACATCAAACTATAGATTTTTGCTGATATCAAACAACAAAGTTTGCACGAAGTTTTAATGGTCATGTTATTGTAACCAATGTCATTGGGTCATAAATGGCAATGATTGATAATTGAAAAACCATTGTCGTATCTTGCGTTTAAAGAATCAAATCCATTTAATGCCTATTTGAACGAAAAAAAGCTATTAAAAGTAATATACATGTATTACAGCATACAAATAGACAAGTATATAAATAATGCTTAAAAAAATACTAAAATGAATTATTAGATATGCAATATATGCAATACATCAGGATGTTTAGATTAATAAGGAAAATTTTAACAAGCTGATAACTGAGCATTGAAATTGAAAATAAAACAAAAACTGCTCCGACCATAACTAACATATATATTGATAAATGTGTTCACTTCAAATGCAGACATAGGTGCAATAATTTAGTCCCCTTCAGTATTTTTAACTGACGCTAGTCTCAAAAATGTACACAGAAATAATCACAGTCTTTGATTCTTTACTAAAAACAAATATACAGTTAGGACTTTATAAACAAACCTGAACTATTTTTTTTTAATTCTACATAATTATGAGATGCAAAAGCGTGTCCCAATCTTTTCTCAATCATCTTGGGAAAATATTAAACGATTGTTGTGTGTCTATGATATGTCCGAAAAGAACTTCTCAACTTGAAATAACCAAATTTTAGGGAAGGACTTTGCTTGGGATTTGAACAATACCTACACATGACAATTGCTACGTATTGATAAATCTTGCACGAACGGTAACTCACACTACAGAATTGCAGAAATACACTCGGGTAAAATAACAAAGATTTCTAACTTCTCGTGTAAAAAAGTTATGACATGTCTTTCACCATCTGCTTGATATTCGAAAGAAAATTACTAACACAAACTTTGTGAATTTGGCAATTAAGCATTTTTTTTCAATTTCTTTATTTATTTATTTTTTTGTTGTTGTTTTTTTTTTTTTTTGGGGGGGGGGGGTTGAGGGTTTGATAGTCAAGATTGATCCCTTAATTGAACATAAAAAAATGCTTAATGCTTGTCTAATCCATCCTGCCTTTGGCTAGATTGTGTAATGATATACCTGCTTCGGCAGCTGTTTGTATACTAGGATCAAAGTAAGATTTATCTTCATGCTCTGTCCATGGTAGGCTAGCAGTTACATTGACTAAATGTTATAAAAACAATTAAAAAGCATATATAGGCCATGTATTTTAATACATGAAAGGTTTCCTTTTAAAGCGATGTTTGCCTAAAAGGTGATTAATTTCTGACAGTCATTCCTTTGTCGGACGTTTATTGGACATCATTTCACAGTTTTAATGGGCACACATTTTAATTGTCCCCTGCTGGTTAACTCATCATATCGGGTATTTTTGTGGATCTAAAAGGTACCAACTACCGGTTTTGATGATATGTTTGATTCCTGCTTTTCAACATGTGTAACTATGGACACAAACGATTGTTCCATCATATAAATATGTTTTACAATAGCTTATGGATAATGTTTACTTAGAATGAATTTTTAAAAAAAACTCTACCGATGATAATAAAAAAAAACCATTTTTGTATGTCATAGAACATTGAATGTGTTATTGCTCACTTCCAATAAATTTTAAATAACCTAGATATATGAGGTATTGGGCTTGAAATGCGATGAGATGAGAATAAGATGTTTTGGACTAGCATTGCGTGTATGACATAACAAAGTACCTGTTTAAATGATAAGAAACGAAAATGAAATATACAAAATGTGGTGACCTACAGATAAATACTGAACTTCTGTTTTTATAGAGCTGCCAATATTTGTTTCAATTGGAAAAAAGAATTAGAAAGAGTTTTTCCGTGTAATTTCAGTATCAATTTATCTAAGGAATAAGGAATCATTCTTCGAGTATTATGAGATGATGATTTCGGTCGGGGCGTGGTCAAATCCAATATAGCCCGAAGGGGTTTTATGATAGATTTGATTACGCTCCGACCTATTTTATCACCTCATAACAATAAAAAATGATTCCTTATTACTTATATTCATATTATTTCCAATTTGTACACTTTAAAACAATATCATTTTAAAACCAATATTTTTTATGTAGCACATGCTATGTATTACTGCGCGGCGCAGCAGCCAATAACGTTTTTCGGTTATACTATAAGACACGTCCATTTTGTGCATTCATATTTTATGAAGTTGTTGTGTTTTAGGGGTCAAAATTAATTCGTAATGTTATCACAGACAAAGACAGTTGAAAATGTAAATATTAATAGATATTTAGTGTATTTAAAACATTTTCAACAAACTGAATTTGACAACTTAAATCCAGAGTAAAAACCAAATTATTCCGCATTTCTTCTGTTTAGGCACACGTCTATTTCTTCTTTTAGGCACAAGTCTATTTTTGACTTAATAAAACACCGTAAATGCTGGAGAATAAATCAACTCGACGTGAATTAAGTAAACATATAGGGTGTCGTTTTTGTAATGCAACCTCTTAAATATTAATATCTCGTAGCATTTCTATTCTAGAAAACCCATGAGAGACAAAAAGGCTTTAAGACCTATTGTCAAACTTAGAATAGAAATAAGATTGCTTTTTGTTTTACATGAATAAATAGCTTTAAGCAATAGAGATGCTTTGTAGTATTTACTGGCGTTTTTATTACTTTACGGAGAATTTTATGCTAATTAGATAGGATAGGAGTTGAATTCTATTTATATTACTATTACCCCAAGATTTTGAAGTTTTTTGGAACATAAACTTTTAGGCACAATCTTTTTGACATGCTTTTACGAATAAGTATTGGCCGTGTGTTAATACTTTTTAGATATCAAATATACTATAGAAAGAGTTCCAAAGATAGACTCATTTACCGTAGAATAGCGAAAGGAGAGGTTGGGAAATACTATGTAAAGTTTATGACAAACGTTAATTGTATGGATTTAAATCTAAAATAGAAAAAGCACTGGCGGATTTAGAGCCCCCCCCCCCTCCATTTGTTGTGCAATTTAAAACAAAATAGTATAATTACAGAAATTCTGTTTTTATTTTTATTCAGCGATTTTATAAAATGTGAAGTATAGCTAGGATAGCTCAAAATAATGTTTTTAAAACCAAAACGTGGAAGCCGCCAGACCCCAACCGTTTGGGCCGCTCTCAACAAACCCTGGATCCGCCACTGCAAAGTAACGTGATGTACGCATCTGAAACTATGAATTTAAGAAGGGTGGATGGCCAGGCCATTTTATACTATATTGAACTCCTGGAGAAGAAGAGCTCTGTATTAAGATATACTGAAATGTCACGCTTTCATTGGTTTAAACATGGCACGTGACTGCTTGATATATCTCTATGTCTGAGGGGGTTCGGTGGGAATTAATATTAGGCAATATGGCCGACGCTTTGCCTGCTCATCTTGACATTTCATATTATTCATCAATTCAGAAACCGCATTCCGTAAGTTCTTTAAATATTTAGAGTAGTTGCCATCTGAAATTACTTTTAAATTTTACCGATATATGAGTTGCATTGACACAACGTTTACTCAAAAAATGTCGAAATAACTCATGTTTTTTGTAAAAGAACGAACATGTATGACTGTGCAAAAAGTTCTACTAAATTTGATGATTATCGAAATATGACACTTGAAACAGAAACATCGTTTACAGTCCATTGTTCCATAAATAATTGTTTATTTAATGAGACACCAAGAGCGCAGTATCTAAATGTCACGGCGTCAAATTTATGATCTGATCTATAAACATTATTAATTATGAATATAAAATAATGCTGTAATGACAATATTGTTAGTTTCAAAACCTTTAAAACATTTTTAAAGATTTTTTCATATTCCTTAAAATGACGTCTTCTTTTCAATTTACATGTACATGTAGTAGCCACATGGCTTCTACCGAGTTCTAAATTTAACCAATATCGCATCCAATTCAAAGAGGGTAGGGATATATTTAGTATTTATGAATAAAACCGGCTGAGGAAAATGTTGGCTAAATTTCTAAATTATATATGAAACCTAGCATGCACACAAAATATGTCGAGCAATCTAGCTTTGAAACTGGAGTGTAAAATAAGGAAACTGGAATGTATATAAATTCATTATGTATCCGGTATCATCTGTTTTAACTAGAAAAGTAAAATCAATGTCCCATTAATTGTAAAGCGCCCCCCACGTAACGTTGGTAATGAAACATCAATATTTGTCTCTTTTTACTCTAGGTGTCAGTAGACGGCGGAAATTGGAGTGTTTAATTATCGCTTTTTGTGTCCTTGTGTACACCAATATAAAATAGTGGGGTTTTTTTGGTCTGCAATAAACAGAATGCAAAAAGACAATAATTTGCCGTTGTCAATATTACAACTTGGTGCAGTGCCTGGATACAAGGACGGACCACTTCATCAAAGTGATGTCTAAAAACAATTGCGTTTCATCAATAGACAGTTAATTTGCAAGAATAAAAGGCTAATAAACATAGCCTATTGTTCAAACAGAATTGAATGAATACCGTCGAGAAAAATAAAGGCCATTAAATTTTTTTTGATCGTAGCTTGCAGATCTTCTCATTTCCCCATTAAAGTATTCTAACATTTTCTTCATTTTAAAAATAATGTAAATTGTCAAAATGTTGAATATCAGTTCAAAGTCAAAGGTCTATATATTTTTTTCTACATTTAATTGAATATCGAGAATATGTTTAAACTTTTAAAAAATCTTGAATTCCGTTGAAACTCAATTTTGCCCCCCCCCCCCCATTAGAAAAATTTGTAATAGATTAACTTTCAACTTGAGTGGCAGCAACCGCTAAAATAATTCAATCACAAATTTCTGTATATAATTTTTTTTACTGAAAACAAACAGACGTACAAACTAGAAACTTAACATTAAAAATAATGAAGATCAATGGAGATGGATGAATTAAATACGAGCGGATTCCTTTGTTACTTCCATGGTCCTATGATGAACTTTTTTAAATCATTGTTTGTCAACGAAGTTTGTGTTTTCTTTAGTGGTTGATTAGCATATCTGTTGGTTGCGCGCGAATTATACACAGAGTATTTATCTGACGTGAATGGCGCACGTGCATTCCTACTTCTGGAACTCATTTCGAACATGCTCGCCCCCCTGCTGACTGAATCGGACATTTTGTGACCACTGATGACACTTACTCCGGAATCCGATGAGAGACTATGTTTCGTGTCTGATTTAGTGAAGAATCCCGAGTGGTCTCTCGTACGTTCTTTCTCTGAACCCTTTTTAGTTTTTCTCCAGTTCATATATTTCGCCACTACCACATAATCCTTCAAAGACTTTGATTTGGTGTTTGATGCCCCGCGCTTTTGAAAACCGCTATCATCAGTCTGAATAGCAATTTCGGACGTAGATATATATCTTGCAAGAGTGTCTGACTTGGCTGCTTCTTGAGTATTGCCCTTGGATGTTGAACTTCCTGTAGTCTCTACAGCCGGATTGTCGATTTCTTCAATTGAGAGCGGTGCTTCAACAAGCATTCTTTGTCTAGACGATCTTGAATCTGAATGCACCAAACTGAGTGCAGCATCCTCCATTATCCCTGAATCCGATCGTAATTCAGCATCGTTTTCGTTGTATACTACGGCAATAGGTGTGCTGAGTTTCATTCGTTTTGACTTTACAGAACCGTTTCGTTTGTACTGCATTCCCGGCGTAGACATGGCTGACCGTAAATCCGTGTCGTAATCCACGTAACGAATGGCTCCCTCGGGCCCCGGGGAACTGTGATTAGAATGCACGTTATTATTATCCTGTCTTGTCTTTTCATTTGCATCTTCATCCAAATTAAGCTTTTCGCCTTCTTGACTCGATTCCAAACGCGATTCTTCATCCGGGTGATCGTGTTGCGAAGCCTCATCCGTGATCTCAGTTTCTTCGTTGTTTCCCGCCGTTTCTCGTCCACGAATCTTGTCGGCTAAATCTTGGAACGGCCTGTTTTCCTTCATGTAGCGCCTGCACTTGTAGCAGCAATAGATGCACGCGCATCCCCCGTACACTATCACCATCACGGGGATGACGACAAACATGGCCAGGTTGTTAGACTCGGAGAAGAGGTCTTCTTCCGATGACGTGGAAGAAGTTGAGTTGGCATTGCGACGAAGTCGACTCAAAATTTCGAAAGGGTCACCCATTTTAAACTTTTAACTCCTTTTCTAGACTACAGTGGTAGGATTTTTAGAATTACTCCTACATCATCCAAAAGTATGAGTAACCACCTAAAAAAAAAAGAAAAAGTTATTAAAAAGTTATTAATTAACGAGTAAATTCAATTATCATACATGTACATGTAATAGTATCAGAAAATGTATTTTCTTATTATTCTTTTCATACCTTTTATGAAACTTTTTCGATACAACTTAGCAAGTCAAAACTTGGAAATATATTATTCAAAAATAAATATAAATATATAAGTGAATATGGATTGAACAGCAGGCAAAAATTGCCTACATTAGTTCTCTCCATCTATGCCATCTATGCCAATGCCTATTTTTGATTAACTATGTGATTTAAAAAAAAGAAAAAATATTTTTCACAGGTATAGAGGGTTCCTGACCCCCATCTCATATAAAGTGTACAATAACCCCCTCAATATCCGACCATCGCATGTGTTTTAAATTTGTTTTCTTCTAGTTTCAACATATACTTCTAATTATACTTCTAACAGTTTTGGATTGAATTGATTCCTATTGTGTAGAAAACAAACGTTTGATGGCCTTAAAGTATATTAAAATCAAAGTGTCGAAATCGATGACTTAGGTAAATTTAGATCATTTGTTGTCTTGAGTGTTTTATCGAGATCCATAAAAGTCGAGTCTACGTAAAGTAACAATTTACTTATTCAAACATTACTGGGGCAAGGTTTTGCCATCCGTTTACTTTCTTTGAAATTGATGAAAACAACCTATCCGAAGAAGAGAAGCAAATTTCGCCAGTGCGTCAGAAAAAAATATTTTTTTGTATGCGGACTGTGTAAATTTAAGACTAACTGCTTACAAAATTGATTTAAGATAAAATCTATACGTGAATCAAAGATATTGGGGGGGGGGGGGGTTGTACCGAATATTATTTTCAGCCGTATAGTATTAACGTTTTCTTCTTCTTTTTTTGAACAATAATCAAATTATTGGTTATATAATTATTGCCAAATTTTTTTAGCCCTAAATGTTTCTCTTTCAATTCGCATGCATTATTATTAATAACCAATTTACTGTACATTCTACAAAACTGATTCTCCTTCCCGAACACTACATCAATAAAGTTAAAGCAAAAACAAATTAATAAACAAAGCTACATGGACTAAAATACTTTAACTACTTTCCATTGTCGGAAGGGATGTAGTTGGTTTCATCAGTTAGACTAAGTAAAGACTAAGTCGCCTTAAAGTGGCTGTATAGAGGGTAATTCACTTTCGGTTTAAATCCAAGTTCAGTAAGGTTATCGTTAAGGTTTGATAGATAGAATGTTTTAATTCATTTTTTTCTCTAAATATAAGCATTTACATTTGTTACCGTTATCCACCCTGATGTTTAGAAAGAGTAGATTGTTACATTTATGGTATTTTTCCATGTATGTATTTTTCAACTCTTTATTGCAATATTCGAAGGTCAAAAGTTATATATAATAGCGTTTTAATATTTATTGATAACATTACTACAAACAATTATATTGATCGGGTAAAACATGTGATAGAAAGAATTTAATATTGCATGATTTAATTGCCATCATAATACTGGAGTATATTGAGTTGCTTAAGTGTTTTCTATTTCTAATACAACTAGTTGGTTGAACATTTATATTTCATCACAAATACCGGAATGAGCAGATAGAGTTTTACGCACTTCATTTGAAATATTTTTACAAGTACTATTATTTTGAAATTGTGTAGGTCCATATTACCTCTTGAGGTAGCAGCTGTCGTATTCAAAAATTAAACGGTCCATTAACATGGGTTGTAATTTTTTACGATACCTAAACCACCTAGTATCTGTATAAATCACTTAATCATGTTCCAATACCTGCTTTTAAACAACTACAGATGCTTTACAGATTTCCTCATTTTCACCGCGGTTTAGAGATGATGAGTGATGAATCTACATCTATGTTCCATTTAAAAAAACGAAAAATTACAAAAAAAATGTTATTGTCAGCTTTTTAATCTAACTAGTGTAGATTATAATTTTTAGCCAAATGAATACACTATTAAGGCAATCATATCATTCAGTCGATTAAGTCCTTACTCCTTGTGTTCCGGAAAACCACTGTAAGGTCAAACAAACCAAACAATTTTTTTATCTGTTGCAAAACGATGCAAGCTTCCAAACCATAAGGTATGCAATATGTAATTTATGAATCTTGTACTTGTTTTTGTGAACATTTTTATTTCATGATATTCTTTTATAGCATATCCTCACGATTTTAATACAGTTTTCTGAGTCAAAAAACCATGCAGATGTAAAAACAGCTGAAACTATAACTATGATAGACTGGGTGATAGACAGTCAAAGAAGAACGCACCGGAATTTGATGGGACTTCACCACCATGCTTGAAGACATCGACTTCGCGAACGACATTGCTTCGCTGTCTTCTACTATGAATCATCTCCAGTACAAGAAAACAACGCTGGGAGACAACTCAGCTAAGGCCGGTTTGAAGCTTGATTGCAAAATGCTGAAGGTCAACAGAAGAGTACAGCCAGCCTTAATGTCACAAACTGTGAAATTGAGGGGGTGGACAGCTTCACTGTACCTGGGCGCCAATGTCACCAAGGACGGCAGAGTCACAGGCCGACATCAGGAAGAAGATAGCGATGGCCTGGCCCATCCTTCAGGAGGCTAGACAGCATTTGGAGGGTTAATAATATCAACAGAAAGGTCAAAGTCTCTCTTACAAAAGCCTACTCCTCTCCGTATTGTTTTATGGATAAGAGGCATGGAAACGTAAGAAGAGAGAGAGGAAAAGAAGATAGACTTCTTCCAGACAAAATGTCTAAAGAAGATCATTTAGGTCAGATGGGAACAGCACATATCAAACCTGACTGTAGACTGCAGATAGCAGAAACATCTAACATCAGCGGAGAGATCAAGAGAAGGAGGTGGAACTGTATCGGCCACATTTTAAGAACAGATCCAGCAGATACTGTGCTGTGGCTCTAGGGTGGACGCCTGAGGGAAGAAGGAAAAGGGAACGCCCAAAGACAACATGGCGACGGATGGTGAAGGTAGAAAGAAACGAGGCGGGATGGAACTCCTGGAACACAGCACGCCGAGGGGCTTCAGACCGCGACATGTAGAAGGCAAATGTTCATGCTTTATGTGCATCCTGGCACGGAGAGAATTAAGGTTAAGGTAAGGTTCTGAGTTTTGAAAAAAAAAACATGCAGCTACAGAAACAGGTGAAACTATAATTTTTTATTATTCTGAAACACTTTTGCAACCCCAACAAATAAAAGAGATACGTAACATTGGAAAAATTCAACTTATGCAGTTGAGTAATTATTTAGGATCATTTTTTTTTTCTTTTACCAAAAAGTATAAATACAATCTTTTGTTGATACAATGATACTGTATCAAAAATCCGTATTTAATGCAAATTAATTTTAAAACAAGGAAAAGGTACATATGATCAGGCAAAGAAACAAATAAATAAATCACTTCTCTTTCGGGGAATCATATTCATGAAATAAAAAATGAATGGTTGTGTATATAAATGAGACAAAGACTTGATTATTTCATTTCTAATTTTATTCATTTTATTTAAAAAAAATTTCATAAACGCCATTTACGCTCGTATACGAAATGTGAGTATTGCAAAATTACGGGTAAATTTTATATATTCTCTGGGTGATATTGCAATATATTGCAATTTTAAACCTAAACTAAAATAAATTTGCTTAGGGCAATTACTATTGTTAAGATATTCAAGGATTGCTTTACAAAGAAAACTTCTTGTCTAGATCTATTGCGCAGATTGTTAAAACATTTACCGATATAACTGTGCATGCTAACAAATATTCCTTTTTTGAAGACTTTGGATCGTCAATGCCATTTTATTTTTTATAGATTTTTAGACATTACCGGTATCCAAGCTCCTGTAAAATAAAACTGTGTATACACTAGAAACTATTTGAATTTTAAATCTAAAACATTTGTGTATTTTCTTTACGAGATACTGCAAATTCCCAAGTAAAACCCGAGAAAAAATGCGAATAGCATCTTGAGTAGATTAAAAATGACTAATCTCTTTAATTTTTCAAATATTTGAGAGATCTATATAAAAATACACCAAAAGTTCGTCTCCCGCGGTATTATATATTGATTTATCGCGATTTGATATAAAATGGTGGAGCCTGGTAATGGAGTGATTCTGTAAAATAATCCTGTTTTCATTTTTTTTTTAATATCTTAAGAGGAATAAAAATGTTATTTCGATGCTTTGTCAGATTAAATCATAATGAACATTGTTTATTTTGACAGAGGGGTTTATTTAGTAAAGAAAGTGCCTAAACCGTCTTTAATTGACACGAGAAAATGAGAAAATATAATTTTGATATAAAAAAAAAAATGTTGAAATGTTTTCGGGAAAATGCTTAATCACGGACATAGTGAAATTATAAACATACCGCAATGTATTCCACGCCTAAGTGTTACATGTAATATCTTCCTTTTAATTGATAAAGATTAACAAACTCATTCATAAAAAAAAACCCCAGAATGCGTTACATTGTAATAAGCAAATTTGTATCGTCATTTTGTAAACCAAAAAAAATTCTCATAGGATAGTAACTTTACGCATGGGGATTAACTGTCGATACTAGATATGCCATAAATTAAGTGCATTTTTATCTACGCTTTGCTCTAAAAATGCAAAAAATGTAAACTGTTATTGAAAAAAGGATAAACCATGCAAATCAAGGAATGCATAATCTAGATGAAGATACTTACATCATTTACTTTCAGTCTAAAATCATGATAAAGGATCACCTGAAATTATCCGAGCACATTTGAGTTTGGTTTATCCAGAACTAGCACAAGATCTCGAACTGTAGTAGCAGCATCAATCCATTAGGAATCGGGCGTCAAGGAAAAAACAAATATATTCACATTAACCATACTGCTATCAGCACAACATTCATCCGGGGCAACCTCAGCTGATGAACAGGATAGCTTACGATAGACTGTTTGCCTATAATACCATTATGACGTCAGTCTATTATCTCTGTGAATATGAAATAGCTCCGAAATATTTGAATAGATACAAATTGATTTTTTTTAATGTTTTCATTGAGCCTTGGCTTCGTACTGATTTTACGCTGTTATGTTTTAAAATATTAAATTATTGGGTTGGTTTTCTCGAGGATATGTTGTTGTGTATTGATTTGCGTATTCGAGTTTGAAGTAGAATTTAAAAGCTGTTATTAAACTTTTTATTTATCTAGCGTCTCCTTGTCAGTAAATATTTGTGATTTACATATTTTTATAACCATTACCGGGAGAAACAGTTCTGCATTATTTATTCTACTTCTGTTTCCAAAGAAGAATCATGATCAAAGACATGGATACAGATTTGATTTTTAATTATTAGTTGTTGACAATGGTAAAAACGGATATATGTCTTTAAGTTGTAGATCCAAATTATTAATAAAATAAAGAGCCCACATTGCTCAGAGCATAAATATATAGTAATACAACCAACCTCCATTTTGTCACACTGGATGAGATGGCGAAAATAACTTCTTTTGCATTGCCAAAAAAATGAAAGCACCCATATTGAAAAAAAGGTGTTACATTTTTTCTATTTAAGTAAAATTAATATAGAAAACAATTGGTTAACACATCCCTTATCAATCTGACATATCAATTGTATTCGAGAAGTTGTATTTCAGGGGCGTTATATACATGTAAATTGAAACCGCATGATTTCGACCCCAAACCACAATATATTCGAATTTATTGAAATGTTAGACGTGTCCAGACTTAATTCTTTCACCGGTCAAGAATGAATAGGGTCCAAGGATTTTTTTTTTTTTGGTGAAACGATCTCTTTATTTGATCGGGTTAAATGACACAGCTGTTAAAAAAAGGCTAGTACCTTGATTGTGCAATACAAACCACATGAAAGTACCAAGTTGATAACAGTAGTTTTGAAGATATATTTTTCAACTTTTATTCAGTGAACGGTTTGTGGGATATTTCTAAAACGAAACGAAGAAGTGACAACATTCTTGCCCCATCATCGCAAATATTTTGCGGGTGACCTATTTCAAGACAAACAGCACAAACAAATAAGTTCGGTATAATTCAATTCAATATTATTGAAAAATCATAAGTTGGGGTAAAAAACTAAATCAACCATAATAGGAAAATGGACTTCAATGTATAGGTCATCGGTTCATCATTCAAGATTATAAATCAGCTGAAGCTTCAAAGTTTGGGACCTCTAGATGCCATCTGATTCAATAAAGGAAAACTTGCTTTGAACTTTTTCTGTTCAGGCGAGCGACCACAGAAAGTTACACAGCACAGAACCTTTACCTAAAGCTGCATCGCAATTAATCAGAAATTACAAAAGGGAATTTTATCCTGCAATATCGATTGGGTTTTCTGCAAAGTACAATCTTTCAATGAAAGCATTGTAAGTCGCTACTTTAAATAGACCTCATTGATGCTAAATGGAAATTGATATAAAGGGTTGTTAGGAATAGATAAGTTGGTATAGTTTTGTGATAGGAAAGAAAAAATATAGTCTTGTTATAAAATATCTCAATTGATTTTTACATTTTAATTACATCCATAATTTTTACATAACCTAACATACTATTAAAATGAATTTGATTTAATTAAAAAAACAATCGATGGTGTACACTGTCTTTTTGCTTTTGTTTTAAAATAAATGAGCACCTTTTGTAATTTTTAAGATTAATCTTTCAGTAACACGCAGTGGATAATATTTATAGTTTGACTATTGGAAATATTAATTAAAACCCGATTTTTAAAGATAGGAACTATCACGGCTTCCAGTAAAATTTAATTAGTGTCTTTGGTACGTGTCATTTTTTGTTACAAGTGGTAGTTTTCTTTTACATTTGTTTTTTTATTATGTGAAGTTAAAAAATAAATTTATTCATATTTCAAAATTAGTTCTGACTACTTAGACTCTCTTCTATGTAGGGGTGACGTGTGAACATTATTTCTATTTTTAAATGACAATTTTTGTATGAGACAAAATTTCTCTTTGCTCTGATTATCCAATGAATTCATTATGTTAGACAAGATTTTGCATGTAAATGATATTGTTTGTATCGATACATAGTTTCTTTCGAAGCCTTCAATATCAGACACATCACGCGGAAATTCATTCACCTGATGTAGATTTCCCTTTAGAGAGTTCGTTAAGTGTATGACTACAATATAATAATAACCTTAACCTAATTTTGATTCGCTCATGGTCAAGATATATCACCAGAAACATATTTTTCGATAACGTTTTAATCACTGATGAACATGATTTAGTTCAAATTAAAGTGAAACACCAAATTTAACCTTAAACAACCAAAGAAAGGTGATATCGTAAAACTTTGATTGTACATACATATAAAACACGTTGTGAATTACTAATATTCGCTTTGTAAGAAATAGTCAGTTATTGGTAGAAAATACATATTGATCATATAAAACCAACGATATAGATGGCCATTTTCGAGATGAAAAATCATTTGAACCTTTGAAGTAAATTATTTACAAAATCTGATATTAAAGCCAAGATAAGAATTGTGAAATCTTGAATTCCATCAAAAGTCTTCATTTATATTTTATCAAAATTTTAATCTTATACTGGGAACTTTGAAATAAGTGAACAATAATAACTATGAAACATTAGTTTAAAATATTAATGTATATTTCTTTCAATGTGCTGACGTTATTATATATCACGTCGGATCTAGCTTCATACGTACAGAACATCAGTCAGTTTTATAGCCTTGAACAAATAAAAGATTCAGGCTTTGTCGTTGTTAATTTTCTGTTGTCAGTTTTGAAGTGGGTTTTTTTTTCTTTTGGAAGTTTTTTAAGTCAGTCAGCCAGCAAGACGTGCAACAGATTCGTTTAATTTGTTCTCGACAAAACCTTCATTCAGAAAGATATATGTAGTTTTATTACAATGCGTGTCACATGATTTGTAGATAATTCATTTTTTAAAAAGGGGGAGGGGTGATATCACAATTGTTATCATGATTTCTAAATTTTATATACATGTAGTTGACCTGCCGACATGTTCACGAAACTTTCCTTACACACGAAATAGTGTGACAGTACTGAAAGGGGCATGGTCACGATTTTGCTCAAATTCTATTTTTCTGTTTTTATTATTTACAACGCTTTAAAAATGCATTTCTAATGATCAAATAAAATTTGAGAGTCGTTCGTAGAGTTACAAGCACGATACAGGGCTTCTTTGTCATGTAAACAAGGCTCGTGTCCTGTTTTTGTTTACATACATGTAAGTTCAATTTACCAGTAAAAAATCTTTTTCCAGCTTATTTGACTATCATTTTATCTTTTTTAAGCATAGATATTAACCAATTCCTAACGTTTAACACATTCGTTTTTTATTTAAACATGAAGATTTTACTTCAACGTTCAAAATGTAAACAAACGCTTTGTTTACATAGCGAAGAATTTCAAGCTCTGTAACTCGCTTATAACTCCAAATAATGACACTCAAATTCTGGTTGCCTATTAGAAATGCCTTTCTGAAGCTTTGTAAATATTAAAATCGGAAAATTCATTTTTGACCAAAATCGTGTCCATGCCCCTTTAAGATATGAAGTAAGACAAAATTTAGGAACAACCTAAGGTCAACCTTGTAATCATCTTAATATGTAGCTCGAAGGCAACTTAGGAACTTCATAGGTTAAGATAACCTCACTTACTAAAATTATTGGTACTTTTTCTCATCAATTAATGGAGATGGAATTTGAAAGACTTATGGAGGGATAAATCATTCGACAGGGAAAATTATACATGTACAATAAAACGATATACGTTGACAAAATAAAAATTTACTTAGATGTATTTTACTGACCAATAACAACTTCTTTAAGGTATCCGACCCATAATATCCCAACATTTAATGACTCTAGATGCATAACAGATATGTATGGACGTAATACTCAGTATACTTGGACAACATTTTCATGTTTAAGTTGCAATATGTAAAAGCGGAATTTGTTCTAATAAATGACTTTTTTTTCTTTTTCCTGAAGAGTTCCAATCCTTTGTTTTTACTGTATGAAAATTAATTCTGAAAAATTTTAAAAGGTATAAAATTTATTTTCAATAGTTTTTGTATTTCTAATGATAAAATACAACTTTCCACCAGAGCATTTATCGATATTCTTAGTTTTTACTTTTTTATTTTAAAGAATAGACCTTATTGCAATCTTCATTAATCAATTACTGCTAAGTTAATAAAATTTTTCACGGTAAATCTTTATAACTGTAAAATGCTATAGATTAATGTCATAGTATTTAGTACACGATGGGTCTTCAAGGTTTGAAAACTTAGATCCTAATATGGATAGGATACCTTCAAGAAAAAAATTTAAAAATCTAAAATAAATGTACAATTTCGAGAACTTTAAATGGCGGCTTTTTGTGATGAAAAAATATATTATATCAGCTTTTGGCTTACAAGCAAAATATTTTTTAAGAGTAAAAATGTGTTTGAAATCATTTGATACTTTTGTTCTTTAATTAATACATGTACATGTACATAACAAACGCTTGTTGATAGAATCTAACGTTACAAAGACAGCCTGTTTCTCTTTTAATTTGATTTGATTTGATCATATTTTATGATGCAAATATGTATATACATAAACGCATTAGGCTAAGGACTATATATGGTTTAAGCCAAAAATGGCCCCCTAACATGAACATTGTCATTTAACTGTAATTCTTTGTTTTATTTGTACAAATATACATTTGAAGTTTTTTTCTTGATTTTCATTTTGATTTTAAAGCCCACAATTAAAAAAATATGACATCATAAAGTTTACCTTTTCCCGCCATTTTCTCATTTTTAGCATAAAACGGCTTGTTTTGAGGCAGTTTTTCTTTAAGGAAACATTGAGCGACTGCTTGAACAAACAAAATATTTTCACCAAAGTTGTATCTCCCAAATACTTATAAGTGACAAAAAGTTCGTTCTTGTTCAAAGAGTCGCTCTGAATTTCCCATTCGAAAAAAGATAAGAAAAATGTCAAATTTTGATTGATTTTGATTGAATTATAAAAATAGTGTCACTTCTGACGTCATATAAAGCCAGTGAGTGCATATAAATAAAATAACTAGGTGAAAAACATATTTCGTGTCATCTCTTTTATAAAATAACGCAACAAATTAATGTACCCGAATCATTTTAAAAATAGCGAATTTTGGGGGCCAAATTTGACTAATATCATATATAGTTTTTTCACTTCAATTTTTAATACATGTATATAGAATACATGTGCAGGTTAAATAGGAAATTAGTAGTAAGGTATCACAAAAATACATTATATAGTTTATCAAACATTTCTTATTTTCTTGATAAAATTAAGTGAATAATTCACATCCAGGGGTGTAGCTTGAGGTAATATTCTAGTGAGGCAAATTTATTGCGGTAGGGGGTCTGGTCAGGTCTCTACTCTGGTGGGAGGTTCAGGGGGCGAAGCTCCCTACGAAAAATGAATTTAGGAGTTTTAAAATGTGAAAAAAAACCATTGTCCGCAACGAAGTTTTGCTATTTTACATTTCAGACCAGCATCTATTCACAGTATTGCCGTATACATACAAATTTTTGAATTATAAGAAATTCAAAAATTGAGAACACGATTGTTGTATACTCAATTTTTGAATTCTTTATAATTCAGAAATGTGTACACGACAGTATATAATAAAATAAAACTTCTAACATATTTTAGATGAATGAATATTTTTATTAAAAGAAAAATTTAATCGTTGTTTTACTTCAAAATTTAATGGGCTGATCCGGCGTTTTTCTTTTTTTTTTTTTTTGGAGTTTGCAAATTTTGTGAGAATATTGTCAACTGAGACCATTTGGTGCCTGTGAACAAAAAGTAAGGCAAGGCCAACCAGACGGTCCTCGGTCACTGTTGACCTTCCCCAATGTTTCAAGCGTCTCATTGCGGAGAAAGATCTCTCGCAAGGGACTGAACCAACTGGCATGGTGAGTTAAATGTGGAATATGACATGCAAATTACAAAAAAAAGAATTTCTACTATGTGGGAGGGGAATATCCCATTGATGGTCAAAAAAATTCTAGTGAGGCAGTTGCCTCATTGTCACAATGGAAGCTACGCCCCTGACATCTATCGCAACATAGAGACAGTATTCCTGACGACAATACAGTTGTTTTATTCATCAGCTCCCGGGTAGGCACGTAACGGCTGAAAGGGGGGAGTTGGGATACTCTCCATATATAATACAAAATTGAATGCCCCTCCCGGATTAGGAATTTGTGGTTTGTCGGAAATGCTGGGACTGTAGAAAAGATTGCCTTATTCTACCGGTCTTAAGAAAAACCATCACAATAGCCTAAGATCCGTCTAACTTGATTTAACAAACTATGAATTGTCATAGGACAAGGTATGCGATATGACAAAGTTATTGCAGTTCCTAAATTTAGGAGAGCTTCAAGATATAATTTAAGACGTACTTATGACGTACCATAGCCCTATAAGATAGCTTCGTGAACATGTCTACCTGGTACATTGTAATTACGTTGTCATCATTTATACATGTATTCCGAATGTAGAAAGTTGTCAGACACAATTGATTCATTGTTTAGGCCACCATTGCCGTGGTAATAGAGAATAAAGATTAAAAATCTACTGTCATATCAAAAAGAAGATTTTGTAAATCAAATATGTAAGCTATCAATTAAGAGTTAAAGAATGTTTGTCCTATAAAATTTAAAATAAAGACATGTCTTAACATTGAGCAATGTTAAAACATGTTTTTTTTATTTTAGATTTTGTAGGACAAACATTCTGTAATTCTTTCATGAGGTTACATATTTAAACCATCCAAATTTCTTATTTTTTGCTTAAATATTGTAGTAGTGGAATATCACTTTTCAACATCTTTTGATATCGGTTATAAAAAAACTAATTTTGAAGATTTCAACAATCAACACAGTAATTATTTAGTTAATTATTTACATAGCACTTCAATTTATTTTATTTCAATCTCTATTTTATTGATTATACTTGCCTGTCATATTGACACAATAATTGACAGGCAATAAAATCACTTACATTCTGTTTTAATATTGACTTACTACTCACATAATATACAAATAAAGAAAAAAAAATACATCAAAGTTTAAACTCTTATTTGTTTGGAGTTTACAAAAAACGCTCTAAAATGGTCGAGACAATCTACGGTGTAGCCAGGTAAATGATTCAGTCAGGAGATAAGATTTACAAAGGAATAACCATAAAACAATAGAAATTTCCGATTGTTCTGAACCGTATAGATTACTGGTGTTTTAATTGCATTAACAGAGGAATTCTTTAACATGGGGTTTAAACCACACTCAAATCCCATCCAATAAATTATACAGTAAAGGTTAATTGAAGGTTTTTGGTCCATGTTTCCATGGAAACTGTCTACAACATTCAAACGCGACCTGAGTGCACCAACTTAGGCGAGTACACGTCAAAATTAGGTTTTTGCACTCCACTGTGTTATGGAAACTTCTTGAAACAATGGATGGTTTGTTAAACTGTTGTTATAGAGATCAAAAGCATTGAAATCATTATGTGACGATCAATTGATTAATTACGGTTTCAGATAGAAGTCGGTCTAATCAGATATAGCTTGCACAATATACAAAATTTTTATGAACTGAAAGCTAAGGAAACCCTTTTTTATTTCAAAGTATGGTATTTTAAATTATTTCAGAAAAAATAAACTAATAGATAAATAAAAATAAATAATTAAATGAATAAAAAATAATGAAAAAATAAAAAAGATACTGCACGTGGGTCGAAGAATGATATATGGTTTGGTTTTAGTAAAAAATACATTTGTAGTTAAATGTTCTTTCCAATGATATACAGTGTTTTTTTCGCCTTGTGTAATATTCGCCATAATGATTTTTCACTTACACACAGTTTACATGTAGCCTCGTCTCGAATTCGCCCAGACACAATTGTTTTGAAGAGAGATAATTTGAGACATTGGATTCGTCCGGTCTTAATTTCGCCTGCTGATAATAAGGGTTAAATGGGCATGAATTGAACGGGGCAAATATTTCAATGTATACAGACGAGTATTTAAATAGATTTTGCTCAAGAGGTCGAACATGTTGAGTAACGGTGCCTTTCTGTTGGCCATTTTACTCTATTATGATACTGTTTTTAATCTTTTCTACCGGAATACACACAACTTTCCTGTCTTTTTTTAACCGAATCCTCGGAATCCCTCTTACCCAGTGACATCGACTTAGTTTTGTTATACTAGATTGATAGGGGAATTGAGAGAACGGATTCTAATTCTGCAGACCGGAAATTAACAAACGAGATCACTTGTGCAAATGAATAATAAATCCATAAAAGGCAGTGGACCAGATGTCGAGAAGTACAAGTTGTCGGCTAAATTAAGATATTCAATGATACTTAAAAGCTTTAAATCTGATCTTGTGATAATTAAGCCACAGTAACGTGCTAGGTTAAAAGATATCCATAGCTTTACCTAATGCGGATATCTAGCTTTACCTAATGCGGATATCTTTAAATTTGTAGAATAAAGTTGTTATAAAACAAGAAAATTGCTGTTTTCAAATCTACTCTACATACGCAGTTTCACATAACGTTTCTGAAAGAACTAGGTACGGTTTTAATGGTATAAATGCCTAAAATTCCAACATTTTTCAAGTGGTTTATGAAAAGTAAATAAATGCATAATTACGAATATGATGTCAAGTGTAAGCGATAAATCCGTAAAAATAATCGTGCAAAGCGTTGCTAAGCAACACTAGCATCCGCTAAATGCACGATGTTTACCGGAAATTAACATATTCAAGGCAATTTTTACTATAAAATTTGAAAATGTATATAGAGCGCAGTCATCGAGCAAAACGAAACATGATTTATTAAAATATAATTAAAAAGAGAAAAGATTTAAAGATGATTACATTTTGCTCGAGGCCTGCGCTGATAGTTAAATTTCCCGTTTTGTGACGAGTTTTAGTGGTGGATTCAGTCAGGCAGATGCGGTTATATTCGCTGTATAATCAATTATCGATGACGAAAATCAGACAAGATAAGATGAATTTATCTTCAGTAATTTTCATTACAAAAAAATGGTATCTATAATAAGTTCTGATAAATTATCATTATGATGATGAATATAGGACGTGACCATTTTTTGTTTTCACTTTAGGTCTACCGTCAACTGTGTTTAGGCCTACCGTATACTGTTGAGTCATGTTTCCTATTGTTTTCCACGTACTAGTAGGTTTTGTATAGTTTTTTCCTCATTCACACTACATACTTTGAGCTTCTTGAAACGACTCTTCGACTTGGCAAATGATTTAAAACAAGATATATATTCGCATTACTTCACTCTCGAGCTCTCGAAACGCCTTCGGTAACAAAGTAGCACTTTTTTCCACCGCATGATATTCATATTTGTTTACATAACACAAGAAAACATCATTACTTCTACCATAAGTCCCTTATTTTTATAGAAATGTTCGGTGAATGATCCACTCACTCAAAAAATATCATAAAATTTCATTTGAAGCATTTCAAACGCATGTACAGAACAAGTTTGTTTACATGACGTCACATTCTTTGAGTAAGGCGGGTCGTAAGTGAAAGAAATAAACGTTAGGCTTAGTGATTTTTTTTTACTCGACATCGTTAGAGGACTCCCGACTTCATCAAACTAAAGGTTGCTGATGTAGACTGTGATATACAATAAAATCTTTAAAATGAGTTTGCATGACACATGTTCAATGCTTAAATTAATTCAGCTGACAAGTAATTGATAATAACGATATAGAGAATCTATAGGCCTACGGTCTGACATTCACACCTTGCCGCGATCATGTCGTGCGTTTAGTCAAATGTACATGTATATATTTTTCATTTTGTTAGTTTTACTATTTTTCTGCATCAGTGAATATATTTTTTGGCAAGCACAGGTTCATTTACTTTATGTTTTTATATGTACAAATAATATTTGTACCGATAAATCCGATGATAGTCTACAAACGTATACTCATGTGTTGAAAGCGTTATACTTACCATTAGTATTTAAAATGAATAAAATCCATGCAAACAAGACTTTATTACTTCTGTATTGTTTGCACAAACAAGAGAGAGAGAGAGAGAGAGAGAGAGAGAGAGAGAGAGTTTAAACAACGTAGTGTATGTAAGAATTATTAATAATCTTCATAGAGGCACTAAAATCATGACATCAAACATCACAAATACTGCAAAATACGTTATTGTTAGACGCATTTTTCTTGAAATGAAAAACAATTGAACGAAAAGGGAAACAAATGGAAGAGCACATGGTGCAGCTCGCAGACTGATTTGATTGACAGATGAAACACGTGGATCGAAACTGTTGGATGGATCGATTAAACGTGTGCATTATTTATGGTTAATTATAAAGATTTAAAAATATTTCATATCGATGTATTGCACACTTGAGAGTATTTTATCAAAAACTAATGAAATCGTTTGTTTGTTTCTTGGAACAAATGAAACCTAAAATGTTATACGGCGCGCGGTAAAAATTGTACATCACATGTAAGTAATAAAGAAAAAAAATATTTAAACTCATTCTAAATATACGAAACTTTATATCATTCTCTTGAAGATAGAACAACTGTCTGTGATCATGTCTTTAGTTTTGATAACGGTAAATGTTATCAAAAGGGTAATGCTATTCAGTTAATTCATTGAATAAATAAAGTGAATATACTACTTTTATAAATCAAGAGTATGTGTTGTACCGTTTTCCCTTACATTTTGTGTCACATACTGTATATTCTTTATTTAACGTGGGTACTTCATTCCGCGACTCAACTGTTTTGAATCAAATGGCGAGAATATAAAATCACAAACGCCAAACTTCATAGTTTCAATTAGTTGACATCTGTCCGAAAAATAAAAGCGAGATTTTAAAACCCGCAATATGTGCTTCTTGTGATTTTATGCAAAAAATAATTCCTCGAGTTTCATTAAGAACATTATATAATAAAAAGCGCCTATTTGGGAGGGTAACAGTTGAAATTGACACCCCAGAAAACCACTGTCAACGCAAAGCAGAGGTTGACAATGTTGTTCGAGGGGTGACAATTTCAACTGTTACCCTCCGAAACAGGCACTTTTTTTTATTATACTGAATGTCTTAATTTAAGAGAAAATTTTTCTACTTTTATATAGAAATGACGTGAATTCTACAGCGAACTGTACGCTCATAATTAACGCGCATGTAAAAATTCGTTGTGTTACCCGTTGCCAAGTGTGTTGCCAACGCTGAGTGTAATAAAACGGAATATCAACTGCGTCTAAACCATACAGATTTAAGCATTTAATATAAAGGTACAATAAACAGTATGTAGCTACTGACTTTTGAGGTTTTGTTATATAATAATAATCCCGAAATATTAGGTGCATGTAAATCTGCATGCAAATGTATTTTTCAATTTTTTACCAAAACCCTTTGTTTTTAAAATATGTGTAATGGTTTCCGCAGGTAAGTGTTGATTTAAATTATATAGAAATATCAACGGTAACTACTGATCGCAACTTTGTTTGCCTTTCGGAAATAGCAAAAAAAAAAAAAAAAAAAAAACAACCCAAAAACCCGTTTAAGTAAATCGATTACGGCGACGCTTTATATTTTCAGGGGACACAAAAATTCTGAATATGATCGGAAAGTGCAAGATGAAAAAAAACAAACGGATTGTTTATGGCATATATGCATTTATACTCAACGATTTCAGGCATGCATATCTCAAACAAAGCTCATCGTTGATGCTGGCGAATCACAGGGGCTCGTCACGAAATTTTTCCAACCTTTTATATATACCACCTCTATACTATAGAGGTGGTATATATAAAAGGTTGGAAAAATTTCGTGACGAGCCCCTGTGGACAGAGTGCCACGTCTCAAGGACTGTTAATCTCTTAAAACAACAATGTGCAATTATCAGTTTTACATGCCTTGGACATCAAAGACTCGTTGAGTTTATTTAATTATTTTATATATGTGAACCTTTCACTCAGCTTACTTATGTCATCACCTGTCAATTTATACTCATTGTTTAGATTCTTATAAATTATTATGTACAATTGTCAATCGGCAGTCTGGAATACGGCGGCCAGCCTCGGCCACGTCCGACTCGCCTAGAGCCTTGAGTCCGGAGGCCACTCCTGGCCATATCCGACTTGTTTGTAATATGTCTGCCTGTTAAACTATTGTAATGTTGCCATCGTTGAGTCTCGACCAATAAAAACGGAATCCTGCATCAATTGCCTGTTTATTTCTCTGGAACTGTATACTGGTGGACCTTCGGGAATACGGCAAACCTACCCTTCGTAATTACCTTACGGCCTACAGCGCGCCTATACCTTATTCCTTAAACCCTTTACGCCAACATTCTCTCACCTCGTCCGTACTGCACACGGCGGATACAGCTCCAGAAGAATTCCCTAGCACCGTAAAAACTACGCGGTCACAATTGGTGGATGAATCCTAAGGGTAACAACAACGCCCGGGGCTGCTGCATATATTTTGCAGTAGTCAGATCCTTGACCTCTTCAGCCAGCGAGTTTCCCCCATTTAACATCAACTCAACGTAACAACGATGGACAACAAAAAGTTCCATCCGCCATGAACTATGCAGACAGTTTTCTCTGTTCATCACCAGGAAACAACGGTCAACTGTAGAAACTTCAGCTGTCCTCAAACGTCCGTCACCGGTGGAAGAAAATCAAAGAACAGAGGAAGAAATGTGATATTCCATTCAAAACACGAGGACGTGTTTTCCCCGGAGCGGTGGGAAACTATCACCGTGCAAAATTAACTGTTTAATTATAACTTTATTTTGGACTTTACTTTTAAAATTCAACATCTGTTTCGTAATATATTCTCACAATTTATTTCTTACTAAGTTACAAGTTTATTTTGTGATTGACACTTTTCGGACTCTATATATGTGATTTCAAAGAGACAGAGTGCCACGTCTCAAGGACTGTTTATCTCTTAAAACAACAATGTGCAATTATCAGTTTTACATGCCTTGGACATCAAAGACTCGTTGAGTTTATTTAATTATTTTATATATGTGAACCTTTCACTCAGCTTACTTATGTCATCACCTGTCAATTTATACTCATTGTTTAGATTCTTATAAATAATTATGTACAATTGTCAATCGGCAGTCTGGAATACGGCGGCCAGCCTCGGCCACGTCCGACTCGCCCAGAGCCTTGAGTCCGGAGGCCACTCCTGGCCATATCCGACTTGTTTGTAATATGTCTGCCTGTTAAACTATTGTAATGTTGCCATCGTTGAGTCTCGACCAATAAAAACGGAATCCTGCATCAATTGCCTGTTTATTTCTCTGGAACTGTATACTGGTGGACCTTCGGGAATACGGCAAACCTACCCTTCGTAATTACCTTACGGCCTACAGCGCGCCTATACCTTATTCCTTAAACCCTTTACGCCAACATTCTCTCACCTCGTCCGTACTGCACACGGCGGATACAGCTCCAGAAGAATTCCCTAGCACCGTAAAATCTACGCGGTCACACTACACTGGGAGCCTAAATCCTAACGAAACTAGTTTGGATGCAAATTGAAATACGGAAATTAATCAGATTATGTTTAATTGTTAAAGACTATAATAATTAACAATATTTATTTCTTTTAAAAAAGATATCAACCCTTTCAAAAGAGAATGTTTAAATGATGTAACGTAATTGTAAAGGCAGATGTCTTAACATTGATTTATATATGGAGCACTATAATTTGAACTTTCCAGAAGCACGCGAGATATTGGACTTTTCATTTACCGTGAATAGATATAAGTAAATAATTATATGTACATAATAATGATCATTATACAACTTAACGTCTTATCTAAAGTTACTATTATGAGGGGTGATTAATATGAATTCCATTGCTTACGTACATGTATATAATGTTACGATTCTAAATGCGACATCATTATAACGTGACTAAAATGACACACTATTTGAGCAGTGGCACACACAAAAATTATGAAGAAATTATCAAAACTGTTCTATTTCATGAAGTAACATATTAATGTCTACCTTTTAGTAAAATATCGGTCGATTTAGAGATAGGGCCATTTTTGGCATATACCGTACCTAGTTCTTTACAACTACTTTTTATCAAAGGAAAAATGTTGGCACCCGTATTTCCATGATTGGCGACAATAACGGTCGACAACTATATAAGAGGCAATATACTCAGTGCATGTATAAGTATGTTTGTTGTTGTTTATCAGTTCAATAACTGATTACATATACATATATCTTTTTTATCGTTATCACTTTCGTTTTATCATTCATTTGTTTTAGAGTGTTTGTTTTTCTTTTTTTCATCCTTTGTTTTTGATGGTTGTGCGTGTCTGGTGTGAGTGGGTACTTTATATGATTTTTTTTTGATTTTTTTTTTTTTTGGGGGGGGGGGGGTAGGAGGGGAAGGGGGGGGGGGCTTGGGGATGGGAATATTTTCCTGCGTCGTGCATGTTATTTAATTGATGGTACGTTACATGTGTAAGGAAAATATAAAACTTGTTACATAAATTAATAAATCGGTCAAATATGGTGGACAGTATACTTAACGTCAATCAGCGAATTTGGTGATTGGTAAGGTATGCTTAACGATAATTCATTCGGTTTCCCTATACGCAGAGATAGTGCGCAGTGTGCATGTTGGGGAACATTACACAATATTTATATTGTGTTGGATAACAAGAGACAATAAATTGATTTGAAACTTTATGTTCGTCAGACATCATGAAATATTCAGATTAATAATTGCGTGGGCCGAGTGCGGAGGAATACGTCTTTAGTTAACAATTCTGTTTTAATTACACGCTAACTTAAGCATTGCCGGAACATTATGTTAAATAATGGATAGGGAAAGAATTTTTTTTTGAGAAACTTTATTTCTCTTTCTCTCTCTTTCTTTAATTAATCTATTGACACGATACATTGAAACCCACAAATCATTTGATCACTGGGTCTCACCTAATACATGCGATTAGCCTCGTCTTTAACAGCAATGGCAACAGCAAAATATCTGAATAGTATTTAAAGTAATCGATCATATCAATAATTATACGAAACTCTTTACATGGGATTACAAGGACTTGTATATCTCCCGCTTGGAGCAATAAAGAAGAACTATATTAAAACGTTGTTAAAATATTAATTTTTGACTTGTATACACTGTTCATATTATAAATGTCACCATGCAAGTCATCTACGTGCTTATATTGTAGAAACCCAAGAGTTATTACTATATCTGGACCATTTATCGTGCATAATTGCAAATATTTAGTTTTGAATCGGTGTATACTCCATCCTTGAAGTACTTTTATTAAAATAAAAAGTTATCATTCATTTTTATTATTGATTTATCAAAATGAAGTCTAGACCCATCATGGATCAAAAGTCGTGGTTTTCACAAAAACTTCCCTTATTAATGAATGTAAAACTATAAAAGGTATTCACTATATTGGTAATGTGTCAAAATAGACCGTTGTGTTTGACAATCTTTCTCGACCAAGAGGATGTTCGAATCAAAGTGCGTTTTCTGTTTTAATATCTGTGCGTAAAATTCTTTTTGATTCAACATTTTAAGAAAAAAAGTTTATGATAGAATTATTTTGGAAAATATCGAAATTCCATCAGAAAAAAAAAACTTAGAAATAAACCTAAGAAGAAAATTATAAAGTAATAATGTATGTTTTTAAATGGTCAGATAATGCAGATGCAACATTATTACATGTGTCATATTCATATTTCCACTGTTTACATGTTAAGATTTATTCAGATTCAAATGAACCGTTTAATTCAATATTTCAAATGAACATTAAGAGGATTTTATTACTCTAAACATTTTTAGTGTAATATAACGCATTTTTTTAAATTCTGTTTACTTTTAAAATCAATGTTTTTGAAAGTGCGAGATTCCTAACCTATTTCATAATTATAGCCAAGACACCTGTACTAAGCAAAATCTTTTTATTGCAACATTTGGCATTGTTTTAATTATTTATCCTAAGTCAATTTTGTGTCTTCTTACACTCAATTTTCTTTGATGACACTAATTTCTTTGTTATCCAATATGTTTGAAGCAATTCACTCTCCAAACACCAAGTGTCATATATAGACTCTTTTTACTCAAGTTGACCCCCTTTAGCAAAATGTAGTTCTTACTTAGTGTGAAATGTCAATACGCGTTAATCGTCTTTTTACCTACATTCTTCTAAACTTACACAATTTTCATTATTGTCAATGGTCAGTTTTTCAAAAACTAAATTTTAACGACAGGCGAGAGTTGGGCTATGTGCGACATTTACTCGATTGCGCTCTTTCAATAAATACGCATTTCCATCGCCCACTCTTTACCTTTTTTCAAACTTCTCGGATACAACCTATTTAGGATCGTCCAAAGAAGCAGATAGTGTCTCCGAAAGGATAGGGTATACAAAATAATCTACCCAAACGGTATGAGAAAAATTGGTGGAGAATCCGGGAAACGAACCCAGTACATGTGTCTCTCACAACCAAGCCAGTGCTCTCTAGAGGAATTCCCCACATAGAATCACTTTGCAAATCCGCCCGGCAAAGAGAGTTACGGTATTAAGATGACATCCCTGATTCAGAGGATAACTAATTTGGTCCCGCTCCTGCCAATGCAAAGCCTACTGAGGACCCACTAGAGAACATACCGTTGCCAATTCCTGATCTACCTGTCAATTAGCCACCTCCTATTAATGATGACACCCAGCCTCCCCCTTAACAGGAACCACCTCCGCCCCCTACAGACAAAACATGAAAACACCACCTGGAAACCTAGAAACCAAACACACGTACATATTTTGGCCAAAAAGTTCTGCGAAATCTCCATCTACGATTTACACGTTGCAAGTCTAACTTAATAATTTATATAATCTTAACTAAATTCTAACTCACACAAACTAAGTCGAATCAATCATGTATGTACTCACCTAGCCTTTTCCATATAACTTACTGACATGACTGTAAATGTACTAACTTGACTATATTTACCAACAATTATGTATGTATATATGCCCCCTTACCTTAGCCTACTTGGCTATGCCTACTAAACTCTACTTGTAAACAATCATGTATAAATATATTTTCCCTTACTGTAACTTACTTGAATATACAATATACTTACTCACTTTCTTGACTACACTTACTTGAATGTACCTATTTGACAGTACTTACATATGTACAACAATAACGTACTTGAAATGATGTTCATTATTTTTGCAGTCTTTGACATACGGAAATTTCTGAGGTGATTTTCTGAGGAGAAGGCACTATAAACACATGGTTCAAACATGCTGGTGACTCGGTAGTCTTATTTGTGTTGGTTTTGTTGATGTGCATCACTTCTTTTTTATCCTAATACAACAACTATATTACTCAAAACTGTCCTCTTCGGGTTATGGTTTAATCACCCTTTTAGTAGATATCGCGATCCTGTTGTTATTTAGTGCTAGAATTGTTTGGCTGATAACTAAACTCTCACCGACTTTGCCATATTACAAAAGTTTCTTTTTCGGTTTACTTCGGTTCTGTTAGAGATCTTCATAATTTGTTGAGTATTGCATAGTGTATGTTTTGTACATGGTGTTAACCTCAGCACATTTTCAAAAAATTTCATGCATTTTAAAGGTTCTTTCCAATGCGTTTCTTTAATTTTTGAACATATTTTTCATGCATATCCCTTTTATTCTTGTGTGTCCTATGAGTTACTTAAATTTTTAAGTTCATTGCTAAGACGTTTAGATGGTGAAACAAAAGAAAGGTTTTGGTCGGTATTGCATATTTTCATTTCATTTTCATATATATATATATACACTAGGCAAAATTGCTAACGCATCACCTACTACTTCTTTGATTGTTTTAGATCTGAACGCAACAAAGATTGATTAGTATATTATTTTAACAGTTTATAATAATACAGAAAATGAAACATCATTTGTTGTAATCTTATTGACCAGTTGCTTTGAGTACTGTTTATGAAACATTGGTACCCCACATTATGTGATTCACATATCAATATCAGGTGTGGGCTCCATATGCTCGTATAAATGGGATCTGTCTGTCTTTTCGCCTAGTATTTACGCGACGCTTTGGAATTCTTGCTCGGTCCCTCACACTTCCGGTTTGCGCTAATTTCCGGTACAACCTTGCAATTGACGTGTGGTGCCTTTTAAACACTTTGGCTACCTTAAACGACATTTGTTTTATTTGATAAGCATGCTGTGTCATGTTTTAGCAAATATCACCGGTAATCGTACAATTATTACCATTTTTATAACCTCACTAAAGGAGCATTCTGCAGAGACCATACCAACTGTCCTGCCACGCTCTTCTGTGATCAAACGCGCCATACCCCGTCGGGTTTTTTGTGAGGTTTTAGTAATGCATGCATCAATCACAAAAAAGAAAGTAAAGATTCATCTTTCCAAAAGAAGTGTGAGCACGATTTGAACATTTTTAAAGAAGAGTCACGCTTCGGTAAATATTGCATCCATTTATCCGTTTGGACATTTAAATGTCTTACTTATAATTGAGGTGACTTATTTAAACATTAAATATATCTTTAAAAAATTCTACGATGTAAATATTATTTTGTTTCAAATGATGCGTTAGCAAATTTGTCCAGTGTATATATATTTATTTATTTTACTTACTTTAGTCAACTCATGCTAACAATACACATGAATAACATTTTTTAAGTACTTCAATTTCAGATTTACATTTTGACATCTGTTTTTGTTCTCATGTGAATTACTAGTGGGGTTTTTTTTAATTATTATGCTTTTTGGCTGGACACTCATTCCATTTAGAAAGGCAAGACTTAATTACATTTTACAACATTTTCGTTAATTTTAATATAAGAAGTATTTTATTCAAGTATATAGATACATTGAAATAGATTGAACAGCAGGCATAATGCCTATTTATGTTCTCTCCAGTGGTCAAGGTATAATATGAGTAATTATATAATTTTATATAAGATATACATACATAGAATATTGCAAATGAATTTTGTATAATAGATTAATATCATAAATAGCATTGGAAGGAGGTACAGTGCAAAAACATAAACAAAACAAATAGCTTATGATAGGAAATGAAAGTAAAAAAAAAGAAGAAAAATAATGGTTAATTGCTAAGGTTGAAAAAAAATAGTATATGTACTGTTGAGAAAAAATGAGAATGAAAAGAAAAAACATATAATAAAAACAAAACAAAAATTGATAATTTGGTGGGGCGGGGAGGGGGAGAACAAATAAGCAATAAAAAAATAAAAAGAAGGGAGTGAAAGGAAAGTCAGTGGTACCCATTTTGATACATTTTTTATACAATGTGTACATTTTTACCTATTGACTAACTTAAATCTGTTTGTACTTTTTATGTAAAAATGAATTTTATCAAATAATAGTAAGTTATTTTGAAATGTTAGTTTATCACTTCCAAAAAGTAGATTCTTAATTGTGATTGGTATGGAATTGTCGTTCATATAATCAAATAGAGATTTTCTTTGGGAGGCATGTAATGGACAGTGTAAGAAATAATGTTTAGAGTCTTCCACTTCAAGAAAGCACTTCTGACATAGTGGAGAAGCAATAAGGTGGTGTGAGTAAAGGTCAGCATTTAAGTTACTACTGTTATTTCTCAACTGACAATGCCAAATATTTTCTAATCTTTTGCCATGGTTAAATAATTTATGCATATTCAGTTTTTTACTATTAATATTTTTGAGGCTGTTCTTAAATGCTGAAACTGTAGTTATATTTTTTGTATTTTGAGGTAGATTGTTCCACAATATCATTGTAGATGGTATAAAACTATTGAAGTAAGATGTTGTTCTTGCAACAGGAGTGCGATAGATGAAATTGTTACGAAGATTTTATGTATTATGTGGGGGGAAACATTCACCAACAATATTAGATAAGTATTCAGGGGTATAATTGTTTAATATTTTGAACAATAATATTAATTTATGGTTATTTCTACGTTTCTCAAGTGTTTCCAAGCCTAATTCCTGATATAGGTATTATTTAGATGAGTTTCGTCTAAGACCAGTAATTATTCGTGCAATCTGTATACTTTCCAATGAATTACTACTTTGTTCATCTGTACAATTGTCCCAGACTACATCACCATACTCTAACACAGGGCAAATAAATGCAAAGTAAATTTTAGTTTTCTGTATTTATTATACTTACTGTGATCTTGTTTTTACTTATAACATGTGTATATGTGTACCATATATATTTTTCTGTTTATTATTTATAATTTTATTTTTGTCTTACATATGCATGCATTCACACTCATATAAAGTTTTGGGCTCCAAAGCTACTGGGGCCATTGGGTATGTCACATTCATAGTTCCGCTGTTTTAAATGTTTTTATATATTTTCATTTAGTTTCATATAAAGCGTTTATTTCAATATTTCAAATGAACATAAAGAGGATTTTTTAAACTCTAAATTTTCTTTAATTTTGAAAACTGTGTGAAATAGTGTAATATAAAGTCGTTTGTGTTTCATTCTGTTCACTTCTAAAATCAATGTTTTCAAACGTGCGAGATTCCTAACCTATTTTTTTTTATTTGTAGCAAAGACACCTGCACTAAGCAAATTCTTGTAATTGTAACATATGGCATTGTTTATTTATCTTAAGTCGATTTTGTGTCGTCTTACACTTAATTTTCTTTGATGTCATTAGTTTCTTTGTTATCAAATATGTGTGAACTAATTTACCGTCTAAACACCAGGTGTCATACATAGACTCTTATTTACTCAAGTTGACCCACTTTACAAAATTTAGTTCTTACTTAGTGTGAAATATCAATACGTGTTAATTGTCTATTTACTTACATTTATCTATAAATATACGCAATTTTCACTAATAACATTGGTCAGTTTTTTAAAAAACTAAATTTTTACGACAGGCGAGAGTTGGGCTATGCGCGACACTTTCTCCATTGCGCTCTTTCAAAAAATAAGTATTTTCATCGCTCACTCTCTGCCTTTTTTTCAAGCTTCTCTGATACAACTTATTTAGGATCGTCAAAAGAAGTAGATAGTGTCTCAAGAAGGATAGGGTTTTCAAATTTATCTACCCAAACCGTATAAGACGCATATACTGATGCACCACTGACTCAAATGTACAATTTAAGATTTTTATTAATACATGATACACACAAGTCATTTAAATACCCCAGGTGAGGGGGGATTTGACAGGCATTGTACGCTCTTCTCCTTTGTAAAAACCAATCTTTATACACTGTTCATGTGATTCATAATTTGTATATGCCGTTATCTACTATTATATCATCAAATAATTGCATTTACATTAGACTTAGACTTTGAAAAACATGTAATACTATATGACTATTCAAACTGTACGAGTGGGAGAGGTTTTTCTGCCAAGCCCCCGAAGAGAAAATAAATTTGAATAATTGTAGGAGCAAGACGGTCATTTTGTTTTTGTTTTACAAAGTAATCCTATAATAAAATTCGACTTTCATCTAGAAATTTGTCAGAAACTTTAATTTCTTGTTGTTTACGTAGAATGCAATGAGAAAAGATGGCGCCATATTTCTTCATACTATGAGGATAAAGCTAACGTTTTTATAGAGCGGCTTCGTAATGAGAGAACAAGTGAAGCTCGACTGCTCAAAGATCCTTTGTTTGGGTGCAAAACAACATCTTTGCAATTATTCTACGTTTACTTCTTTATACTTGTTTATTGAAAACCTATTTCTGATATTTTTGATCGTGATCATACACAGGCAAATATTTTTATGCATCATATTCGAAGTTTTGATAAATCGATCATTAAATTTTTAATTTTTCTTTGAAAAAAAAATCGTATTGATTGCATAAATCATTAGGTGTTTGTGTGTATATGTGCGTTGGGGTGGGGTTAAAAGTGGCAAGTATCGGAATGAAGTATTAATTTATCAGATAAAAACTTTGCACAAACATATATATGTACATGTTCTTATATTGTGGGCATTTCCTGAACTGTCCCTAAACAACTGTCTAATATATACTTTCCTATTTTGATTTGCTCACCGTGTTTTTGCCAAATTTAACGTTTAGATTGGGTTCCAAGTTTGTTCAGTATTCGACCTTCGCTCCCTTAGTTTACTTTCAGTTCAGTCTTCTTTTTTTTCTCATTCTTTTTTAACATGTTTTCTTTACCTCTGTTTGCCTACCTATTATCCTACCTAATATTTCTATTATCTTAATCTATTTAGTGTTATAACAGTATAGTGTTACAATGTAAATGAATATTCTTGCGTTCACCGTACACAAACCGTACGGATTTACAGAAACAAATATGAAATGGCTATTGCAGAAGGTTGTCCAAAGCCGTGATTTTGCTTAAATGTTGACAATAAGGTTTTAAACAATGTGGAAAAATCGACCAGTCAATTTCCTATATCGATCAACTATTATAGTGGTTTTGTGTAGTCTTAATCTAATTTTAAAAAAAAAACCTCTTACAACACCTAAGCACAAAGGACCCCCCTTAAAAAGATAAAATAAAAAATTCAATGTACTAGTTCATGTATGTTTCCAATGATAATGAAAACCCATGGAAAATAAATCTGAACTTTGACATTTATGGATGACCTTGATCTCTGACCTTCAAATTTACAAATACGACGTTCCTACTTTGTATAGTTTAAAATCTATGACTTAGGTAAGGTTGCCGATAGATAGAGATAAACATAAATATGAACAGAGATAAACAAAGAGAAAGACAATTTTTGACACATTCTCCTAAGAATATAAAGATTATCATCATTTTTACACAATGTCCAAGATCAAAGTATCCGAATAAAATTAAAATATAGTCATACTTTAAAGTTGTCTAGTAAATTTTAAATCATCTAAATATTCTTAACCCCTAATATATACTAGTACTTACATGAACAATTAATTAAAAATACCTCTCCAGTTTACGTCAGGCAATAAAACGGAAGGAATACAAACCGAACGCACACAGAGATGGTGCTGTAGTCGATATATATACGCCTTATTGATCAGGACCTATTGTTTGCTCACTTTATCAAAAACATATACAGTTATCCTGGCTACTTTAGGTTATTGGAGTTTACTTGCATCATAGTAACTCTCTCTCTCTCTCTCTCTCTCTCTCTCTCTCTCTCATATTCGTTTCTTGAACAATTTATTTCGATCACTCCGTATGTCTAATGACGATCAGCATACCAGTTGAAATTTGACAAAAAATTATCAAAACTTTTCATCGGCGATGAAACACAAAGTGGATGTGTGTATTGCCATAGTCTCTCTGCTGTTGACCTTGGTTCGCATGCACGTGATATAGTTTGATACCTATATACATATACTTAGGATTTGCCAAGAAGAGAGAAAATGTAGCCCTTTTGTATTCTGGAAATCCCTCTCGTTGATATACCGATGAATCAATGAAGACACATTTACGCCGAGACAATAAATAGACAACTTTGCATGTTTCGGTATATTTACATCTTTTATGGCTATCTGAAAAATATCGAACTCCGACGTAATCAAACACTGACAAACAATGTTGCTGGAGAGATCGAATATCGACGAAACAGTAAAATCATGAAATTCATTCATTACTTACCCCCATCCCAGTATTTGGATAATAGAATATGAAGAAAACAAGACTGGCTGCATTCACTATTTTTTTCTTCTAACTCATCAATATACATTTATAGTGCAGTTATTTGAAGTAAATAGTTCTTTGAAAAATCCCCTTATCAAGAGTATCGGGTGGAATCAATACAAAGACCCTTTCAAAGCGAGGACACTTGAGTGTACCTCTGTGCTAGGAATGCTGACATGTTGATACTGTAAAATGGTTTTATCCTATGTTAGCCTATAAATATCCGGTGTCGGATATCACCCCCTAGTATTATTTTCCCCCTTAAGCGACTAATCGTTACTGCATTTACCGCCATCCAACACAGCGATGACCCAAAAAGCTAAAAAAAAAAAAATCTAGGTTGTTAACTTGCATAGAAAAAAAAATTATTTTACGGGTTTTTTTAATTAACGTATTGGAATTTAAAAATTAATTGAATATGAAGCGACAACGTGTCGTAAATGTGCTTAGATATGAAGTTTGATCGACGTCTTTAAAAAATGCGACGATGCAGGCTGCTACAGAATATATGCTGATAGTTTATCAAAAGGATGTACATGTACGTTACTGCCTTAACAAACGTATATATACCATTATGATTGCAGATGAATATTTCCTATTGGAAATAAAGTTATGCATTTGAATAATAATTAAATTTTATCATACATCATTAATTAAATTTTGATTTAATCTCGGGGAGCATTTAGGATATACATCAGGTAAAAAATTAAGCAGGCAATCGCTAAATATGTAGAATGAATATCTTTTAAAGGGACAATGATAAATTTTAAGTCTTATTTAAGAAATGAATTCATAGCTGATAACCACACTGTATGTGTGACGTGACAACCCCCACCCCCCACCCCTACGCACAGAAACAACATGCATATGCATTTATTGAAATTTAAAATACATTATTTGAATTTTGTAAATATACGTATATAAACACATTCATGTATACTGTATGTTTTATGTCAATTTTTCAACTTTTGAGAAAACCATACGGTAACAGTAAAAGAAGTTAGCAAAATAAAACAAAATTCAAAACAAATAATTAAAATATTTTGCCTAAATAAAGCCTGAATTATGCATAGTTTTACATGTAAGTAAATGCATGACAATAGTATATACATGTATAAGTTATATGGATTTTATTTTTAGTTTTATCGAACGAAAAGTTTTTGTGCATATGATTATAAGAATATAGGAACATTTCATGACAATTTTTTTCATAGCTATGCTTGTTTTCAAATTGTTTTGAAATGTGGAAATATTGCTGTGTAAGAAAATCGAAGGGTTTTGTTAAATAATTGCGTGGCACTGTGAGTGGGCGAGAGAATGTAAAATAAATGAATAATAACAAATAAATAAATAAATAAATAAATAAATAAATAAATAAATAAATAAATAAATAAATAAATAAATAAATAAATAAATAAATAAATAAAAGATATTTAATGATAGATATGCAAGCAAAAAATACTCATATCTGATCTAGCAGTTCTAAAATATGGTGAGGTGTATTTTTTAATGGAGGAAATCAGGCACGTACAATCCAGTAGCATCGTTTTTGAAAGTGGGGGGGCCCAGACTCATCCAAAAAATCTTAACAAGCAAAAAAACAAAACAAAAAAAGAAAATTTTAAGTTTCCCAAAATGTTCAAAATCCTAATCCGGGGGGGGGGGGGGGGGGGGGACTGGCGTACAATATAACTTTAATTTCACTCCTCATTTCCTTATTTTAATAGCAATTTTTTACATACTCCCAAAAAAGTGTGTGTGGGGGGGGGGGGGGGGCAACTCCATGATAATTCCATTTTTTATATGTAAATTTTAAAAACATTGTTGCTGCGAGAAAAAGTGGGGGGCCAGCCCCCCTGGCCCCCTGATGCTACGTGCCTGGAAATGAACATTAAAAGTTGTTCGGATGAGGTATTGCTGAAAAAAAAAACACCCCAAAAAACAAACAAAAAAACACTGTGATACACATCTTCGCTAGCCCGAAAACCCTTGGCTAGCGAAGATATGTGTGATACATTGTAGGCCTACCGGAATACATGTACAAAACTGAACCGGAGTATGGTTTTCCTTATAATTTTGTTCTAAATTTAGAACGCGTCTTGTATTTCCGACTTGTGTTTTTGTCAGAGAAACAAGAAAGAAAAGTTGAGAAACTTTATTTAACGATTTTGTAGACTAGAGTGTCCAAGTAGGCAAATAACTAAAATTGCGATTAAGGATGACAGACGACTTCAACCCGCCTAGCACCTGCCCAGACGGAAGATGCAGGGACATGTCAGACGATTTCATCTACATCGTTATCGTGCCGGCCTTCATTGTTGTGGTGTTTGCAGTTGTTCTTGGTGTCCTAGTATTTCGACGGAGAACCAAACGGTAAGCTGAATCCTTTATATATTTTTTTCCATTAGCTCTACTGAGTCAACAGTTATTTATAGCAGAGACATAAATTTTTGTCTCTGTTTATAGTGTCAGATTGTAAATGAAAATTCAAAGAAAAGAAATAGTATTCAAATGTCTATACATGATATCAATGAAATGGATTTTCATTTTATTTAGGGCAGAACCACCTGAAGATACTGGGTAAGTTTATTTAATACTTGTTATTGACTATTCATGACATCATACTTTTAGTATTTCTTTTTTTTTTATTAGACAATATTTACTAATTTAGAAATATGTGTAACTTTTGAACATGATGAAGTCAGTCTTGGTCTGAAGAAGTTTATTTGTGGACACTTATTTCATGTCCTTAAAACACAACTTAGTTCTGCTACTTTGTCTTGCTAAAAGAAACTTCAAATAAATTTAAATATAAATATATGAAAACAAATAAGAAAAAGGAATGGGTCATTACATCATCATTCACCACATATCAAAACCATTAAATTTAATTAATTTTGAACCAATATTTTGAAAACAGAGTGCAGTTGGCAAGATACAACTCTATTCGTCGGGCATCACAGAATATTCGGGAATTGTCCAATCACAGAGACTCCATGCTATCGACCAGTAGAAGTGGCTCCATGTCCCACGTGGATTCAGAGAGACCCCAAAGGGGGACACGACCATCTAGAAGCTCCACCTATTCTGCACCCTCCACCCTACAGAGGTAAAAAATTAAATCAATAAAAGAAAAATACATTCATTTTGTGAGATAATACTTTTCAAATTACAAAATTGTATTGTTAAGTAGAATTGTGATTTTTCTCCCTTCCATATGACTATCAATTAAGAGTGTAATTGTACTGGTAGAATAAATAAAAACTCATCTTCATTAGAATTATATGTTGTATGAAAACTAACCAAAACAATGGAATCCAGAATCTGTGCATTAAAAATTTATTTTAACATTTACCCTTAATTATTATAATATCCAAATTTACTTTTTAAAAGAATGACCACCTTCTTTATACACATGTACTGATAGAAAATGGAAAGTGTTTTGAGCATTTATAGATATTTAAACCTTTTTACTTCTAGAACTGCTACAGTAGTAAATGGAATAATATATTACATGTACAATCTAATCATATTTGAGTCTAGGTGTATTGAGCTCGAGAATATGAAAGGTGTTTTTGAAATTACTATAATTCCTGTATGTTATTCAGAGATAGAAGACCAATCTCCTCTGATGAGAGAGTAACATCCCCACCCACTTACCGGGAACTGTTCTCTGGACATCAGCCAAGGGACAGTCAATCAAACAGGTCACAAGTTCTTCTAATACATAACTCTTTATACTGTAGAATCATATACATGATAAGAGTTGGAGGTGGTTCAGTTTTTATGCATATTTTGAGTACCCCTCACCTAGAATTTTATTGCATTTTACATCCTTATTAAATTAAGAATACAATTATATCTAAGAATACTATAATATACCATTAAATCAGTTCATTAATCGTACAATTACATTCATTATATTATGTCAAATTAAAGCTGCAATCCACGAAAATTGTCCCCCACAATTTTAATGATTAACATTATGTTTATTACATCAGGTGTGTTTTATCACTCACTCCCTCCTGTGATCTTGCATAAATTTATAAATAATTCAGATTATGTGGATTCCATGTCATACCTGTCTAGTAATGCTATTCTTTGTTTTCTTAACATTTCCTCTTCTATTATTAAAGACCATGTACTCATTTGAATCAGTGGTGCAACACCTCTCTGTACTCCAATCCAATAGCACATTTTCCTTTTGTTATGATAGTATTAAATCTAAAATAATTTTTAATAAATTATACAATTTTAGTATTAATTTGAGTAGTGGTGGCTATGATGGTAAAAGAGCAGAAGGGGTAGAGAAATACTAGTAGATATGTTCTGCAGTCTCCAATATCTCTCTTACCAGAAAGACATCATGTTTGTGCACTATCTTGTTTCTTGGTACATGTATTGGGTGAATTGTTTGGTCAGCACAACACTAAAGGCCATGCAATATAAAATAATCTACTAATAAAAAAATATGTTTTTCTTGCTTATTGACAGACAAATGGCAAAATTGTTTTGTGTTTTTATGGCTCTTGTCTCTTGTAATTGTAATGAATTACATGTAGAAAGAATTATCTAAAAATGTATAAATAACAAAAATGAGAAGAAACTGGAATTTGGTGTAAAGTAGATAGCTCAACTCTCACTTACATGTATTAAGTTTTTTTTTGACACTGGATGATATGAAAAATGATTCCTTCAGGGGGTTGGGATAAAGAAAAAAGACCAATACACCCACTGCATTAAGAAAGCTTTTTAATCTAAGAAATATAAAGCCATAATGCAGTGTCTTTCTGTGGTGTAATATGGACATAGGGAATTGGGTCACTTTGATTATGGGAGATTTCTTTAGTTCTCTCTTATCCGACAAATTCAACATTTTAAAAATGAATAAAAGAGGAATCAAATTAAGAATGATTTTCAATTGGGAGAAAGGATACTATAATTGAACCAATTAATCCTTTATAAAAACTAAAATCTTAATTTGCCTGCCTTAAGAATACTGGTATTTGAATAATTCTTTTTTGTTTTAGATCTAGTCTTCAAGTTCCTTTGGTGTATTACCAGCACAGTGGGGAAGAAAGAGCCTTAATTCAAACGCCTTAAAAGGAAAACTTTATTTATCTTTTTACAAGTAGAAAGTGGATCAATGCATAAAACAAAGAATTTGAAAATAAAATTTATTTTGATTGATATATATATATATTGTTGTTGTTGAAAAAATAGCTCTATATTGTAAATGAATGAAGATGTGCCATAACAAAGTAAAAAAAAAAAACACTTGAATGTAGCACTTTTTTTATAGATATGCCATTGAAAGGAATGTTACATTGTTTGCATGTAATAGAAGGGAATTTTTACATTGTGAAAAGTGCCAAAATTTGTAAGCTGTATTTGAAAACTCATTCATTGATATGTTTTATATACCAGTACTTGATCCCTAGACTTTTAAAAAAATCTTTATTTATTTATGATAATCTTATGCAAAATTTTATTGTGTCAGTCCCTTACACATATTACATACCAGGTTAGCTTTATGCTCCTATACATTAGCGTGGTCAATATATATCTATTTGCACATACAGACATATCTGTCTCAGATCTATGTGGATGCAATCATTGATGGTGCTATGTTACTGACAAAATACTCATTTTTAACATTTAATTTTTTGTTAAAGATTTTATATTTTGAGAAATTGATATTCCTTTATTTTTTTGTAATCATTACATTTTGGAGGCATTATCTATATAATGAACAAAGAATATAACCATGTAGATTTACAAGTATGTAAATATATTCAACTTGTGTTAAATCACGTTCTTTTATTAGCTAAATGAAAAAAGTTAACATTTTACCAAAAAAATTCTGATGTTAAAATGCTGTAGTAGTTATGCAGTAGCTACATATTTGCATTTCTAATACGTGACTGTGTTATTTTTCTTTTCAATTCTTGTGCATTCTTACTGTTGAGGAATATTTGTCCATCTTTGTAATTAAAACTGCTATTTAGATTAGGTTTATTTCTTTTGTACCAAGTATTTTACACTTACATATTTACATATATGAGTAAAAGCTATTAATTTTTTCAGGTTTTGATCTGTTTTTTAAATTTTTTTTGACACTACTTATGGTGCGTAGAATTATTTTCTATTGTGCAAATATATTGATTAAATCATAATACTATATCTTATCTGCTATTTGTATGTACCTGTCTTAATGTTGTGGCTTTTTAATGAAATAAAACAAGACCTCGCTTTCGAATTCAAAAACGTTTTCTTTCAGTGATACAGATAAATCAAGCATTTTGCCCAGAGGTATCTAGTTTTACAACGTATTCCCTCTCCCATCTCTATCGTGACAGCATGCATAATTTGTTTCCAACGTCAAGAGTATATGGAAGGGAATCTTTGAAAATTACATCATTTTAAGTTGTTATTTCTATACGCCCAATACACTAGAGGGATATCAAGTTTAATGCTTGCAATTTTTTGTCCCATATATCCTCTGTTTGAATTGCATATGAAATGTAATAAACGCGTACTGACGGATGACAAATATATATGGATCGAATTAATCACCCTAGGGTTGGTTTGACCTTAAAGTTTATTTATGCAGACCAACGTTGCGCCGATTAGTGTTTAATAGGATGTTATCCAATATTTACTGATTTTTTCTACTCTCGTCAGCCTTGACCTTACAGTGGCTGGATGGAAGGTCGTGTCCCTTTTTTATACTATAAATATATAATATCCTTTACTTGTAGAACTCTACATAAATTATATATAGGAAAATATTAACATTTCAAATAGAATATTTAGACTTTTTCTTTACTATACAATTATAGTCTTTGACCGAAAATTTAATATTAAAATGTTTAAAGTCGATCTGATGGGTTTGTTGACCATTCAGCCTCTTCAACATGTTTTACAATCTTACGTAATAAAACAATCACCAGATTCTATATCTTACATATTCGTTATAAACATACATGCCACTGTACATGTACGAGGGTTGTTAAAAAAGTGATTTACGGCAGAATTACTGTGTACTTTGTAGGATGACGTATATTTTATTGAATGACTACCAATTGAAAATAAGGATGCAAAAAATCATATCATTTTGAAGATGTTTTCAAAAGATACAGCGATTTTTATTTTGCATGGATTGGATTTACGGAGCACCATTTCATATTTCCACGACGTCAGGCGACGTCAAACGATTGAAAGGCAATTTAAACCTGTCACTCTTTTTCAAGGTAAACACCTTCTACTTCACACACTTTTAATGCCATTAACTCATTTATAAAACACATGTTCACACTATTATTTGTCAAATTTTTGTATAGTGTCTTTTGTGTCGTATCGTAGATCATGTAGGTCCGAACATCTCTGTCCACGCAGTTTCGACTTCAGATAAGGAAATAAAGCGAAATCCATAGGTGCAAGATCCGGGCTGTATGGGGGGTCGGGATGCTGCAAGAGCTCAATATATCAGTATTTTCAATTTCAAACCTTCAATTCCAATTGTGGTCCAATTGTAAACCTTTGCCCTATAAAAATAGCAGCATATAAGAACCTTTTGGTCTCCATCGTGCACACAAAATTTAATGACGACCCAGTGCTCCAAGGTATCCATTTACATTAACGTTTTTGACTCATTTTTCTATCGTCGGTCGTCCATATTTGGCCAAAAAAGAAAAAAACCCCAAAAAACAACCCGGTCAGAAATTCTTCAATTTAATTGAACCTTTCACCATATGATCTTCAGATCTACTTATGATCTCATATGGAATATCATTTACTTTTATGCGCTTAAAGTGTACATTTTCCTAAAAAGGAAAAATGCGTACAAAATATAAAACAATTAAAAACTGACATGCTCCGAGAAGCATATCTTATCAAAATAATTAATCTGTATATTTATTAAGGTGCATTTGAAATAAACAAATCTTTACATATTTCTGAGAAAAAAAACCCGTCAAGATTAAATATAAAAAGTTTCGCTGGTCTCATGCGAATAGTCCGTGTCCGCGAACTTTTCTAACAACCCTCGTATATACCCTTTGCTTTCCAACGTCCATCCTTTGTCATAATAAACGTTTCTGAAACTATTGACCCATGCAATTTTGACTAGATCTGATTTTAAAAATATAAGCAGGAGATTAATAATTGGCTTGTGTGATTCACGACGACGCCCTAGAGCACAAGGCTTAGATTTAGGTGGAATCTGATTAACTTTTCTAAACTCTTGGTTATCTTTATTTACAGTGTTTTGGCTCTGTTGATCCGAATGATATACAGTAAAACGCAATAATTCTATAAATGCTTTCTTCTTTACCAGTTTGCATAAGTAACAGACAACAGAAGTTCAAGGTTTTGATCAGCAAGGAAGCTTTCCCCTGAATTAGGATATTCACGCGTTTATATGTACACACTTTTCTAAAATTATCAGTTGAGCACTTACATAAACAATTGAATCATTTTATGTTGGGGATAACATCTTTTTTTGAAAAGTGCAAGAGAACTTTAATCATTTTTATGTTGTATAACGTTGATCCTTCTGAATTAGATATCGAATTACATATGTATTTTCTAAGATCAAACCAATAATGACGTCATATTCTATGTAGTAACAAAATTCCGTCTTTGAAATCAATTGCCTACCCTCAACACTTTTGCGATATCTATATTAAAAATGAAATCACTCTTATTACTGAGTATAGGTTATAAAGGTTTAAATACATAGAAGCGACGGGCAAATAGGCATCAACATAAGAAGGGCGTTGGTATTGAAGCGGTGCGTTACTGATCATATGGTAAAATACATTAATTATTAAGATATATTCTCTCTATTTATAGCTAGCAGAAAAGTTAAGTGCACATTTCTGATGAATAAGTTTGTCTTGAATTAATTAATGATAAATTTTTCAAATTAATGAACTGCTAAATTTATGACCAGTGGGCCTAAGGTTCTAACGTATTTATAAATGAACATGTCTCTATTGATCATATAGTAAAAAAGTCAATTGAAAAACATCCCCTACATATTGGCACTAACCATGAAAACACAGTTATGAAGATCGAATGAGTCTCCATCATCAAACTGATTAATTCATGAATACTTGATCAGAGATTTTGAAGGAAGGAAAGGGCTCTTATATCTCTTATAAACTATAGACGACAAGTAATAAGTAACGACGAGTAATATGCTTTACATGTGAATGTTAATCTTGTGAGAATCTTTTATAGGGGCATGGTCACGATTTTGGTCAAAAATATTTTTTTATTTTATTTTAATGTTTACCATGTTTCAGTAAGGCATTTTCGATAGGCAACCAAAATGTATGTGTCATTCGTTGCGTTATAAGCGACTTACAGAGCTTACTATTCTTTGCTATGTAAACAAAGCTTTTGTTTACATTTTTAATGTTGACGTGAAAATTCATGTTTTAGACCTAAAATGGCCGTGTTAAATGTTAGGAGCTGTTTATTTATGCTTCAAATGAATAAGACGTTTGTCAAATCAGCTTGATAAAGATTTTTTATTGGTATATTGAACCTATGTAAACAAAAACAGAATACGAGCCTTGTTTACATGACAAGGAATTTTGAGCCCTGTATCTTGCTTATAACTCTAATACTGACTCACAAATTCCATTTTATCAATATAAATGCATTACTAAAACATTACAAATAATAAAAACAGAAAAATAGAATTTGACCAAAATCGTGACCATGCCCCTTAAATATCGTTAATGCAATATTTTACTATAATATTAGACACAAACCCAAGTTTCAAATATCTTATCTGCATGTTGGATGATCACGAAAAAACCATACCAACGAACGTTTTAACGCAAATATTAACTATCACTAATCAACTGCTAAATATTAGATCTCTACACAGACACGAAGCATCGTTTTTGAAAGTGGGGAAGGGCCAGACCCCAAAAAACAAAAAGCCCCGATGATGCGCCCTTGTTACATGTGTCTGCAAGTAAAGTAATTACAGTTCGTAATACAGGATTCTGTTAAACGGGTTGTCAACTCAGGTTAATCTATAAATTTATCCAGAAATTAGCCAAAAACACCCAAATAAACACTTTATTGAAATATGGACCAGTATATAATTTTCGTATTTACTGCCGAAAGTGGGCATATCAATGAGAAACACTGATCAAATATTTGACAGTCTGTACTGATTTGCTTTGAACCAATCTGTCTTCATTAAGAATTCTTCAATTTCAATAACCACGAAAAGAAAATCAGCACTTGGCATTATTACATAAGAAGGGAAACAACTCTTCAATGGAAACAGGAAATAAAAATAAAGCCCACTAAGTATTTCATAATTTTATTTGAAAATCTGATATTGTAAAGAATACTTTACTAACAATTTTCACGTTCAATTTCGTAGGACTGTGAAAAATAATGAGCTCATTAACAATGTGTATACAAAATCAAAATTAATGTAAGAAAATTGTTTCTATCTCTATATAACATACAAATCATTTTAATGTATCAAATTTATTTCATTAAATTGCTACAAATGCATTATTTTAAAAAAACCCAGACATTCATTTGATCACAAATAAGCATTCAGCTACTAAAATAAATCTTGGCAATTCAAGAAAGTGGAAAAAATGAAAACGAAAGAACAAGTTATGCCAAAAAATATAACACACTAAGCGTTAAAGTAAATAATGGTTTCATATCTAATAATAATTACAAATGAATACATTTCAAGAAATGGATTTTAACCCTTTCAATCCTTTAGAATATGAATACAAAATTAACTACATCAATAACTACCAATATAGGCTTGACAAGAAAGATAAAAATATTGATATTTACTAGTGGAATGTATTGTTTGTGTCCAAGGAATGGGTGCAATATCACACGTGCGCTTGTATATGTTACGACGGTTGTCGTCCATATATGTCTATTAAAGTATACAGTTACATAACGATCATACATCTATAAACAATATGAATGTGCCTCTTTTTTTAAAGCTTAAACTCCAAGAGTCATCTGATATCGGTTTCAGAGTGTTATTTTTTGTTATCACTACATGTATATAGTTAATATTTCATGATATGTGGAAATTTAAAAAAATTCTGCGATTCAAACATTTTCTTAAGAATTTCACCAAACAGTAAAAAATCTTTATTATGATAATTCACGAGAAAAGATGAATAAATAGTTTTCTCAATATGGAAAAAATTAACTGCAAAAATATTGTTACTAGAATTTTGCAAAAATAAAGCTTTCTACAATATAGGCAAAAAATAAATAATGCTTCCAAACCTTAAGTTTTGTTTTTGTTTATTATATCAGTTCACAAATGAAAAAAAAAACAAAAACAAAACAAACCCTTAAATCACTAAAATCATACTTTATAATCAACGGAACTGTATCATTGTAAAATGAAATATTTTAATGAGAAAAAATAAAAATACATCACACGCCTACTCATTTTCACACTGGCGAATTTCATTTCCAAAAAGAAAACTAGACATCAATTTGACATCTATTTCGCCAATAAAGAAAAAATCAGAGACTAATAAAAGATAATTTTTTCCCGCACACAAGATATATATGCAATTTACTGACCTACCAAATTATCATACACTGAAATTCAGCTATATTTATGAGGGGACAATCTTTTTTTTTCGTTGTAACACATCTATGACCCCTGGAACATATGTCACCTTGGGAACATTTTCGTAGCTCCAACCTTCAAATAGCACCCTTAACGATCACAAATGTTAACGTATATTGAATACATGACAATTGTTTGATCAAATGCGTTGTCACATTGATTTGTATCATTAAAAATAAAAATATTTTGTTGTAAATTTGTGACATTTGATCAAAAATTTTATATAGGCAAAACATTCAATTAAATGGATTAACATGCATATTGTTCTCATTTAGTATATGGGAAATAATAATCGGCAGACATTGCAAATGATAAATAAAACAAATCAAAACCAGTTCTGCGTGTATGTGGCATACAATGAAACAAGTAAAGATGTTCGTTCGATTAATATAGATGCATTTGCAAATAATAAACATTTGAAATGCTTCAGATAAGTTTTTAAGGCATTAAAACATTTCAAGTAAAATGATAATTTATATCCTCTGGAAGGCATTATGAGAATCACACAAAATCAATGCTCTTCTAATCTTAAAACTCAACCTGTTGCGTTAATCTCGTGCTGTGCATGCTCAAAGAGCATTCTGTGGTGGAGAATACTTGAGTAATGTTTTGTGTTGTCCCGTATTACCAACAAGAATAACTTCCGTTTCCCTATGGTATTTAACAAGCTTCTGGACGTCCATAAAGGACTGTAATAATAAACAAACAAACAAATCAGATATAGTAAGCCTTTTGAATATCATTGTCGTAAATTATGTAGTAACATTTGCAAAACCCACCTTTAATTTTTCTTTTTGATAACCAACATATTTTTTTTTAAATCTTAATTTTTCAAATACAGTTTAAGTTATTGTGATATTTAGAATGATCATACCATTTCATCTGGCTTCTCCTCTCCTAAGGCCATTTTACCGTCTGGTCGTACCCTTATCTTTAAGTTATAGATGTTATTCTGGAATAATACCATCATCGTGTAGGGTTGTATGTGGCCTTGTTTGGTACTCTCTCGTATCAAAAATGTTCCATCCTGAAAAAAAATTAATGGTCGCATAATATTTTACCTAAATTCTTATGACAACCGGACAGAGAAATGTTGATTGCTGTGAAATGATGAGTATTTATGGTTGCACATTTATTGTGGTTTTCCTCACACACACACACACACACACACACATATATATATATATATATATATATATATATATGTGTGTGTACACATTCTAAGAGGTGTGTATGTATTTGAAAGAATGAATCCACAATATAACGTCAAAAGAATTTTTATGACTTTATAAAAATTGACTGAAGAAAATGAATAAATTGTTTGAAATGTTGATATAACTGATATCTCATCCCCCTCACAGAGAATAAAAAATAAACATGAGATTGTTGGTTTGACATGAAATGTTGTTGTAAATTTACCTTGCCAACTTTTCGTAATAATTTATCTCCTGTTTTCCTATCTTTTAACGATTTAAAATACCAAGGTTCACCAAGCAGGGGATCTCGATTCTGAAAAGAAGAAATAACAATTACTTAAGTTAAAGTACACTTCTTCATTATGTTGCAAAGGATATGTAACCTTTTCATTGATAAAAAAAAAGAATAAGAGCGAAAAAAGCGGAGAATACAATGCATCTGTGACTTACTGAGATAGCATCGTCGTATATATCATCATCCTCATCGCCAGACGATTGTTGGTCTTCCTGGACGCCTAGTTTGGTTCCATTGGAAACGTTGGTGTTCGGTTTGACCTGAGAGTAAGGAGCTGGCGCAGGTTTGTCTGGTATGGACTTAGAGGGAGGAAGTAGGGGAGGGGCATCTCTGGCCGGCGAGGGTGACCGCTACAAAGTAAGAGCCGGTGTTATGTTTCTTAAAGCCTAACTATTACTGTCCATTTAAGCAAAAATAATTTTTCTCCTTTTCTATCAGTTTCTTCTTAACGATAATAAATGGTGTGGATCGAAATTACATTGCTCAATTTAAAACAGAATATCGTAAATTATTTTTAAACAAATTAAGGTAGGTAAGTATGTGTGCAATGCATGCATAAAATGCGTGCTTTCTGAAAACTTGTAAAACATGCATGCTTTGTAAAAAGGAGATTATGTTGAGACCAAAAAGTATGATAAAGATATAGCTATTCATCTCGTTTATTCTCTAAAATATTTATTTATATACTAAAAAGATTTAATAAATCCATTACGACGTAAATACCAGTAAACATTTTCCTTCTAATCTACCAAGGAAGAAGAAATTCAATATTATTATTTGCTGGTTTTATACATGAAATTAATTTACTTCCGAGGATGATTCCACACGATACCGGGCATTTTGGGTCTTATTCTGCTGTTTTCAAAATATATAAAACGTCTCCCAATATCTAAATACAACACTGTAAACATATATCTCAATAAGAGAATATCATCTTTTAAAATTAGAAATACAAAACTTCCCCGAGGAGTAAGAATACACATGTTGCATACACTCTCGTCCCGTATTAAATTCGCCATAATACAACATAATTAAAGATAAGTAGATCGCTACAGTTTCCATTCAGGCCCAACAAAATCCACAAAAATTCGTGAACCACGAACAATGATAATTTCAAAGGTTATTAGTACAATTTACGAACCATTTTCCGTTACAAATATCAAATTCCACGACAGAGATGTCTGAATATTTTTTTTATTTTACGTGTTTGGAGTGGAATCATCCTCAGTACTAAACATTTTTTAGTACACTACTTGATACCCTGCCTTAATTCTTTCCTTGACTAACCGGTTTTATAGGTACAGACGGCGGTGCTTTAGAAACCGGTGAAGGAGGTTTGGTGTCTGTATTTTCTGACTCTTGTTTCTTAAACGGTCGCACGTGTAAATTAGGTTTTCCAGGTGTGATAGGTTTCTTAAGAGACGTAGCCACAGCGGCAGCTGATTTTGGAAATGGAAGTGATCCAGAGGCTTGAAGGTCTGGAAAAAGAGAGGAGCATGCAAAGATTGGAACACACATGCTTCGATATTTAAGGTGACCCTTCCACTGCTCTGCCTTTGAGTGCTTATATTTGTTGAATCGTTACGTTTTAAAGTTGTTAATAATTAAAATGCTAACCATAGTAGAGTGCAATGTGGGAATATCAAACATATTAGAAAAGCAATTATTTGTGTGCATTTGGCGAAAAAAAGATTTATGAGACTCAATCTATGATGACTAACTTAATTTACTCCCAGTATAAATCAAATTAATCGTTTATCTGAAAATCTCAAATGAAAGTCAGTCTACCTACTCCCGCAATAAATCTAATTTTTCTACTTGTCTTCATGTCTTAATTGTATCTTAATTATCTCCTATCTTGCTTAATATCTCTCCGATAGCATTTAGTGAAGTATGTGTAAAAGCTTTGTTCATAAGAAACACAAATAATACTTGATTACTAGTAAAGTGTTTGAGAGAGTTTGATATACTAATAAACGACTGATAAAGAGTCAACGTTTCTGAAAGAGTAAATATTATTATGAAATGAAATATATGTAAAAAAAAACAAAACAAAACAAACAAAAAAAAAACAAAACAAAATTAACAAAAATCAATCTAATTGAAAAAAAAAACCTAGAAACAAATATATATTTACTTTGATTTTCTGGCACAAATCATCTAAACAATGTATGAACGTAGACTGTATAATCGAATTCAAACAACCAGACCTGGCATAGAATATACTTTGGTATAGTTTACAATGAATTTTAACTTTGCTGTTGAGATTTCCCAAGGATAAGCAAGACATTATTTCCAAATTCAAAGTCTCAAAGATAATATATTGAGCGTCATCGTCGTCTGTATGTGCAAAAACAATATTACATGTAATCAACTAATGCTTAAAATAGTATTATTTACCCCGCGCTGAAAGCGGATTATCTTCATTCTTGAGCAAGCTCAATGTGTTCATTTAGCAAAGGTTCACGTGTTATTAGTAATGGTGATTTTTCTTCAAAGTATTCATCAATAACAAATCACCGAAAATAAAATTTAGTATAGTAGTATAGCGATGAAGTGATCATTTATATTATTGAAACAAAATGTAATATAACAGCCGTAAGACGACAGCACAGAAAGCAACTGCGTCTGACCTTAACGTTACGTAAAAAAATCAGCCAGTATAAAGAAACCGTGTTCTTTAATTATCACGAGCATCTTATTCAATTGAAACGGATCCTCATGGCAAAAAAATAAATAAAATAAAATAAAATTCAAACGCCTAATATATCATCTAACTAAAGTTTTCATATATCAATTTTTTCAATTCTGAAATCAAGAATATTTATAATGAAAAGAAATTGTCAAGAAAGACAATACAATAATGTATAATAAAATAAACATTAAGATATACAAATACGTATAGAAGTATATCTATATTCCAGGTGTCCATTTGTTGAGCACTTGGTACATTGAAAGTTGTCAAAACACTGTGTATGAATGATTAATCATATACATATATTACGCTAGTATAAAAACTGTATTCACAAGAGACTACCCAAAGAAGAAAACACTAGTCGTGTATTACTCATGCAGACGCAATATCATCTTCAACGAGAAATTGTGGATAAAGTGAAGTAGAAATAATGTGCATGAAGTGAGAGTATAAAGGCACATTTGGGTTACTGACGAAGGCATAGCTGTATACGATAACCGTGAATTTCACTGACCCTCAGGGCCGGTATAGGAGGGAGGTCGGGACTTGGAGATGGTTGCCTGGGAGGCATTGGTACCTCTTTCCTGGGAACAGGGCCAGGAAGAGGTGATACTCTAATAGATGGCGTTTGTATTTCCGATAATGGATCACTGTGCTTAGATTTGAAAGGAAAGGGAGAAGAGGACCCTGGATGTGTCTGAGAGTGCTGGTCTTCCGTCGGTTTGTGCGGAACAGGGGGGAGTGATTTTGACACCACTGGATGTTGCTCCTGTGAGTTTGTATCACCTTGACCCTTGTTTTGCCCCCATCTATTCACTGAAGGCTTGAGAGGAGTCGGTGGGGGTGGTTTTTCTACAGGTTTATTTCCAATGTCTTGGGGTGGAATGTTATTTTTAGGTTTAGACAAAAGACTTCGAAAATCTATTTGGCCTACACCTCCAGATTCTGAAAGAAAATCTTTTGATTCATTTTTCTATAACCAAGACACACGTCAGTGGGTTTGCATTATAAGTTTAAAGCAATTCTACTCAATGATTATCTAAAATATTCTTTATTTTAAATCTATGCTTATGCATTTAGTTTATGCACTTAAAAAGATGGTCAATATTTTGCCTATGGAATACTCTTCTACAACATACAGTTCAAATAATACATTATTATCTTTAAATTATGTGCCACATACACACTAAATATTATGTTCTAGTTAAGTAAGTTGTAGATATCAAGTTTCATGAAAGGAAACCAATTACAAATGTAGCTGTCTTACTTTATTTTAACTACAAAAGTCTACATTAATGAAAAAGACTTTGTTCAATCATAAAGATTTGACACATAGAAATACAGACTAGAGATTTGGACAGAAAAAGAAAATTAAACAAACTGAAAGCATACCTTGTGGGGCTACATTTGACATATAACATTTACAATTAAATATGGAAAAGTAGCAAAAATAAGCCTTTCAAAAACTCAACAACAGAACATGTTAAAAATAAACCAAAAAGAAAAATAAAGGGAACTTTTACTATACAAAGTTTCAGCAATTTTACATAAACAAAATTAAGAAGTGCATCATTGATTTTGTGAATTTTTACCGTAATTTTTTTTACCTTTTTGTTTGAACTTTTCAAATGCTGATTTGACGCCTCCCTCTTCACTGTAGATTTTATCGGTTTCCGTGGGTTTGGGGCGATCATCAGCAGGTACCCCTACCTTCTTTAGTTTGATGTTAGTAATAGCACTGAGATCTATACCCATGGGCCCACCACCCCCAGGTGGTTTAGGGGTAGGTTTCGGACCAGCACCTGTAATTGTTCAGTTTGATTTTCACTTTCACCACGAAGATAATAAACATGACTGTATAAATGACTCCATAATTTCGAAAGGAATTGTATGAAAATGCATGACTCTATTCAGTTACTAAATACCTTTGCTTCTTGGAACTGGTGGAGTCTGAAAGAAAAAAAGAAAGAAAATAATAATAAGTTAAGACAGAAAAAAGATTTTAAAATACAATTTAATAGTTTTGATTTACAAAATGTATGCTTTTGATTATACATTTATTAAGCAATGACTTCAATTCATTAAGCACTCACTTCTTCATTGAATAAACTTAATAAACTGAGAAGTTCAAATAATCTTTTCACCGCTGAATAAAAAAAAACCCAACATCAACGCAATATTGATTGTTGTTAACGACACTGCTCTGTACAACTAATTTAATCAAAGTACTGAAGTACTGAAAGCCGGGCTAATTTGGTGTGTCTTTATGCATATTGTGTAATAAAGACTGAAAATCTCTCTCTCTCTCTCTCTCTCTCTCTCTCTCTCTCATGCTTTTAATGTCGGCAAAGCATCAGAGAGCGACCAAATTTTGTAAGCGGCTATAAACAAAAATATGTCTGTCTAGTAGAAGTTAAAAAGTTCAACAGTTGCTGCCTGAATTTTGCAACAAGCATTATATATTCAATCCCCATTTCTTCATCGCGCAGCAAAGTAGTTCATGGAAATTCATGCGCATTGTATGTGTCCAAAATGCATAGTAATGTTTTAAAAACACGTTATTAATCAGAAAACTAAAAAAGATAGACAATTCATTCGAAATTTAAAAAAAAGAAACAAAATGCCAACACTTTTAACAAAACGTGGCTCTTTGTGTAACTATTTGGTATAGCGGAAGCTTTACCTTGACGCTGTTTGGTTTTTTGTTTACTTGTGCTATTTATAGTAACATTGGCGATTTGCCTGCCTATAGCCAGGACTCTGCTTTCAGCAGAGCCCGGCTAAAAATAGATTATAATTTTATTTCTTTAAATTGTAGCAGAGAAGTGTTTCTCTCACATGTTTTGATGGCGCTGGTACTGCTGGAGGTGGAGGGGGCATCGGTCTGCCTGGTATAGAGGGAGGGGTCTCATCACTGACCGCCTCATACACCTCAGCCGGCCCTTGATCAAACTCATCGTATGTCTCCTGCTGCTCAAACAAATATATTCAACACATAATTATGTCATAGTCGCTGATATATTTTTCAGCGTAATTGGTTGATCTTTAATCTTGCACCATTTATCTCATTTAAAATATCAAAATTGTTACATTAGTTTTAAACATAAGGCATAAATTCTATACATTGCGAGATAATACTATGCATATGGATAAAAACATTTTTTTTTTCAAATTTGAAATATCTTTAAAACATACATTGTAATTTATCTCAGAAAAAGTTTAATCCCTAATTAGCTGAGGTATAGTGTGCTTTTTAGTGCAAACTTTAGTTTTCGATTCAAGATTTTTTTTTGAAAAAGTTCAATAAGCCTTCAATGAAAAGATTTCTAAATGGTAAAAACCTCCACAGAAAATTCGTCATATTCTTCTTGCTACAAAAAAAATTAAAAATGCATTTTAATTTTAAGTACTAATATAAATTTTATTTTGTTCATAAAAAAGGCATTTTCAGTACTCGTCATATTTATTTCGTATGCAACTTCTACCTAGCCGTAATAATTAACAAAAATATCATAAATTATCTGTAAATTACATGTACGATAAATTTTTGTAGGAACATATGCCTCCAATATCGCAATTAGATATCATCTCTTGCAAATAACTAACAATGAAAATAAATGACTCATAACAGATTCAAAAGTCTGCCATGATGAATCAGATATTGTGAATTAATCCAGATATACCTCTTCTTCAATTTCATAGGTTTCCTGAGGGGGGTTCGCAGCAGGTCTACTTGGAAGCTGAAAGTATTAAGCAAAGAAATAGAATAACTTAAAGGAGTTGATGTTTTTAATATTTGGTAAATACAATGACTGATTGTAGCTGATTCAGGGTAAGTTGATGTTCTTAATATCTGATATAAACAATGACTGATCGTAGCTAATTCAGGGTCAGTTGATGTTTTTAATATTTGGTATAAACAATGACTGATCATAGCTGATTCAGGGTAGTTAATAAGGCAATCTCTGGGATATCTCCGTAAACTTTCACGCACTTATCAAATGGTTGGATAAGCTGAAAGCCAATGAAGACTGTCTCCGATATATTTAATAATTAATATAAGACTTTTCATCATCAAAAACACTAAATTGTTTAAATAAAATACAAATCATCCCTCCCAAAATAAAACAAAAAACAAAACAAAGCCATACAAACGAAACGTGACTTTGGGTTAAATAAGAAATAAACAATTGAAAGAAAAAACAGAAGACAAAAACGTAAATTAAACAATACCAAATACACTTAGGTTAAACACCAAAATCAATAACATAATACAAATCGAAGAAAAAGAAGATAGAAAATTATATATGAATGAAAGTCTACATAAAACCATTACTGGCACGTGACCTGTTCTCGCCTAATACAATTGCAGTAGAATGTTACGTCATTTTTTGTATATAATTTTATGTGTTGATAAAATGACGTAACAATGTACGAACGAGTATTCAGCGAAAACTGGTCGCACGCCAGTATAGAAAATAAAGACAACATATAAACTATTTTAGAAGGCTATTTAAAAAAAAAAGATAGTAAAATAAGAGGGAAAAATACTATATAGTACATGTCTGGAGTATATGTTATCAGAGAGGACAATAACATATTTTTAATTTGGAAAAATATGCATTTGAAACTTCAAAATTAATACAAATGATAACGAATAATAAAAGTTTGAAAATTTCATTAAGAAATATAAAGAATCTTTTACAATCTAACTAACTAACAATTTAGTAACTGTATTTGTTTGAAAAGATTAAGAAAGGCCAAAACAATTCTTACCAATGGTCCAAGCAAATAATGTATAATGCATGTAAAGTTTTTTTGAAAATGTTAGCATAAAGAGTTATAAAGCATGGCACATCCACGTAATGAGCATCAACTGCAGTAAAATGAAGAATGCTTTTTCAGTGTTACATTTATAGCATTTAAAATCATTTAAAAAGTAAAACCCATAAAAATATTTTTATTGCAAAAAGAAAACATTTATCGTAAACTTGCATTTTAGTAGCACTAAAAACTCTCTACAGCAGTCAAAAACCATAATGCTAACAGTATGTAAAATTGGAAAGTTAAAAGAAATTAGTAAAAAAAATAAATAAATAAAAAGTCCCCTTCACCACAAAGCAAAAAGCTGCTCTATCTATCGATGTACCTGAGGGGGTGATCTTTCAGGTTCGTCCCTAACTTCCGGTTCCATTTCATAAATATTATCATCCTCATCATCATCGATTGTCTGTAAGGATGTGCAGTCATGCATGACGGTACAGAGAAACAAGACAAATTCTATTAATCACAGTCAAGGGTGTCAGAAACATGGAGGATGCCATATCCAGCATAGACATTTCAGCATGCAGATACCCAGGGATATACAATTCTATAGGTTTACATTTTTGTACACTTCAGTGAGGTTATATCACAGTTTGATTAGCTTTAATGTAGCAATTTGCAAAAAAATGTATTGATAAATATAGTTTTTTGCGTAATGCCGTATTTTTAGCGTAATATGTGTATATACCTTAAACATGCATCTAAGTAGAAATGAAATTCTTTACACAACTCTTATCACTACAAATAACATTAATATCTTCATAAATCATTACGGTTTGATTTATTTGTTTGCTGAGTGGAAGGTTTCGAAACAATAATCAGAACTTAAATTGTAAAATATCAGTGACAACCAAATATTATTATTGAAACCGCAAAAGTGCAAAAAAATAAAGATTTTTGTGTTCATGTTGCTTCATTTCCTTTAGGTGGTAACTAGAAGCAAAATGTAACAAACAGACAGTCTCACAGAAACATTACAAACAGAATATACGTCAAATAACTAAATTCCAAGCCTCAGACTAATACAATTTTTAAGAGTGGATACAAGTTATGGTGTGATCACAACATTACCTGGGGGCGTCTAGGTTCCGGGTCTGGTTCCACCTCATAGACGTCCTGGGGAGAAGGGGGTCGGATAGGCGGTCTGGAGGACTGCGGAGGAGGAGGAGGCTCTCTCTGAAGCGGTATCAGAAACAGTAATTTAAAAGATCAAACCAATATTATTGAGGTATCTGAAACAGTAATTTAAAAGATCAAACCAATATTGTTGGGGAAGGAAGAGGAGGATCTCGTTGAGGTACAAATAGAAATTATAAACTCTATCAATTATACAGAAACTCCTATATTGTAAAATTGTAAAAGCGCTTTGAGAAATGCATCAGCATTATAAAAGAGCTATATAAAATTTGCAATTATTATTATTATTATTATTATTCATATACGGATACAACGAGCTAAATCAAAACGTTTATATGGGGCACATCCAATACCATTAGATTTCTCAAGCTTATGAAGGACAAAGGGCTATAAACCAAATAAAGTTAATCAATCTTTTTTCCATACCTTTGGCGGTGCAGGGAGAGGGGGTGGCATGTCCAATTCCGGTTCATGGTATTCTTCTTCCTCTAATATTTCACCATCATCGTACACGTCTTCCTGGTGGTCCAACTTCAACATCATCTTCATATATATCGTTTGGTTCTTCTCCAATCTCTCCATCATCATACACTTCTTCGGGTTCGTCATCCTGAAACATAGTAAACATCTTTCTACTTAAGGACGATGTGAAATAAAATTGCGCTTCATTTTATAACCAATCTCATTCGTTGATAAATGAGCGAGAATCTCAGCATAATATGTAATATCACAAATCCCTATTTTTGTCGAAAATGAATTGATACTTTCAATTTAACAAATTTTATATAACTTATTATTATAAATTATAATGATAGTTCTATAATTATAAAATATTTATTCGTTTAAACAATGTAACACAGAGTATTACACAAAAACACATCTCCCAAACACATGCATGCTGATTCAACAAATTAAACCAGTCAGGAAATGGTCATGCAATGAAAAACAGTAATTTAGGTGGTTTTTACGCAATTTAACTGTAATTGACTGTATTTCCAGGTAATTTTAACAACACTTCACCACACATGTTTAACTCTAAAAAATAAATGGTAGATGCAAGTCCAAGATATGGAACCTAAAGGCATAGTGAAAAAACATTGAATACTGTGCAATTTGAAATTATTGTCTTAACGTTTTCAGTCAATAAAAATGTTCATTCTTTGCCATGGCATTAAGACATCATTTTATATAGGTTAATCGTGTGCGTTTTACAGAATAACCTTCGCGTGTAGCAGTGTACATATAATCTATTTCTAAACTAAATTTTTGTTCTTTCTCAGTTCTGGAATTTCTCAAAAGCCATTAACATTAACAACTATAAAACTGCAGTTTGAGCACTTAATTTTCAGGATATGAAAAACATATTTCTGTGGCGAGTGTTTGTCTGTGTGTTTAACCGCAATACCGATATTATAAACTTTTTTAAAAATCCTGGGCTGCGTTTTACAAAAGAACTTACGACTTACGACCAAATTAATGAATGCTAATTAATCCCTAACTAATCAATGTTTTATTCTAATGGCTGTAGAATATTATTATGAAAAATAAAATAGTTGTTAATAAATGGTTTTATATAATTTTTTTTTATTAAAGACCATTCTATGAGACTGAAAATATTTACGACTTTGTCATAGGTTCTTTTGTAAAACGCAGTCCTGTATACAATATATCTATACAAGTAAGCGATTTAAATACCATATTAGGTCCTGTTCTTAAATAAAAAAAACTAAATTTAGATCCATATCGCCATTTTTGAATTATGTAATGTCAAGAGAATATATTTGTAGATATTGGTTAGGAAAATCTAGTAAGATTACTGTAAATTAACGTATCTATGTTTAAACTTATGTTTTCATTAATGCTTTGATACCCCTAGTCTTTGAGATATACACTTATTTGATGTTTGTAAAATTTTTGCTGGTATCAGAATATATTAAATTACGTGCAATTCTTATCACATTTGCCAAGAGAGAGAAGTTTATGCACGTCTTGGAAAATAGAGCAATACATCTATTTATAAGTATACATAAGAGGAAAAAAAGAACAGCTGAACAATATACCACCATTGTAAAACAAATTGTAATATTTCGAAAGAAGATATTCATTTTGTTAAAATGAATTTGTTTTTCAGCAAGACGAAGTATAGTTGCGTAAAAAATCTAGAAAAGTTTGGGTATGAATACCAACCATCATTGAGAATAGGAAGATAGAAAATGTGCACCATATATTCGAAATGAGAACGATTATAATTTGAAAAATCGAACATCAGAGTAAAAATACCCTCTACGAAGGTATCATTCAGCGAATAAATGCGATAGTCACTAAAAGAACAAAATCTTAGTTTAGAACCAAAATGTGTAAAGAATATGATTTAATGATATTAAACGAAAGTCTTCTCATAAAAAGAACATAATAGATACATTTTAGAACAGAGTCCACATTAGGAGATTTTTACGACGAAAAAGAAGGAAAAGTGAATTTTAGACGAGTCCCAATTATATGTGTACATAGACGCCATAAAAAGAACAGACAAGAGAGACATTCAACGCATGAGTGGGCAAGGTAAAAATGTCACCAAATCTACAGAAAGGAACAGTCGGTATCATGCAAACATCTCATGCAGGCGACAGTTACTGAACCTGTACGGGAGGTTGCGGGATTCCTTTCCTTCCGGCGGGGATAGGTGGCAAGGTTGGTAACTGTCGTAACGGATGGAGGTGGGCGGGACGATTTGCCACGTGACGGCTCCGGTGGTGGCTGTCTGGAGGAGCGCGGGGTGGAGGGTGGTGATGGTGGGCCGTTTCTCTGTTGTGCAGTAAATTTTGTTATATGTACTAGTAATGGATGTGTTTATTCTGACTTGATTAACATATAAGTAAACTCAAAATGTTTATAACACATCACAGAGCCAACAATAACAAATATCAAAAATACCTGTTTAATTTAGAGCTCAGGAAGAGTAACAAAAACAAAAATCTTTTTACATGATTATTCCTTTTTAACTTCTTTTATCAATAAAATGTTATCTAGTGTTAATTAGATTACTATAAGTAAGTTGTAAGTTGGAAAATCTATTAAGGTTGTTTCAAATACAACAGCACAGTCTTAGATTAGTCTAATTCCTGGTGACAACCAACCGTAGGAGATTGTTAAACACGCCACGCCAGATGAAATTCAATATTTCATTTTGTATCCATCGTCGCATGTCCACCAGACTAATTTGATTCTTAAAATAATGTATGGGTTACACAAATGTTGTAATTTGATACACTTGCTTAATCCACCAAACTTCTTTAGATGAAAACAACTTATTGTGTTCCCAGTGAAATGGCTGTCTTTATCAGTAATGCATTGAGTGAAAGAACTTAACATGACGTATTAATTTGCGATATCGATGATAATGTGACGTCATGTAAGTCTAAATTCAACATATCATCAGCACCGGATCCATCGTGGATCACGTTCTATTATAATAGTAATTAACTTATGTATCTAAAAGCAATCGATAAACCATAAAATGTCTAACTTTTAAATACATGTAGATATCAAATAATGTAATATAATAGGAGACAATACATGTGGATAAACAAAAAATATAAACCCCAAAACATATACATGTTAAAAACCTTCATCATGACAGTAACACATCAATAAATGTCTTAATTTAACTGGCATACAGGTACATAAATTATACATGTAATGTATAAAATATATATCTCTGATTCGTGAGTAATTTCTCAAGCCCATTGATTATAAGCTGTCGTGTTGTGCAAAGCTTTCTATCTATACGTGCAGTTTTTATATATTGATTAAAATATGCATCATGCAATGTAAATTAATGTAAAGCTAGAGTATCTTTCAACAATAGCACCCGTCTCTTGCAAAAATCAAGTCTGTAAATTTATTTTTGTGTGATTGAGCATATTAAGTATTTTGTGTGCCGGTCCTATTGACTTTACTGGATACATTAGCTGGCTTGATTATTGTCTTCATTGTTCCTTAATCATAAAAGTGAACAAATAACGCACATCTCTTGTTAATACCATTGGTATATAAATTTATGGGTAACCTTTTGAAGTTTCTTATTTCAATGTATCCGTAATTTTGGAAAACTGTTATGTTAAACATGACTACGTTTTGCACTACACAATGTTTTATGAATTATACGTTGTAGACAAGGTTTTATACCTTTTCCTTTCTTTATTTTAAATGTGAAGGTGTTATATAATACACATTCTTGACAGTCATACCTCAGTTAAAGTGTTATTTACAGGTGAAACTGAAAGGGACTGAAGAAAATTCTCAATGAATTGCGCTGAACCTAAACTTGCAGCCAATGTTTTACTTAAACGAATCGCCCTCTACTTCCAATCACCCACTTCACACATTTATAACCCTAATAATTAACTAGAATAAATCGCGAATATGAGTTAACTTCAGTTAAAAGGTTTACACCGAGATAGCCTTAGTTTAATTTGAAATAAACTAAGAGGTCGTACGAAAAGATAATTGTTTTCAAGTGGCAATCTGACGAGTGTTTATGCTTCCATTGAAAGACAATAAATTATAAAATCCGTCATCTTTCTTTACCTTTGTCCTTGGATTTTAAACAAAGAGACTCAAACGTCTGATTTATCCCTGTTCTTTTATTTATTTGATTATTATCATTTTGGTAGAAAACTTTATAATAACATAATAAGGTAAGCCACTTCCAATATATATGTGAATGTGAGAAAGTGAAAAGTGTGAATAAAAGAGTATTGATAACTACGATTCATTATTTAATATGGCTCTTGGAAAAAAAATATTATATAAAAAAGACTCAACTTCTTTTTTATCACTTTATTTCATTATTATTATTTTTGGTAGAAAACTTTATAATAAGAAGCCACATTCAATATTTTAGTAGTTGGATGTGAGTAGGTGAAATGTGTGAATAAAAGGGTATTGAAAACTACGCTTCATTTATTTAATATGTCTCTTGGAAAAAAATAAAACAGACCTAACACTGTGCGTTACCCCGTCCATTATATTTCTTCATGCCAACTACAACACTGCTTTGTAGGTACATGTAGCAAACAAGGTTCAATACTTGTCAGATTTAAACTCTGACATATAGCTTTGCATAAAAAGAAAATACAAATTAAATAAAAATTACTGAACGTCACATTTTTTACTTGATCCTGCAATATAACTACCGTTTTTATGGTAGGGAGGATGTTTTTATTTCGAAGCAATGTCTTGCTTTTGCATTACTCAATATTTTAAAGATTTTTTTAAAGATAAAATCAGGAAAAAGGAAGATTTACAGATTTCAGATCATGACTATAGTCTGTTTCTATAAAATCAAGAGGTAATGAGATAAATGTTGTTAATCAAGCTCTCATATTTTAATCTTCAATTTCTAAATTCATTATTCGAATATGCCAACTTATGACAAAACATAGCATGTGCTCACTTATTAAACAGTGCTTCAGTTGACAAGGACCTATTACAGTAATATACATATAAACCTTTTTCTTTTTATAGAGAGACACATGAAACATTGTACATGTATCAAATGATGGACACTGCTTAATAAGTTAATTGCATTTTTAAGCTTATCTCGAAGTTAGTGACAATTTAGGCATGCCGTATCTGATACGTTATAAGTAACAAAATCACAATTCCAAACTGGATGATGCGAATTATAAAACAGTAATAATGTTCGTGCACAAAGCTATGTAACGAATGCTGATTACGAACATGTATAACTCATACATAGAAGTATACGGTGATACATTTAAAGTGAAGTAAAGAACCACGCCATCTATATTAATAGAACACACAATTATATCTGCCACCACTGTGATAATTCTAGAAAAAAAAACTAGCGGAAAGAGAGGGCCTAGAAACCATGACTGTTAGGTCTATAGTTATCATTCGAACAGCAGCAATCCACACTTACTTGCTGATAGCCTCGATTTGGAATAGCAGGGGGAGCTAATTTATCCCGCATTTTCTCGTAACTTTCATCAGAATCAGCATCAAAATCTGAATCTGACTCGTACTCAGAAGAATCAGAGCGCTACATACAAGTTAAAGGAAGTGAATATCAACATCATATTCAAGATTTTCATTTTCGAGGATGAAGAAAATAAATGGGCAATCATACTGTATTAGTTTGCAAGTAGATTTGACCTTGCTTAGTAAGAAACATGACTAGATGTGGAAAAATGATTTTATTCGTATGCACACAACCAAAACACATATTTAAACTGTAACTACAAAAAAAACGTAATTCTAAAAAAACTCAAGGGCCTTGAGTCTATCTTGCCATAAGACTGAAAACTTAGAACTTATGAGTTTATAAGCATGATGATGTGACCATGCGTGTCTTAGCTGCATATAGCTGCGGAAATGGCGCTATGTTTGGCTATGTAAGGAAACTAAAGCTGTATATAATATCACACAACTGTGATGTTATAAAAATGTAATGTCTCTATATTGAAAACAAAAATATCACATAATATGAAAATCAGAAGCCCAAGTACTATAATGGTAAAACTTATGAAATATTTCCTGGCTTGAAAAAATAACTTCCTTGTATATGAATGTGTAAACTGTCAAAAGTTTCCTTTTATACAATGCCTTTTAAACACTTTATTGCACAATCCCCTCTTGTCCCTAAAATAAAGTTTCATAGATAAAAATGGGATTTGAGGCTTCAAAGGGTGTGATTTTGTTAACCAGCAAGATTTGTTATGTTGAACAGTCTAAGCCTTGTTTAAAGTAAACTTTCACAGAATGCATTCAAAAATGGAGATGCCATAAAATTTGAATGGCAAAATATTTTAAAAGAATTTTGAAATTAAAAACTACCAAAACATTAATTGTCATACTAGTGTACCCGCTAGTACACATGCATTTATGGTAAAACAATAATATACAAATTCAATCCTTACTTCATTCTTCATTTCTTTCTTGGCATGGTGCCACAAAAACAGTTTTTAAGAGTTATTTCCCTTTTACAAAAGTTTAAAAAGAAAACCATATGTCATACTTACTTTCAAGAAAACCCGTAAATTGAAACCCAATTAAAACTGAATTCACCCATGCATGACAGGAAATTACTTACAAGGATCATAAGACTGGGACACATGTAATGTTGGTCTTCCTAAGGCAATTATAATGGAGACTGTGATAAAACTGTACAACTACAAGGTGGTTATTACTAACAGTTTATAAACTAGACTGTACACAAATAACCCAGCAAATCATTTATAATTTGAATTAACAAAAGCCATACTTTGATTAGTTTAAACAAATCTTAGCCAGCCACCAGGGTCTTTAGGTCATTGATGCCAGGAATAGTGTGCAACATTCTAGCTATGGGGCCATAAAAGTGAAAAGATATGCCTCCATATGGATCTGTCTCAATTGTTTTATCTATGAAGGGTATTTAAATGGAGATATGAATAATCACTGTGTAAAAATCTACTTAAGGGTCCATATATGTAAGAGTGAAAGACATCTCCATCAGGATGTGACTAACTTCTACTTTCTTATTTATGAGGAGTATTTACATGGAGAAGTTGAGAAGAATGGAATTGATCAAAATGCAGATCCTCAATATTCATTTTACCTTTAATTTTTGACCTTCAGTTTTATAATGAATGTATCAAGAAGAAGCTAAGATCAAAACTGAGTCTATCTACAATTTTATGGCCCCATGACCGTGGCACAAACATCTATCTACTTTAGACTGCATGTATGTTGTATACCACCTGAGTTTTAATTAAATAAATGTGCTATATATTTGTAAGCACTCGAAAATCACTTACGTCTAAAGGATTTCTGGGAGGCAGCTAAAGGGATAAGGGAGGTTGGAAAGAAAGAAACAGGTCAAAGAAATAGACTTTGTAAGGTATTGGAGCTAATATATAACAAAATTATGTTTCAAAAATTGAATACAAACATAATTAAAATTAATATATTGTGTATGATTTGATACCTTTTTACATGTGATCTGTCTTTAAGTGGTTCTTATAAAAATACCTTTTTACATGTGGTTCTTATAGTTATTTATCTATACTGTCTGATTTTCATATAAACTTTATTTTATCTGAAATAGTGTACTATGTATTTGATGTAACTGATTATTGAAAGTAATTTAAAAATAAATGAAAAGAGAAACATAAAATGATAGTAGTGCCATTCCATATAGTTACATGTATATATTATAGACCTTAATATACAGAGTATGCATACTTAATAAGTAATTCATTATGACTTCTTAAGTCATAATGAATTAAAAAATACACTTCATATAAGATACAGTGAATATTATGCATGATAATGATAATATAAATATGCATTGTGTGTATGGTGATAAAAATAACATATAAGACTTGAACATATCATATACAATTAAATATATAGAATATTATGTATATAGTATATATAAACATGTATATATGTCTACCTGATTTAAAGTGCATGTACAACAGTAACTTTTAAATATGCATATTAAGATAAGCAATGGCATATATTTTAATGGTTTTAAATTACATAAAACATAAAGACTCAAGAAATTCTTCATACTGCAGTATGACAACATTGAATGACAGTTGCTGCTAAGTGGTAGCAATTATATTAATACATGTAATGTAAACTGACCTTTTCTGATTCTGTGGGAGGAAGTGGGGGCGGGGCTCGCCTCCCAGGGAGGGGAGGGGCGGGCTGGTTATCATCCTGGGGCAGAGGCTACAGAGAAACCAGAACAAAATAAACCGTTCATAATACAGAGAAATCAGAAAAGTCATTAACAGTTCATAATAAAGAGAAATCTGAACAGTTACTGATACATGTTTTATATATATATATATATATATATATATATATATATATATATATATATATATATATATATATATATATATATATATGACATCTATATTTATAGTACATGTAGGATCTCTTATGACTTGTGACGGCTGGTATAATATTTTTAATCTGACAAGTTGTGTGTTTCCTATCTCTGAGCCTTGGAAAACACTCAGAGTTGGATTAAATCATATACCATCTCACAAATCTTGGTAAATATACATTTTTTATGATGTGTTTATAATACGGTTTTAATGTGTAAATCCCTATTCTATAGGATTTGGACGCTAAACCCCTAGAAATATGTAAAATTGCATAATCCATAGTTGATATGGTGATCATAATCCCCACCCTATTAAACTTTTTTAAACACAAACTTAAGACACATACGCCACACAATGTACTTAAGAAAACACACCACAGTTTTTCATTACAAATGGCCCTGCAAATCCACTGTTTATCAGATGGTGTTTTTAAGCCCCCTAACCCCCGATATTTTGTTTTTTTGGCTTTTCAAATATTTATCCCATAATTTCTACTTCCTTGCTGTTGTATTTAAAGAACATGCATGTACAAAAGTACGTAGAGTGCTTCTGATTTCCTGACTTTAAATTAAGTTCAACCAACCGGAACCTGTCTAGAAGTTTTGGGGGCATCATTATCAGGGAGAGGAAGCATTTTCCTGGGGAGTGGTCGATTCATCTTGTCTCCTTTATATGGATGCTCTTCTTCTGCAAAACTTTGAACAAATACAAAATGATTATAAAATAAAACACAACAACGTAAATTTTAAATTAAATTATTTATATAATGTTCATTAACAATAATGCATGTACCAGGTATACATTAAAAAAATACAGGTATTTAAATTTTCTTTCTGAAGTTACAATTAAGGTATGTTAACTAAATATGATATTTTAAGTTTTTCCATCTCTTAGACCAATATCAGGACAAGGATTAATATTGATGTAAAAAATTCTTCCCCATTCATCACACCTTATTATTATTGCACACCTGAAACTCATAGCCTACATATAGTACTAAGTCTTCTAATCTTATGTTGTGTTGATATTTTATGTACACAACTGTATTCATTTGTTTAACAGGAACTTTGTGATGGTGTTTGTATGTATTATAAATGCACATATGTTGCATGGTGCATTTTTTAAAGTGAAATTTACTTTTTCTACAGGTGTGGTACATATGAGTTATATACAGTCAAACTTTGTTATCTCGTACTAGATTGAACTGTTTAAAAACTTTGAGATTATGCGATTATTCGAGATATCTGGGTTGAAATACAAAAAAAATGGATGGGACAGCTTACAAATCACTTATCATAGACATATCCATTGTAATCGAGATATCAGTGTTCGAGATATTAAAGTTCAACTGTAGTTGCTTACACTGAAAATTTTTATCCCGTCAAGTTACATGATGTAGATGTAAAATGTACATCCATTAAAAATTAGTGAGATGAATAACATTGAAAACTTTGAAGTTTGATCTGTAAGGAAATAAAAGGCTTTTAAAAAAGGCTGATCAAATAGCTAGGGGCAAGTGAAAAAAATATGGTGGACATGAATAAATCTTTTTTTGGTGAACGTTTTGTTCAGCTTTGAAAACCAAAGTAAACTATTTTGTATTACAATATAAATGCTAAAGTAAAATTGTAAACTTTTATTTAAAATTTTATTTTACTGATAGATAATCTATATATTGGTCTTAAAAACCTCTTTTTGAAAAATAGAAATATAATTTAAGTCAAGCAAAACGGAAAAATAAGTATATTACTCAAACTTTTATCAAGTCAATATGTTTTTTCTTGATAAAAATTTTCCTGTATTCTTGTATGCTTCATAATTTGTTCATGAATTACATTTTAAGAATATATTCATGAATAAAATTCATGAACCACCTTTATGAACCAGTCATGAAACTTCATGAACGGTTCATTCAAGTTCTTAAAATCATGAATTTCATATCACAGGGAATATTAATAAGCATAAAATATGAATAGGTTTCCATAATATTGTAGGCATATGATGTTTCATGTGTTTACAATTAAGTAAATCATACTTGATGTTTTAGTTAAATTGACAGCTGTTCTTAGGATATAATAAATGTAAATTCGTTGGCAAATGCTTATTTTTGCCATCATATTACGAGACTATTAATTGTCGCACAACTCATTTCATTGTACAATATTCAACTCAGCAATCATTAACAGAGCTCATTAAAATTGTTGTTGAAGTCGTAATGATTACAATAACACCACAGAACATACATGCATATATACATGTATATATTAGTGCTAGATTATAACAAAACCCAAATAATGCAAATGCTAGCTGACAGCTTTAATAATATTTCAGTCAATGATCCATTCGATATCTTTGGAGCCTAATTAGCTACATACTAGCTAGAAGATGAACTCTCTATGTATATAACGTATCAAGGTTTTAAACTGTAACACTTTAATACTGCATGTCTTATATATGACTAAGCACTTATATCTTGTAATAGCTGACTGGTTTGTAAGTGTATCTTCAGGATATGCATCATCTTTCTGTACATCATCGTTACATGCCCATCAAGATCTAGAGTGATTCACATGTGAGAATTATATATTTCATGTATTTACAAGATTGAATTATATTTACATGTATATATATATACTCTACTTTATAGGCTATATATATGTATATATATATATATATATATATATATATATATATATATATATATATATATATATATATATATATATATATATATATATATATATATATATATATATCACATTTGTATAAACACATGCTACTTATTTTGAAATAAATACATGTCATAAAACTCAGAAATACTCAGTACTAATAGTGTATATCTTTGGACCATTAAAGCTTAGCCTTATATCTACTTTTGAAAAGACCTGAACTTAATTATACTCAGAAACATAAAATATTTTGGTTTTATTCAGGCTTTCCCCCTCTTTTAAATTAAAACCACAAACGTTTTAACAAAATTGTACTCTGTAATTAATATGTTTTGATGAATTAAAGGCTAAAAGAGTTTCAAGTGTGTACATGGTTCTTCACCTATACTTTCACTCTTCACCTATACTTTCACAGATTAATAAGACTATAGAGCAATGTTTAGGAGTTGAATTAATGCTTTATATACATGTAAGACAAATCAGTGAAGTCCCACCTTTCATTGCTTGTGAACTGTACGTTTAAAGATCCTCCCAACATCATCTTGCCTAACAATTAACCCCCCACCCCACACCCTATAAAACTCCTTTTGTCTGTTCATATAAATGCAGAGGTTGTTTCCCAATAATCATTAAAATTGTAATAATTGAAAAAAGGAAAATTGATCATTTTAATCTGGGTTTTTTTGAGGGGGTGGGGGTGGGAGAGGGGTGGGGTGGGGATGGGGGGGGGGGGGCAATATATATGGTGGTGGTTGTGGTTGGGGCCCAGGACTTCTTTACTTAATTTTCAAATAGAATATGTGCTTCAAACATCCTAATTAAAAACTTGTATATTTTAATAACAATTTTACTCTATATATATTAACAAACATTTATTTGTGATATATTTATAAACATTGTCCAAATGTAGAAATATTAACCTGAGTTTAAATTAAATATAATATTTGTGTAACCTTTAAAATTATAAATATTTTAATAACCAAATTTTAACATGTTGAATTGTGGTAAATTATAAGATCTGAAAATTCAGATAACAAAAATATAATCTTTAAGCATGTAACAGATTGCTGTTTGATTGAGCCAAAAGCTTAACATTGCATACGATGATGCACGCCAGATGGACATTTGACTCTTAATATCTAATATATCTATAATATTTCTGTTTATTATAAGTTTTTATGGCATTGATATGGCAAACGTTGACAGCCCTTAAATATCTGTGTATATAGTGCTCAAATTTCATTCTATTTCACCGTGCATAGTAATTCAATCTAAAGAATGAGGAAGTTTTCCTAAATAGCAGGGGCCTTAAATTCTTACACGTACATGTTACAGCTGAGGTTTAAGACAAAAATATCCCAAAATTTCAGAGAACTACCGATAAATTGTTGTGGCTATTTTTATAATTCCTTGAAACAAAGATATCTTTTCATATAAATTTCGAAGAAAATTATACTGTACAGTTTATCCGTTTTTTTTTCGCGTATCACATTCAAGATTTGCAAAAATGGGGAAAATAAGTAGCATTTTTTATTTGGGTCAGTCATTTTTTGTGATTTTAAAAGTGTCTTATAGAAAATGATACATGATATAGTTTCTGCAAATTTTATATTTTGCGATTTTGAAAGTCTAGAGAAAATTAGATCACCCCAAAAATTATCGAATACACGGTATTCAAATTTTTAGCTTAAATATTTGGAATTTTCTATATTCATCGTACATTATTTAATATGCCTTTCATTGACCGAAAAGATCTTATATAAAATTTTAAGCAGTATACATGTAGATCTTGTCAACATCCTTCAAGTTACCTTCCTTATCACTGGAAACTTAGTTTTATTTATATAACAAACTAAATCAATATATATTATAGTACATTTTTTCACATGCACAATATAAGCTTCATGTGTGTTGTGAATTTTTTAAGCACGCAATACCTCTGATGATATAATACCAGTAATTTATGATGCACATCATTAGCCCAGCAGAATAATCACAGTTAATTAATTATATATATAGTGCCATTGTTTGCGAAAGAATAATCAAGTGCTTGCTTTAGATTTTTTTAATTTATAAAATCTAGTTAAGGGAGTAGTCAATTGCAGTTATATAAATTAAGACCTCAGAGTAACTGGTGCAGTATTTTTATCTCGAGAGAGAGAGAGAGAGAGAGAGAGAGAGAGAGAGAGAGAGAGAGAGAGAGTAAAAGTCAGATTTAGCTTCATACTTATATTTGAGGTACCTATAGTAAGTGTTAAATTTAACAGATTGAAGATATGAGTAGTTAAAATTAATGTACTGATTTATAAAACAGCTCATTGAATGCCTAATATCATACACTGCTAATAAATATATTGATAATATTCATGATATTGTGGCTTGTCATTGGACCAGACCAGTAGCTGGTTTGTGTGGTCAGCCACTACCACTATACAGAGGGTTGTTAGATAGGTCGTGCCATTTCTGAGGGTTATGTGGGGGTCATACTTGACCCCAAGAATAACTTATTGTATTGTATGCATTGGATCGTGAATTAAGTCACGATTTGAGATTATGGAATTAACAGTCACCAAAAAACCCCCAAAAAACCCATCTGATTCAGAAGAATAAAAATTGTTGTGAATGTCAACAAATCTTGTCTGTGTGCAACGTCAATTAAGAACATGCATGTAGGGGGTGGATTTTGAATTCTTAATTTCCTCAATGATAGGAAAAGGAAGAAAATGGGGATCGAAGCCTGGAAATAATTATTTCGATTCAGCTCATTATCTTCAATTCTGGCAGAAAAGATAAACCTGATCTCATTATCCTGTCTCCTCTGGGAGTTTTTGTTCTTACATAATTTTGCATGTACCTACATTTACTTGTAATGATGTTTTTTTTAACAACGACTTACATGTATATATTATATTATATAATTTATCTTTTAATGCTGAGAAGCTTGACTGAAAAAATTATTATATAGTCCAATATAGGGAACTTCTCAAATCTTCATGATTGAACTTGTCATAAAACTTAAAAAAAAAAATACCTGAGCACTTTACTCATGTGTACACAGCCTGGTCAAAGTATAGTCACAGAAAGAGGGGTATAAAACTTCAGCTGAGTGGATTAAAGCATTTTACATGTACATGTAACTTTCAAATTTATAAGAAGGTCCCTTAAAACCCTAAAAACTTCTTTTTTAAGTCCCCTGGAATGCATGTTGTATATTTTATATGAAATTTAATGGCCGGGCTGCATATTATTATAATGACGTGCTCCCATATGGCAAATATTTATACAGTCAGACATCATAATCAGGCTTTAACATAATTCTAGGTTCATCACAGAAAATCAATCAAGACTTCTTGACCACTTTTCTAAATGCAGGTAAAAAATGATAAATTATGTGAGTGTTGTTTCACAAACATTCATTTTTTTGTTTTTAGATCTCATATATAATCAGCAATACATGTATATCATGTATATCATGAATCATCGATATAAAATCATTGTAAGTTATAAATACACTATATCCCTCCCTCTCACACAAAACAATAACAACAACACAATACACAACAACAATAAAAAACAACAACCTTGATTATTGGACAATACAGGACGTAAAAATAATATGTAGTTCACAAATAAAGAAGTGCATTCTATATCAAGTTTATAAATGACAACACATTATAATTAGATATACTCACGATTGAGTTAAGGAAATGTTACTTCATGGCTCTGAACGTGTGGTAATAATAAACTTTCGCGTAGTACATATATCAACTTCCTCTTTCAAATTCACTTCCTGGTCTGATAAAAATCCAGCTCAAAGTGTATAACAGAATTTAAACATACACTTGTATATATTTTTTAAACTTTTCTCGCGCTTGGTATTAAAATTACAATCCTATGTCAAACTTTAAAACAACTGCAAGAAGTTAAATGAATTCTCCACACAAGAAGCTGTGTAAAGTTCACCCCTGTATAATACTGTCGGGATCGAAGTTATCACGAAGCGTCTCCTTGACGTCGATGCGAATCTTCTTATTATAAATGTTTTGATTCATTTCTTCATGTGTTTATAAAATGGGAACATGTTTAAGAGGTTCAAATGTTTTATGGAAGGCAAAATTATTTCAGAGGTAAAATGTTTGATGCATTACATGTACTTATGAACAGATTAAGTTTTGGGGGTTCATTAGAGCTCGGTCTCGCTTTCTGTGGAATTGGCTCGAATTTACTCTGATACATGAAAAAAGAAAACATAACATAGGGATTCGAGCTTGAATTTTTCAGCTTAATAAACTGTACAAAACAATTTAACTGCCATTTTAATCTTCAAAATGATAACTGTCATTACTCTGCTCATAGATGCAACGTGATCAGTTTGAGAGATCCTAACACATATTCAGATATTGCATATTATTTATAGAAGGCCTAAAAGTTTGTTTCATACAGGAGGTCTATTAACTTTACACAATAGTGTATAGTTAATAGACCTCCTGTATGAAACGAGTGTCTGTGCCTTAAAGTGTACCATGATATATTTGATTCATGAATGTTCAACTTGTTTACAGGATATTTTCATTACTTTGTCCTATATTTCATTTGTGACGGTCAGACCGGTTCGAATACCAGCGCCAGATAGCTCAGTTGGTAGAGCACCTGACTAGAGATTCAGGGGCCCTGGGTTCGAATCCCGGTCTGGTTCGTCATTAGTTCTCCCATCCCGTTACATTGGTGCCGTGACCAACCCTTGGAACTGACAGGTGAACTCCTGCCAGGGGAAGAGCCTGGAGTGATCTTCGAGGGCGAAGATCATTTCAGGGGGGAGGAATGTTACGGTCAGACCGATTTGAATACCGGCGCCAGATAGCTCAGTTGGTAGAGCACCTGACTAGAGATTCAGGGGCCCTGGGTTCGAATCCCGGTCATCCCGTTACAAATTAAATATGCAAATGACAAATGAAGTCTTTCTGTTACCACTGTAAAGTTGACTATTGGTTTGTCATTTGAGATAAAAAAATTTACTTGTATTGGTCAATTTTTAATGTTTAAAGATTCTTTACTATATATTTCTGTCATATTGGACAATATTTGTCCATGTTGAATTTTAGCCTTCGTTGTCAACAAGGAAATTTAAAACATGGTGATCGAATTTCAATTTTTGAATATTTTTTTTTTAAACATCAACTGTGTCTGGACAAATTCAAAATGAAATGAAGTGGTTAAAAGTATTTAAAACGCAAAATATCTTATAACATCAAACTTAAAATAGAACAACTGCGACAGTAACATATAAGACTCTGGGTCTCCTCTGCCATTATTGTAAATATTAAGATTAATTTGTGATTGCAGGATACAGTTAATCCAATGTGCATCATGTTCACAACTACAGAATTCCAGTATGAAGGGTAAGAAACAAAATTCTAAGCAAAGCTAATTCAGGCCAAACAGATTTCAATCTTTAGTTTCTTAGGAAAAAATTTCAAAATATAACAATTTTCTAGCACACATAATAAATATATAATTATGTATTGTATACATGTAACTGCTAAGAATAAAAAATAATGTAAATAAATCCATATTTTTTTTAGGTTGAAGATTGAAACACAAATAATTTTCAAATTGTGTACATACCAGATATTTATACATAACATACTGTTTCATGCGGAACACATAATTTGTATGGAAGTTTCTTTTTTAGCTCACCGAGACGAAGTCAGGGGGAGCTTATGCTATACCCTCGGCGTCGGCGTCGGCGTCGGTGTCGGCGTCGGCGTCGGCGTCCGGACCTGGTTAAAGTTTTTGTTGCATGTCCTGTATCTAAGCTATTACTTGTCCTATCTTCACCAAACTTGCATGGATGATGCATCTGGACCTACTTATGGACTTGAAAGACTAGGATGCTGAATCTGAGTCCTAAATTTCAGATGCTGGAGGAGGTTAAGGTTGTTGGACCAGGTTAAAGTTTTTGTTGCAGGTGCCCTTTGATAGCAATATCTAAGTTATTGCAGGTCCGTACTTCACCAAACTTGCATGGATGGTGTGTCTTATGATACTGATGCACCAGACAGGCTTGAGTGCTGAATCTGAGCTATAGGTTACAGATGCTGAAGGAGGTTAAGGTTTTTAGAGCTGGTTAAAGTTTTTGTTGCAGGTGCCCTCTGATGATGATATCTTGGTTACTACTGGTCCTAACTTCACCAGACTTCTATGGATGGTGTGTCTTATGATACTGATGCACTATACAGGCTTGAATGCTGAATCTGAGCCATAGGTTTCGGATGCTGGAGGAGGTTAAGGTTTTTAGAGCTGGTTAAAGTTTTTGAAACAGGTGCCCTCTGATGATTATATATTAGTTATTGCTTGTCCTAACTTCACCAGACTTCCATGGATGGTGCGTCTTATGATACTGATGCACCTGACAGGCCTGAATGCTGAGTCTGAACCATAGGTTTCAGATGCTGGATATGGTTAAGTTTTTTGGAACAGGTCACATGTATAATAGATGATAGTACTATTTCAAACTTGCATGTTGACTAAACTGCAATATGAATGAATCACAGAGGAAGCTTCAGATGCAGAGCTTGATCTCCATTATCAAGGATGCTAAAAAATATATCTTAGTTATTACAGGTCCTAACTTCACCAAACTTGAATGGATGGTGTGTCTTATGATACAGATGCACCTGACAGGCATGGATGTTGAATCTGAGCCATAGGTTGCGGATGCTGGAGCAGGTTAAGTTTTAATTGCTAGTGCCCTCTGATGATGATATCTTAGTTATAACTGGTCTGAACTTCACCAAACTTGCATGGAGATGCATCTTATGTATACTGATGCACCTGACAGGCTTGAATGCTGAATCTGAGCCATAGGTTTCGGATGCTGGATGAGGTTTAGTTTTTTTGGAACAGGTCACATGTTTTATAGATGATAGCTTGCATAGTTGATTTAACTATATCATAAATGAAACGCAGAGGTTTTTTCAGATGCAGAGCCTGATCTCCATTATCAAGGATGCTAAAGAAATCTCCTACCTCACTTAAACCTGCTTGATAGAAAGATGAGGTTGTTGTTAAATGATATAACATGATTCCTATGATAAAGTATTGTATGATGTGAAACACTTTTGTTTAATATGATACAATATAATATTATATGTTATATTGTAAAAAGTTATATGATACGATATGATATTGTATCAATTTTTTTGATATTTTATGATATGATATTGTATCATGATATTGTTTGTATAGTATTGTATATTATGATACAATATTATATTGTATCATACGATATTGTATAATATGATATTGGTTTCTGTAATTTACAATAATATCACGCAAAATTGTAATTTATGATATTGTAATATTATATATTATCGTATCATACGATATTGTATAATATGATATTGGTTTATATGATATATTATTGTATCATATGATACAATATGTATGTATAATATTGTATTATATAATATTTTACTTTATCACATTATATTGTATCATTTGATATGATACAATGTAATATCAAATTATACAATATCATATGATACAATATCATATTATGTATCAAATATTATACAATATCATACAATACAATATATCATTCTGTATTATACAATATAATATCATATGTTTCAATGTTATGATGTATTATGTAATATGATATTGTATCATATAATACAATATTGTATTATATATAATAATATTGTATTATGTGATCAAATACAATAAGGTTTAACACAATACAATGTCATTTCATATTTACAATATCATCTTTGTTTATTACAGTAGTTTATTGTATTATATGATATATATTGTAAGTATGATAGGATGCAATATTAAATTTTATAATATTATATTGATTAATATATGAACATATGATTATCATACAATTTTTTAACAGATGATATATGATTTTGTGTCAAAACAGAATCCATGAATATCCAAAATCGTATGATTTTCATATAATATGATAAAGGTGGTCTCATAGGGGTGATGCCTCGTCTCGGTGAGCTTTGTAATCTGTGATTACCTATGTTTTATAATATTGTGGAACATTATCAAATTGGAAACACATTGAATATATCATGGTCCATTGTACTTTTTCAGGCTCATATCCCAGAATTTCAGCCCCCATGAAGATAAAAAGGTACCATGAATTGTATATACAATGTACAGTGTATTTATTTATTTATTAATTAAGATACATGTAATTAAATAAGCTTTCAAGACTATTTGTGTTCCATACATGGATCCACAAAAGTTTTCCAAAGGGATCTGAGGGATACATGTAATTTTGTTTGCTAACATAGGCTCTTGAAAAGCCTATTTTTTTTAACTAATAAGTAATTATTATTTTCAAGTAGGTCCAAACCCCAATGGCCCCCTCTATAGATCTCTGCACCATGTGTCCTAATTACATCCACCAAAACAGGATACTGTAGATTCGTTATTAAACATGAGAAATTATTGATAATATCCATATAAAAATCAAGAGAAGCAACCCTCACAGATATTAATATCTCGCTTTTACATTTTTTTTTTGACAGTTTTAAACTATATGAAATAATAACCATAATTGGTGCTTGTGCCTTGTGATTTTCATGATTGTATGTTCTTGCGATGTGATTCAAAACATCAAAATTGCAAAATTAAGTACTCACGTAATGTAAGGAATTTACTGTATTCATTGAATGAATAAAAAAACAACAACCATATAACATGATTCTTTGAAGGAGGACTATTACAAAACTTTCACGAATGATATTTTTATAGTTTATTTGTATATTTTTCAACATATTGAATATGTTTAATTAATATAAAATTAGAGAAGCATTATACATGTACAAGAAAATGCAGAAATGAGAGTAAGTACGGTGTGAGATTTGACTCAATCAGTATATAGTGTAAACATGTACAGTAAAACACGCTTATAACGAAGTCCCAGGGACGGCCAATTTAACTTCGTTATAAGCGTAATTCGTTATATCCGTCAAGTTTACAACATGAAATAGAGACTTGGGGAATGAAATTCACTTCGCTGTAAGGTCAATTCATTATAAGCGTGTTCGCTATAACCGTGTTTTACTGTACAAAGCACTACACTAGAATCTGAAAGCCAAGTATATGTACATATTAAATGTAAGAAAATAATTTGTTATCTTATTGCTTGATATTTGATGATTGTATAGCCATTAAATACATTGTTTAATAACTTTGCAGATCTCCGACGGCAGTACTTGAAGCACTCGAAGAAACAGTTGGCCATGTAAGAATAAATCCATTCTGCTTTTTATCATCATAAATAAATCAAACACAATGATATATTTTGATGACTGTGTAAATAAAAGTTTGTAGTCAATATGTAATTAAAAGTCAATCTTACAGGTGTTTTTCATCACAGTGCTACTGAGTGACCACCACAATACATGACTTGTAAATGTATTTCTTCATTATTTACTTTTATGGTTTGTGATGTTCATTAATACTTACAGTTTTATCTGCATATAATTTCAGGAGTGCAGAGATTACGGAGTATATCAAATAGACGATCCGTTCCTATATTACAACCATTACAGAAAGGTACTGCAAATTAAACAATGCATCTTATGATAAATTATTACTGAATTTATAGAACATTCCCCAGTGTACTGGTACTGTACAAGTTATCGGCTAAGACCAGTTATCGGCTAAACTGAGAGTTCGGGTTTATAGCACGTGACAATCCAAGATTTTTTAATTCAGTCATCTTTTTTGAATAAAGTAAAGTAAGTTTGCTTGAAAACTTTCTTGAATATGTTTTATACATGAGCTTAAACGATCAATGTTTACCGCCGATTTTACATCTTTGCACTTTCAGCAGTGGGGGAAATGACGTAATAAGTTAAAAATAGAATATTACCTCTTTGTGATACGTTATTATATCCCTTCTCTGATTTGACATATAATATCAATACATTTATTATTATAAACAAAAGGAATTCACAAATTTCCGAGAGATTCGTAGCGTAATTGAACGCCTGATTGCACAATTGTGTATTGAATAGTCTACAATTTGCTGCATTACCGTATGATAACAAACGAATAATTTAATGAGTTTTGTTTATAATGTATCATGACCCCGACTACTTTAGTCTGACCCCACAAGGGGCATAATTCAAACTACATTTAGCAGAGTATAAAATCAACATGAACACGGATTTTATTATGTTATTATCACGCAGCCGATAACTGGTACAGTAAATCGTAACAACTCGGCAAATTCGGGGCGTGCTAAAAAGCACAAAACAAGATCTTTTTGGTTCTAAATAATGATATAAACTAACAGATTGATAAATAATTAGGATTTCACTTTTTAAAGTATATCAAGTTTTACCCAAAAATACCAAGAAATAAGGAATTACGAAAAGAAAACGTTAAATTTTAGCCGATAACTGGTACAGTGCCAGTAGTGTTTTAAGCTGTAACTTTCATGTTTTGGACAAGTTTTCATGATATACATGTGTAACATACAACAAAAATATAAAACAAACAATTTTTCAAAATTTTTGGAATGCAAAACAAAAGATGTCATTGAAATGTTTTTTGACAAGTGACAAATCATGCAGTCTAAAATTCTGCAAATTTAGTGTTTAATTGAGTCCATACCAGTAGTGGAACTGTGACTGTGCCTCTGTCTTTATTTCAAGAACACATAAATATGCACCTGGCCCCACCGTCACCAACTTCCCTTAGGTCAGTACTCAGCCTCAAGTCTGAGCTTTTACCTGTACCTCAAATGTAAGCACTTTTCTTTTAAGGATTTTAGTCAAGGACTGAGATGATTGATTTGAAAATTTTGATGATGATGGGACCTGGTGTATGGCGGTGTCATTTATATCTGCATAACTTTGTTTGATTCTATGTGTATTCTTACTGCTTTTCAAGGAACAATTTCTGTCAAACTGAATGATAATATGCTTGAATCTGTGATACTGATTTAACCCCTTCTGTAATGAATACTCTTCAATAATCAATCTTATTTTATATGCAGAAGACAAAAACTGATTTCATGTTGCAGTTGCTGTATATTTTAGGTGACTGTCATGCTAGCTAATATATCAGGGAGAAAAACGGGCAAACTGATGGCCGAAAAGTATGCAGCCTTGTTTGAGGGGACCCCAGCTCACACCCCAGTGGAACCTCCCATTGAGGTAAGTCCGTGAATTCAAAAGGTGGAAGATACCATGTAAAACGTTGAATTAGTCTTGTGTTGATTTTGCCTGATGAAATTCCAAATTAAGCCATGATACTGATCCTTTTGAAATTTAAGCAGTATTTTTTGTTAGTATTCACCAATGTTACACTTGAATGACATTGTACATAGATGTATGTTGTGTACAAGCAATTAATATGTATTATTAATTGTACTGCAGGTAATGTTATAATAAGTGTGTAATTTGTACAAGTATGTGTTATAAATATGTTATGCATATATTATGTCACATGCACAACCATGTAATGTACATGTATAAAGTCATGTATTACATGTTCTATTCAATAAAATATGTCATAAGTAATACATGACATATGTATGTCAAGTGTAATTATAGTGTATATAACTCAGTACTGTATCTGTTTGTAATGTGTAGGTCTTCATTGGCTAGATAAAAAAAGTTTACATTTTGAAATATTTTTGCTGAGTCAGACATATTTTAAAATGGCTTGCTCTAAAAAATAAATAAGCATGATGTTATCTTTTAGATTATGTATGATTTATTGTTATTTTTGTTTAGGAAAATTTGATTAAAATTTCTCTATTTGATATAAGAGAATTGAATTACATGTGTAAGGAAAGCATCAAATGGTTATAAAATGTATGCTAATGCATATAAACTTGGCTGGAACAGTTGAGTAGATGCTTTTTTTAAAACCCAACACAGATTACACTATTTATTAATTTCATAGATATATGTATTTCATTTATTTATATATAAAAATACATGTATACATGTATATCAATAAATATAGTATATATAGAATATCACACTTTTGTTTTGATCTCGGCCCTGGTATCAGCCCGAGCGGTTGGTATCGGCCCAAGCCTGAAGGGCGCGGGCCGATACCATCCAAGGGCTGATACCAGGGACGAGATCAAAACAAAAGTGTGATGTTGTTTATATCATATATCTAAAATCAAAGACTTTAATTCAAATTTGAATTCCAAATAAGAAATATAATTTATCATGAAGAAGCTATAGTTTTTTTTCGGATTTACAAAACTTGTTCGTTTTTATTTCTTTTTATATGTGTTAAAACTGTAAGAGTTGTCGGACTTTGTTGACAAACCATCGTTATTTGAAATACAGAAGAAGGGAGTCTGTCGTCTGAAATGAAGCACTATTTTCTAGAATTCAAAATTATTGCGAGAGAAACTTCGCTCCTACGCAGCTTTGTTATGAGTCAAATTCTTTCACTGGGATTTTGTAAGTTTCCGTCAGATTCCATTCATAAAGATCCATACTGTTATAGCAACTAAAAAGTTGTTTGAGAACGTTCATAAGCGCGTCCATTACTTTAAGGTGGGTTGCGGGTTTGCTTTCGTCATCAAATTCTGTACTCAATTTAGACAACTCGACTGGCTGTTTTGTGCACATTTGTTTATGACGTCATAAAGGAGACATCTCAAGGTTTCCCGCTTCACATTTTCTAACGTCAAATGCTCTTAGTTATAATAACGAAATTCGATTTAGGTCTATAGTGTAAATAATAAAGTAGTAATTCATACCAAGTCTTAGTTTTCATGTAAGAAACGTAAGTTGGAAATGCAGATTGGAAGCAATACATCATAACTACGTAGATTATTAGCAAGAATTGGAGCGTTACTTTTTAACTCTATGTGAAATCGTCCATAAAAGCTAAGTAATGACAGTCATGTAGTCTCAAACTTGAGAGAGAGAGAGAGAGAGAGAGAGAGAGAGAGAGAGAGAGAGAGAGAGAGAGAGAGATGTGGGTTTGGGTAGGTAATAATTCTTCAAAAGAAGAAAAACTAACAAGCATTTATAGTAAGTATATCGTAACTATTTTGACCGATAAAAGGAAGGAGCAAAGCAGGGGAATTAAATTTTCTAAATTAGTTGCGAAGATTTTGATAACCAAAATAAAAGTCAATATCTTACAAATATCATCCGTTTTCTAGATTTGAGACTATTCGCATATATTTACATTAACATTTAACATTACATTTGACAAAGAGAACGTGGTAATTGGGAACCTACTTAAAAATTTGGTACCACCCTTTCCTCTAAATTTTTGATATAAAAAATACTATGCTCTGCATTTTCTGATTTAGAATAAGAGGGCGAAAGTGGGCTTTTTATTTTAATATTCTTTATATCAACTATAAAAATCTGTTTAATTTAAAAAAAAAAATGTCTTTATAATACAAAAGTAAAATTAAGAACTATTGTTTTTCTAACGCCAATGCTAAGCGGGGGTACACAGGAGGCCCTATGCCTTCGAATTCATAATAAAAATATGCTTTTTTTTATCTGCGCGTTATTTTTATTCTCTCCAAAATTGCTTTTTAAAAAAATGTAAGCTTCTAGTTTAAACTTAAGAAGTCTAAATTTGATTTTTAAGTGATGTTATCACTAAATAAGTGGAATGGGTTAAAAATAAATGACGTCGTACTCACGACGTCAAATACGAAAATACGGCAATTTTCAGTAAAATTATTAAAAATAGAGATAAAATAGCAAAAAATCTAGCGAGAACACATATCATTTTTTTTACATAAATTTATTTTAAATCACTTTTTCTTTACGCACAGAAACAGTTGACAAATTTGTTTAAACTGTTTAAGAGTTACTTGCAATTCCTCAAAATAACTCCATCTTGAAAAATGCTCATTTCCCTATGTATTCATTAGAAAAGCGTCAAAACAGCACCATCAACAATACCAATTTCAAGGCGGTATTGCATAAAAACAGCGTAGACAAATTTGATAAATATTTTATATAATGAACTGTAAATCCTACAGAACGATTTGACAAATTTTCAGGGTATGTTTTCTCGTGAGATTTTTTATGGGGTAAACCCGCGACCCACCTTAACCCCTTAATTTTTACAGTCTAATCTCTGGTTGTCTTACATTAAGACTCGTTCCATCCTTCTCTATATCCTCCATAATTTGAAGGTTGATTGATATTAAATAAAGCGTGCTATTGTCTATTAAATACACAACCGTTGTGTAGGTTACCTCCCCTTACTTAGATACACATCACTCTTTGGCGCTATTTTTGAATTATTATTTTTCAATTTTCAGTAATAAATAAAAATATTCAGATGTGTAAAGTGATAATTTGTATTATGTATTCGTTATTCTATCGTTATTTCACAAACTAGTCTTCATTTAAAGCAAGAATATATGGAAATTATCAATTTAAAATTTGAGGGCAATACACCCCTTGACGACGGGCTGAGACAGAGAAATATCAGCCCCGAGGGCGATACAGCCCTAGCTTCCGGTTGCTGTCTCACCTAGTCCAAAACACGTATATCAGGGCTGATACACTACTAGGTATATGATATAAATTTGTTCGTTACAAACAGGCATTTAATCCCTTGGAGGAAGTAAAGGAAGATGATATAGAGGAGGCGATCAAAGAATACATCAAGAGAAGAGATGTGGACAAAGTGATCGAACTCTGCGAGTCGGAACAATTGACAGATGGTAAGGTCTTTGAATATTGAATTTTCTCTAAGCCACACTAATACATATATAATTTCTTGTTCATCGTACATTCAGTGAAAAAGGATACAAGCATTTAAATAATGAAATTATTATTTTTTGCTGCAAAAATGTTTAAGCAGTACATTATATTTCTTCTACTTGTTTATGATTGATAAATTAAAACTATTTCATGTATTTAGAATGCAAAAAATAGAGCGGAAATAGAAAAGAAAACAGCACTAAATTTCCTGAATGTGGGAAATTAATAGTTATTCTGTAATATAATTTGTATAGATGTAGTTTTATTAAAATACAAGAGTCTGAGGTCTTACAAACTAGGCTAGAAATTATATTGGTTTGGCTGTAGCTGTTTATATTTTTAATTTCGTAAGTGCAAACAACTATAATTTGGATATGAATTTTACAGTTTATTTTTCTTTAGTGCTTTTTAACATGGATATAACCTATTTAAACTGGATTTAAGTGTTTTATGTTTGACATAACTTATAAATTTAAAATCCCTTACTTCCAAATGGTGATACTTTACCTAATAAAATAAAATTAAATGCTAAACAATTAAACAATATCATTTTAAAAAGAGGAAGAAAGCTTTAGGATTCTGTTTAGAATGTTTCAGTAGATTTTGGCATCTGAAAAATCAGGACTTTCATATACTGGGTACAGTTTGCAAAGTATGAAAATGGATGATCATGAAATTCTGTTTCACTTTGGAAAACTTATTTCCTTCTTTTTTATCCTTCAGGTAGTACCTTGAGTGACGAAACTTATGAAAGTTTGATATACTTCTTAAGCTTTCACCTTGAAACAGATCACAGCATTACAGATGCTCAGGAGGCGGAGCTCAACAACAGAGTGAGAGGAGGAAAGAGGTACAGTGAGGTGTCATCAAAGCAGGCGAACACTGGAAGATTCAATCTTCTCTAGATTACTTGTACTTTTATGTGTTCTGGTCTCTCTTGTGGTTATATTGATGTGTGTAATTACCTGGAGCTAAAATCCCCCCACCCCCCCAAACTCAGACCTCCCCCCTTCACACACACATAAAACATACGCAGGGCCCTTTGGTAATCACTTTTTCAATCACAGTTTTGTTTAGAAGGCGCAATAAATCAAATATTAGTTTTGATTGTTATTTTTTTCAAATTTTAATTTTTAGCAGTGGTTGACACTTGAAAAAAGAACTTGTAAAGTTTGGGTTAATGCATTTTGTCCTTGTATCTTGTTCATCTACAGTGTCATGTGATATACAATAATTTTGGATACTGGGGTTATTTTGTCAACAGTCAAAGATCATCGAAATATTGTGAAGATCTCGGTCCTTTGTGTGGTTTATTTCATGTTACATGAATCAGTTATTTATTTTTAGCTCTCTCTTTGATTTGCCTAATGTGTATGTTTTGTGCCTGATAAACCTAAAATAAAATACATGTAATAACAATTCAAAATCTCTAATTTAAATTTTCAGGTATGAGTTTTTAGTTACAAAATTTCTATCCGAGGAAAAGCAGACTCCAGAGCTATTTAATGCAGTTTTACGCTTCTATCTTACCAGCAGGAGTCCTAGTGTAAGTATTGAAGTGGACACCTAGCAGTTTACAGTCATGTAAATATTAACCATGCAGATTTGAATGGTATCTGTTTGAGAGTAACTTGATGGTTGAACTATACATAATGGTGATATTGGCAGATTTAGTACATGTATTTTAAATAGGCTCTAGATATTGAAAAACATTGGGATATTTTCAAGAGAAATTTAACATTACCTGGTAAGGAATTTTTATTGATAAGTGAAAAATTGTGGCTTTTATGGTGAGAATTTGAGAAAAATAGATTCTATTCTATCAGTAATCAAATTTACCCAACTTTGCCTCAAATTTCATTGACTCTCAAACTTCATGATCAGGTTTTTCTATCCGACCACAATTATTTTTTTAAAACTTTTGGCCCCGAAAAGGATTTGAGGCATATATTGTAATGCATTGTACATTTAATCATACAATGTGTATCGGGCTAGAGTAGCAAGAATGGTTGTCTTTCTACCTTGGGAAGGGACTAAGAAAAAGACATTTGTAAGGCTACTTTTAATAGTATATTGATTTTACAATTATAATGAACTTAAGTCCCTTTTACTTTTGGTTTTGAATTTGAGAGCATTGTTATTTTATAGATGATCATTAAACTGCAAGGATTCCCTTCATTTTAATTGTTCATTGTATTTTGTTTTTCATGAACATCAATACATCAATACAATTGTTTAATTTGTCACATACATTTTATTAACTAGCATAGAGGAATAATAACCATTCTGATTGATAATTTCTATCATTTCAGAATATTCAAAATAGAAAAAAGCAATATGAGTTGTCCTTAAAGAACAAAGTTCCATGTAAGTCATTGACACTACTCTCTCTCTCTCTCTCTCTCTCTCTCTCCTCTCTCTCTCTCTCTCTCCTCTCTCTCTCTCTCTCTCTCTCTCATAATTACATGTACTTATATGTACACACACTTACACACATTTTTAAATGAATTTTAAATAGTAAGAATTGGCTTACGCAGAACTGTTCTAGTTTTTCAAACTAATGCCATGAGATTAAGATAGAGTTTGGAATACATCTGGTGCATGTAAACTGACTATAGTTAACAGTTTAGGTGTTGTCTGTTTACAGTAGAACGACTGACGCACCACTATCTCCTTGCCAATTCAAGAAAAGTCTTGGATGATTTGAGTATTGCTAAAAGTGTAGAGGTTTGTATGATCTGATTGATTGTTGTTTATCTTTACATCTACCGAGTATGATTCCCTCTATTTCTTATTGAAAGTTCTAGTTAATTCCTAGCTCTATGGAAACAGCCAAACTGAAATCTTAACGCCCCATTCATCGATTGGTCGAAATCTATAGTGTCTTAAGAAAAATTACAAACTGCATGAAATAATCATGATGGTGTCAGATTCAAATTCCTGCAGCAGACAATTTGGCTGGGTTTTTTTGGGGGGGGGTATAAAACAAAATATTACTTGTAAGTTATTGTCATCCTGTAATAATTTTTTCATTGATATTTAAATTAATATTTTACACATATGGCAGATTAGTACAAAAATCTATGAAACGTATAAAAGTTCTGATAAGTTCAGTAGGGTTGTTTAATTGAATTTTGACTGAATTTCTTTGCCCAATACCTATTCATAATGCTTGAAATTAAGGTTCTCCGAATTCTCAGCCTCAAATTATTTTTTTTTTCATCAAAAACGTGTTTTTTATTCTTCAAACATTATAAATGAAATGAAATAAAAAGGAATATTTTGATGGTATCCATGCATTTTATGAAGTTATTGCAATTTTGGCCACAATGGATATAATGGAATAAATAAACAAGTTGAGATCAAATAAGAAAAAAAAACCGGTTATACCGGTTCATCGGTGGCACTGAACCCCTTTATCCTTTATATAGTAGGTCTCTGTGGATCCGCTAAGCCAAGCACTTTGTGAATAGCTGTGTGTTATATTAACACTGCAAAGCTAATTAAATTTGTCTGTATAAAAGTAAATTTATGGAAAGAATTATAAAAAAATCCTGATACCGGTAATTAATAGTTATCGAACATTGCTGAGGATCGGAGATCGTTAAATATAAATTCTTGAAGGAACATATATATTGTAACGTACATGATTATTTTTGCAATTTGTAAATAATACATTGAAAATATTGGTATTGGCTGTTAAACAAAATGTACATGTCAAAGATAAAAAATTCTTTTACAGTACTGTGAAAATGCAGAAATCAGGATTTTTAAAAATCTTTTTTTCTTGAAAATAAAAACAAATATATATGGGTATAAACACAAAAAAGCTTTTCAGTGGTGGCACCAAGAATACCCCAACGAGGCTTGTAATTTGTTATATTAAGAATAATTATATAGAGGATAATTATGTTATTTATTAATTATAGACATTAAATGTAATTTATGATAAGGATAATTATATTATTTATACATGTATATAAATGAGTCATGATTTCATCTGTAAATTGTGCAAGTAGCATGACCATTTTTGCCTCCATGTTCTAGAGAATGATGTATGACATGAAAGCAGGCTGGCTACAGCCCCACCCTAGAGACATTCAACCACGCCCTGATGGGGCTGGTGTGGCCGAAGGAGTTCAACAACGGAGACTGAAGCCGTTAACTTGGAATTCAGCTTGAAGCTAATTGCAGAAATGAAACAACTTCGGAATAGGTTGGCTTATACTGTAGATTTTCTTATTTAAATTTACACCTGTCCAGTGCTTTGTTGTTTTGTACATGTATCAAATCCTGAGAATGTATAGTCACGAGCGCCAAACTTTTGTTGTAATTTCATTTAGTTTCAAAAATAAAAGCAACATTTTGAAATCTGCAATGAATGTGACTTGCACTTTTACTGTCAGACTGATATTTATAACTCACATTTCATAGAGATTTATAGTATCTCTCCCCCTTTCTCCCCCCCCCCCCCCTCCAAAAAAAAATGGAGTTTAAATAAGAACTTGACCCCAGGGTCTCTGGCACTGCAAACACCGTGCACTGAGAGTGTCTATACACACTGTCTAATATTTACACCTTTGTTCATGTTGTTAATCCATTTACTTGTCACAGAAATGTAAATATAACAGCATAGGCGAGTTAACAGAGCGAGCGCTCACAATAGCTTGCCAAAATTTGTGTTGCGGGTATAGGAAATTTTGGCGAAGCGCTCACTTTGTCGAACTTGCCTCATGTGTGTAGTCAGTTGAATTCAACAAGAGGTATTGTTCATTTGCAGAGCCCAGTCTGGACACATGGAGTATATTCATCTCACAGTTTGATACACAAGTATTTCCAAAGGGTCGCAGTAAGTACTCAGACCATTCATTGTCAGTATGTTACATACAGTCAAACTTTGTTATCTCGAACTAGATGGACTGTTCAAAAACTTTGAGATATCAGAGTATCCGAGATATCGAGGGTAACATACTCAAAAAGTAAGTGGTTGGGGCTTATAATTAACTTCGATATAACCATTGTATTCGAGATATCAGTGTTCGAGATATCGAACTTCAACTGTATTTCGGCAATGAAATTTTTTTCTTATTGGTTTATGTGTATGACAATTGAAGGCATTTCAGAAAAAGTAGTTACATGTATCTTGCGAGAGGGTGAAAGTGCATGAAATAAGATATTATCATTAACATACATTCAGTTAACATACAGAAAATTTTAAATGCTTGACAACAGCACTGAAGTCAGACAGTGTAATTATAAGCATGTAGTTACAGCTTAAAAAATCAAAGTACTGAAGTACTCACGGGAGTTGATTTTATCAATTATCATTTATTTTAAAATCAGCTTATCCTGCATGGCAATTAGTTTCAAGTCTGTATTTGAATTACGCACTTTTTTATAATATGAATTTTTAGACTTCCGACAAGAATTTCGAGAAGCCCCATATGAATCATGTTGTGTAATATTTAAAAATAGATCTCAAACTATGTATTAGTAATCGAAACAATTCTAAAAATTGTATGGATCCAACCCTATTGATATCGAACTCTAGTCTCGATCAAACAGACGCTCAGCTGTCTCCGTTAATCTCCCACAAGCAAGAGAGCCTCTCTGCTTGTCGGAGATTTACGGAGACAGCCAAGCGTTTGGTTGAACGAGACTATATTAAACTCTGGCCTAGGAACACATGAGACTACAAAAATATCTAAATTGTTCGTATTATATAAAAACTGACTAGTTTTAAAGTGTTTATAGATAAGTTTCCTTGAAAAACAATGCTTCAGCATTTTCTATTATTTTCAAGAACTAAGTCTTGTCAGCAGTTATGATTTGTGCTTAGGTCCAAACACTGTTTCACTTTCAGTTTGCCATAGTAACTGCATAGGAGAGTTGATTAAAATCAACTCCCAAAAATGCAGGACCTGACCATAAAACGTTGTAAGATATCGCAGAACTCAAGTGTAAACTACTTTTACAGAACTCCAGTGTAAACTACTTTTACAGAACTCAAGTGTAATTTACTTTTACAGAACCAGAACTTTATTTTCAAGCTAAATGTAATATATTGCATGTTTTAAATATACTTGAATTTTGCTAACTTTAAAAAAAAATTGTTTTTAGATTCGGATGTAATGCGGATAATGAATAGTATAATGGATGAGATTGAGGATAAAAAGTTTAAGGATGTTGGCAAAGAAGGCAGTAAGTAAATCAATAGAGCATGCCTGACACAATCATTATAAAAATTGATGCCATTAAAAACTGCCTTAATGTACACACTGAAAGCGAAAAAGTCCTTTACAAGACAAAGTATAGAACAAAAATGTACCTTAAATATGTATAAAACACTTCTTCTCATTTCAAAATCTTTCCAAAGTATGGTTTGATTTTTTTGGTAGTAAACAAAATCATTAAATCTTAAAATATCTTAAATGTAAACTCTTTAATTTTAGGGATGTTTTTGCCAAAAGCAATGAAAGTGGTAAGTAGAAAAATGAAACTGTCTCAGAAAAGGAAAGTTTCTCTCATAAATAGTAAAAATGAAATTTTAATTTTGGTTAGTATTTTGATAGTTTGTAATAGCTGTCAAGTTTTTGAAGCAATTTCTATTGTTAACACTAGAAAAATTGTTAGGAATTGAGGCCTCTTGATATGAATGCTACACTATCGGCAATATGGTGGGCAATTTCTAAAAGCATTACAATGTGTAATATGAGTATGAGTGTTTGTACTTAAATGTATACAGTAACTCTAAATATTTAAATCTTCAATACATTAATACATATTTAATATCGAATTACCAATTGGATATGAGTTTAGATTTTAATTGATTTTTTTACTTTTAAACAATATTTACTTTTGTATTTGGGTTGATTTAAGAAAATTGTTTATGTTAAAAACATCCTCTTTTTACAGGCTCTGTTTCATCAGGACCTGGACTTTGCCTATAGACTGGATGCATTCTACAAAAAAGGCCAGAACTACAAAATAATGAGTGACATCGACTTGTACAAACATAGGTTGGTTAATCTGAATGTCATCTTAAGTTTGCTTCTGAACAAACTGCAGTCATGACAACTGTACAGACATGTGAAGGTCAGACCATTTTAAAAACCCGCGCAAGATAGTTCAGTTGGTAGAGCACCTGACTAGAGATTCAGGAAGCCATGGTTCGAGCCCTGGTCTGATCAGTTATTATTTCTCCTGTGCCGTTACAGACAGTTAGACATTTTCAAATTTTAATCAGCTGTATAATTAAACATGCATCTATGAATTTATAATTTCCATATGAATCACTATTAATAAGTAACTTTTTTATTATTTTATAAAGGTGATACTTTTTTAACTCAGTTTTATACATATTTTAATCATAACTTGACTGCAAACTTTAAAAATCAAAATCAGTTGTTAAATATATGTTTAACATGCATCTTATGCTAGGTCGTTTAAGGATGATCATTTTAATATCAGCCTTGTTTATCATGCAGGATGATACTGTTTATTTTGGCTGCCTACTTGGAGTCAGACATGGCAAAGGTTGTCTCCCTGGTTACATGCTCTTCAGCCGATGGTAGGCATATCTTTGCTTCATCCTATAACAATCTATAACAGTACACAGATAATGTAGATTGACAAATTTATAAGAGTGCTTGATGGATTCTGTATTGTTGAGAGGATACATATACATGTAGAGAAAAATACAAAAAAAAGTGTGGTCTCAATGATTACTTCATTGGTAATTATACTGTCTTGTTATTTTTAAGCATCTGACAAAGTTAACAAAGGTGCAATGCTTGCATAGGAAAAAAAAAAAAAAGATTCTGATCCTATCATCAATAACATTTGTTGGAAATAACAAGATAATTCAAATTTATTCAGATGGACAAGTTCATACCAGTTTTGAGTCCTATCAATATTTTTATTTTGTAACAAAAATTGTCCCTCTTAAGTTTATTCTAGATTCTGTTACAAGGACAAATATCATCGGATCCAATTTAATTACCCCTTATACTGAACATACTCCGAGTATTTTATCAAAATTACTAATTCAGTGGAGTTTATTTTTAAGGATGAAGTCTATTTCCTACCAGGACTCCGTGTGTTTATCAACTCTTTAAAAGTGACTAAATCATACCAATTTATTCCTGATTTACTCCCAAGTAAGTATATAGTCATATGGGACAGTCACACAGGTTGTAGGTCAAGCCTAGCTACTTCAGAAAAAATCTAACTTCAAGATTGTATATTTGACCTTGACCCTTTGGAAGAAACCAGTTTAGGTCAAAATTAGTCCATTCTGCAAAATGCTTACATTATATTAGTTGTGATTATACATATCACTTTTTAAAAATGCTTAAACTTCAAATTTAATCTTTTATTTACCAGAGATTCTGATTCTTTTAATGTATATTTAGTTTTGCTAAATCAAAATGGAACAAAAAGATGCATGATCAAATGACGAAAAAACTGTAGAAAAATTTTGAGAGTTAGATGATAGCCATGAGAATTGCTATAGTTTTTGGCAGTGAATATGAAGATGATAAACATTGCTTTCAGTTGGAGTTATGATATGAAAAAGCATTTGGAAGCAGATACTGAGCGTATGTTATTTTACAGTAAAACACGCTTATAACAAAGTGTTTGGGCGAGCAATTTTACTTCGTTATCAACATAATTTGTTAAATCCATCAAGTTTGCAATATAAAAATAAAGTCACAGGGAATGAAAATCACATTGCTATAAGCGTCAATTCATTATAAGCTTGTTTGCTTTAACTGTGTTTTACTATACAATGTATCAAAGTTGATGTATTTTTTAAAGCTTTCCAAACCAGCCATCGCTGTATCCACCAGATTTTAGATTTTTTAGCAGATAAAAAACAGCCACAGATGGTAAGATCATCAAGGAAAAGGAAAATTTGTAAAACTATTCTGTTAATGAAGTGTTTTATTAGTGACACAATAATTTATTGATTGTAAACTTTATACTTCTATTAAAAATTTTTTGCTATTAAATAGAACAAATGCAATACCTGGCCCATGATGTTCTGAAATTAGTCAAGTTAAATGTGAAAGTGAATTGATGTTTTCAAGTAAATACCATGGTAATTGTATTATAGCAAGTCCTGTAGGATGTTTCTAGGCTTTTTTAAAATTCGATATACCTGTAAATGCAAACAATGCAATTCTCAAACATGTTATTTTAATTTTACGAAATCAATAAATTCAAAAGTTTATCAATTATACAATCTTATATCTATATAGACATAGCTAGAGCATGTCTATTATGTTTACTGCAATTTTCTTTATGAATGAATTTTTTTTTCTAAATATAAAAATATTACTTCCATTTCAAGATTCAGATGAAGATGTCTGAATATGTCAAAGATCTTCTGGAGTTAATGCCTGCTCTGATGACGAGAAATGTGAGGTAAGTACGATCAATAGATGGTTATAGTCCTATTGCATCTTTGGAGATGCCAGCTGAGCTTATTGCTATTCATAATTCCGTGTTCACTGAAAGAGCTGGAAATTATTTAGTTTTTGTGAATGGTTATATGGTTTTCAACTAGAATACTAATTCATATTTTTAAAAAAGAATTCACAGTGGAACTGGACCAATAATTTGGTTACATTAGTATTCTTGTCACTTGAGTATTCAGTTTTCATGGATTGAGGAAAATTCACAATTTTGGTGATACATGTATGTTTTTAATATTCCTTGACAATGGTCCATCAATAAAAATATAATATTTTAAGATTTCTTACTTTGATGAACATTTGGTTTTAATGAGTGACTTTTAAACAAAATTCTCAAAAAATTGTACATGTAACTGTTAGAGTTGAAGCATTAGCATACTTGTATTGTATATGGAAAATTATTTAAAAGTTACTCATCTTAGACCATATGGCCACAACAGGTAAAAAATATCTGTTGTTTGAATATTTCACTGATCGGAAGTGTATATGTACACATGTTCATGAAATGAAGATGTCTGTTGTTACTAAAACAATATTACTGTAAAAGTGGTTATGTACGCGTTGGGGAAATTTACACTAGTTACGCGTTAAGCTTAAACCGCTTAGAATACCCTGCGCATATGGTAAAAGCATAAAAAATTTATATTGTTTTACCATAGAAAATGTGTACTTATCCACTAGCATAATTAACCACTTTGAAAGTAAGTTATCTCAAATATTACCCAGTGATATGATACTGCAATTTTATATAATGATAAATGATTATATGATTACATTATGTACATGCTCGTGTAAATTCTCTGAGATTTGAGCAGTACTTGTACATGTACAATGTACTGTACAGCAGTACCTTCTAAATCCAGACATAATTGTCTAGATTAATTTTATTAGACTCAAACTCTTTTAATATATTTACCAGATTCAGAATATTCTACATATTAATTCAGAAAACTGGCTTACATAAAATTTTGTCTGGAAAAAGCAGTGACTGATAATTTGGGTTGCAATAAAAGAAGCCACTACATGTATCGATCTTTTTTAATGTTAAACATTCATGTATTTTGCCTTCTGACTGTTTTGATTTACTTGTAAGTTATATTTTAAATTTTTAGATTTTACATTGAGACCTATGAGTTTATGATGATCATCGCACTGAATGCAGATAACATGAATCTTGCTTGGTAAGATAATTATACAACATATATAAAGTTCAGGCACATAAGTATTGTGTGACCTTTTGACCAGTTTTCCATTAGGTATTTCCATTTGACTATCTTTAACAAAAGAAAATTCCATAAAAGATATTTACGGCATTTATCAGTGTGTGTGGATAAATGTAAAGTGGAAAAAATTTCTTTTATATTAATATGAATTTTAAATTTAGAGTTTTTCGTTTAACTTATTTTTCTTCTTATTTTCAGGGATATATTCTCATTCTTGGTAGAAAACAGAAAAAATATTAGAGGAGAGCTTATGAAGTAAGGAAGCTTTACTAAGTCTTGTTTTCTTTGCCGAGTTGATATTGAGGTACCAAGGTACTGTAATCCAAGTTTTATTTGTGATGACTTTATTTTACGATTTACTGGAGATAAACTGATTTGCAGTGATAGATTTTGGCAATCAAGTGTAGAAAGGAAATACCAGAGACGTTTATGGGTTGGATCGCAGCGAGACGAAGAGGCTCTTGCAAACCTCGCGAAAATTACTCGAACGAAAATGAAATAATGTTAACAGTATTACCTGTATTGCTGATCTTCATTATTCTTAAAAATATTGGCAAACTGTATAAAACATTGGAAACCAGTACATGTAAATACGTAATGTCTAATTGTTAATTAAAGTGTATTTAGTAAAGTTAATATATGTATTGTCTTTGTAAACCACAGAGAACATCAATGGCTGTTTCATGAAACACTGCCATTGTATTGAAATTGTTTAGAACTCAAAGTGTATTTTTATAGACTTTTAGAGGCCTTTTGCTAAATATGCACAATAATAAAGTTGTGGGATTAACGTTTATAAAGAGATATATAACAGGCTTCGGTTTTAGTGGTTTATCAATGAGCCTTCCAATCTAGGCAGTCATGTTTGATGAATTATTGTGTATGGACTATTATCTTATAAACAGAAGGTTTTGGATATTAAAGAAAAACTAAAGTTACTGTTCAGAAATTATTATAGCTTGTCTCTGCTTTATGAATGAGTGGTAAGATTTTTGTAATTTCAATTAACTCATATTTTTTCACTCTTAATTTCCCTATAAATTTCAGAAGTCAATGATCTCATAGACTATTTGACCGCTTTTTCAACTATTATTAGGAGAAGGTTAACGTGAAAATGATGGTTTATTCGATTATAAATTTTCTGTTTTGTTCTTTTAAAAGTACATGACTTTGTATTTTTAAATTATTTTTAGCATCAAACCTTTTGAAGATTTGCTGAACTTTTATATTGATGCCGATGATCTAAGAAACTGCAGTGTGAGTACACGATAGATGTTGGAGATATATTTAGAAAAATTATAAAAAAATTCAATTAAACATGTTCATACATATTAAAAGTGAAAAATATCCCAATAAACTACATTTAAATGTGATATGTTTACTTATTACATGTACAAATTTTAGGTAACAAGATTGGTATAAAACATGATATAAATAAAACTTTAGAAGTTTCATTGCTCTGACAGATTATCTGCCCCTGTGCTTAACACCATTACATGTATAACAAATCTATTGCTGTAAATTAAATAATGAAATTTGATGTTCATTAGAAAGTTGTACATATTTAACATGTTGATCTCTTATCTCAATCTGTAGGAGATAGTCAAGTTTGTGGCCAAAGATTGTCCTCCAGAGGTTGCTAAGGCCATGATCGAGAAAATTGAGATGAATGTGCCAATGAATGAATTGGAAAGGTATGTTTATTTTGTAACAGAGAGAGAGAGAGAGAGAGAGAGAGAGAGAGAGAGAGAGAGAGTATCGTGCTTATATTTTGAAAAAGGATATTTTTATTAATTTTAATCCTCATTTCAATTATTAATAATAAGATTAGGAACAAAATCTTTACCGATCAGATATGTTCATATTAAAACAATAATTTATCGAGACATAACATACTCTAATGAAAATTTTCAATTTCTGTTACAGAACACAGTTGGAGAAGATGCGGGAAATGACAGCGAGGACGTATAGAAAATATTCCTTTCAATAAAATGTGTCTGTAGTACTGTTGTGTTTTATTATGTAGGATATGTTAGAAACTGGGGTTGCGTTTGTACAATTAGCAGCATATTCAGTTATTTGAATTCGAAAAGATCAACTAGTTTTAAGCTAATGTTTCTATGATGAAAATGTATAAAATAATATATTAAGTAAAAACGTGTGCTAGTGAATGTCATGTGTCATGCATTTTCAATCAGAGAATGATTTGTGCCAAAAAATATCCATTAAAAATTTATTTTGTTCTTGGAATTTTATGTAGGGATGGGGTGGGGTGTAAGCACCATCCAACCCAGGGGATGGGGCACCCCCTTCTATCTTTTTTGCCAATGAACTCTTTTGGAGAGAGATGGAAGTAGAAAAGGCATGGCTGTGGCAAATCTTTTTAATCATCTCATTTTATAAATTCTGTTCATCTCACCCGATCAACCCGTTTGCTGAATTTAGTTAATCTTAAATAGAAAAAGTATTCCATTAAATCTCGGTTTGATAATTCAGCTTTGAAAGGCGTATTCATTTATTTCATTCTTAATTCTATAAATAGAGATTGTTTACTATCACATCTGCCAAGTTTCTCATAAAAAATATTGGATTGATTTAGACTGATCGTAACTTTTTAGGTCACTTTTTGGGAGTTGATTTTTAAATCTTCAATGCAGTTACTTTGGCAAACCGAAACTGAAACAGTGTTTGGACCTAAGCACAAATCAACACCGCTGACAAGACTTAGTTCTTGAAAATAATCGATAAATTCGATGTAATGTACACTGAAGCATTTTTAAAAAAGGGAACTTATTTATAAATGCCTTGAAAATAGTCAGATTTTAAATAGTATGAACAATTTAGAAAGTATTTGCAATTGTATATATTCCTACGCCAGAGTCCACTATAATCTCGTTCAACCATCGGCTGTCTCCGTAGAGGTCGCATCATCAAGCTATCACGTGACCTGGTATCTCCTACTTGTCGGAGATGAACGGAGACAGTCGAGCATCTGGTTGAACGAGACCAGAGTTCACTGGGGCCCCTTTCACTAAAAGGCGTAAGATACGATTAAGTTAGGCCTTAGGGTGTACGCCAAAATTTAGTCCGGCGCGTAAACTGCGTTTCACTAAGAGGCGTACGCGTGGCCGTAAACACTAGTATCGGACTAAGTTAAGGCCAGACTTACGTCCTTGACAACGAGCTTATATACATGCGCAGACCGATGATAAACAGTAGAAAGGAAGATATATATATATATATATATATATATATATATATATATATATATATATATATATATATATATATATATATAAAAAATAACAGAAAGCCGATTCATTTTATTTTTTATTATTTATTACTTGTGTGGATTAACTTTACTCATTTTGGATTATATATATATATATATATATATATATATATATATATATATATATATATATATATATATATATATATATAAATTCTTAAGATAGATAAGAAGATAGAAACTTGTCAATTGTGTTTGCGTGAGAGAGAGAGAGAACCGTAGAGTATTCAAGCATAGTAATCCTGTTAAGTGACAAAATCACACAGCAAAACTTGCTAAAATGTTTTATTTGAAAGATATATTTAATGAGGCATATATGATATGTTCATTCAAAATTATTAACTCAACAGAACTATTTTGTTATCGATATCTACGGTGATTTAACCATGCTTCGAACACCCTTGGAATTTCTCTTTTGATTATGCGTCAATTATGGCCCGAGTATAAATATTTTTTTACTAAATTTTCTGGTTTCCTCTTGCTATATCATTGAAAGAAAATCGATGAATTAGTTTTAAAAAAAATATAGCGAATAAATATAGTAATGAGCTGTTTAACCATGGATTGGACAATATTAAGCAAAAAAATTATACAACAGATACTTAAAATAACGAAATTTTAATATTCATGCAAAGAAAAAAAAGCAAACAAACAAAAAAAAAAAAACGAAAAAAGGGAAGAGGCTCGGATAAATATATTTATTACTTTCATATAAGGATTTGTGTCAAGGTAAAATGTGGAGCAAAAATGACTTAGGAAATAATTGATGAATTCCAAGTCTTTTTTAAACACAATTTGTTTCCGAAGTTATCAGTTTTTTTCCGAATTATTTAAGTGAAAGGGTACATACAAACCATAAGTGCATGCACGTTTATTTGTAAATGTTTCACCAGTTATCAGATCCAAGGTACAGATGTATGAGTCAGACGTATTGTGGACTCAACATAAACTACCCAAGTACACTTATGTTTGTATTTAGTATATTGAACGAGGCTTCATATAAATTTGAAGTTAATAAAGAGTAGGTGTATGTAGCCTACGAAATAAAAAAAAAAATAAAAAAACGAAATCGGTTATATGATAAATATATTATTTAATATTTAAAAAAAAAATTAGGGACTTTTGACGACTCTAAAACATAGTTACGACTACCCCTGGCTAGGCTTAGATTTTTGTCTTAACTTAAGGTGGGCGCAAAGTTACGCCTTTTAGTGAAACGGACCTTAGTCCAAATATTTGACCTAAGTCCGGACTTACGACAGGCGTAAGGTTACGCCGGGCGTACGCCTTTTAGTGAAACGGGCCCCAGTATTGGTTGGATCCATCCTATTTTTGATAAATTTCGAATACCAATACAAAGTTTGATGGACTCGATTCCATTTTTTAATATTACACAACATAATTCATAAGAGGTTTTCTCGAAATTCTTGTCGAAAAAGTCCAAGAATTCATATTTAAAAAATGTGCGTATTTCAAATACAGATTATAAACCACTTGCCAAGCAAAATAACATGTCGTTGATTTTAAGATGAATAATAATCGATAAAATCAACTACCGTCAGTACTTCATTACTTTGTTTAGTATATTCAACTATTTATACAATTATTGATGTTAAATTGTTCTCTTTTACAGAAAATAACTTTGCAAACAGAGCCATTTAATAGATGTAATGCATTATTTTACTTAAAAAAATTTAACCTATGAATACATAATTTTATAAATGATAACATTTTCCGACCTTTATTTTGGACAACCGTTATTTAAATTGTGTGAAACAATTCTTTATATAGATGAATAGACCAGGGGCCCGTTTCACTAAAAGGCGTAAGATACGACGAATCTTAAGTTAGGCCTCAGGGCGTACGCCAAACTTTAGTCCGGCGTATACTGCGTTTCACTAAGAGGCGTACGCCTGGCCGTAAACACTAGTATCTGACTAAGTTAAGGCCAGACTTACGTCCTTGACAACGAGCTTATGCACATGCGCAGACAGATGATAAACAGAAGAAAGGAAGATAGATATATAAAGATATATATATATATATATATATATATATATATATATATATATATATATATATATATATATATGGAGAGAGAGAGAGAGAGAGTTAAACTTTTCAGGCATATTAATGCTGTTAAATCACACAGCAAAACTTGCTAAAATATTTTATTTGAAAGATATATTTGATGAAGCATATAGGATATGTTCATTCAAAATTAATAACTCAACAGAACTATTTTGTTATCGATATCTAGGGTGGTTTCACCATGCTTCGAACACCCTTTGAATTATCTTTTGATCATGCGTCAATTATGGCCCGAGTATACATTTGTTTAATTAAATTTTCTGGTTTCCTCTTGCTATATCATTGAAAGAAAATCAGTGAATTTTTTAAATAAAAAATATAGCGAATTAATGCAGTAATGAGCTTTTTAACCATGGATTGGACAGTATTAAGCAAGCATCGAACACTTATACAACAGATGCTAAAAATAACGAAATTTAATATTTCATGCAAAAAAAGGGGGAAAAGAAGAGGCTCGGATAAATATATTTGTTACTTTCATATTAAGATTTGTGTTAATGTAAAATGTGACGCATAAATGACCTTGGAAATAATTGATGAATTCCAAGTCTATTTTTTTTTACACAATTTGTTTCCGAAGTTAGTTTTTTTTCCGAATTATTTAAGTGAAAGGGTACATACAAACCATAAGTGCGTGCACGTTTATTTGTAAATGTTTCACCAAAGTTATCAGATCCAAGGAACAGATGTATGTGTCAGACGTATTGTTGACTCAACATAAATTACCTAAGTAGATTTAAATTTGTATTTAGTATATCGAACGAGGATTCATATAAATTTGAAGTTGATAAAGAGTAAGTGTATGTAGCTTACGAAATAAAATCTATTTAATCTGGAGTCAGTGTTTTGCATCGGTTGTATAATAAATACATTATCTAATATTTAAAAAAAATAGGAACTTTTGACGACTCTAAAACATAGTTGGAGCTTTCATCATATTTTGGTATAATTACATTTTAACAATACTGAAAATTCGTTTGTGATTAACCTTAGTTTAACTACCTAAGTTAACACCTTTTACTCATCAAAAATGAAATAAAAAAGAGGAAAATATAAAAGTCAAAAATTCACTTAGTGGGTTTTAAATTTCAGTATCCCGCTCACACATATTTTGCGTGGAAGTTAGGGGGGGGGGGATGAAATGCTTGAAATGCTAGACATTTCTTATACAAATATACCTTTGTACTACATGTGCATCATGTATATATATTCTCTGCATTATTCATTTGCCCAATTTATTAAAAAATATGAAACGTAAATCAAATTATTGAATAAAAATAATCGAATGAAAACTATATGTCGATTGTCTAAACATGTCATTTTAACATGTTAACGGCAAGTGCAAATATAAAAAGAATGTGCATAAAAAATGGTTAGAAAGTTTCTGTTTGAGAATTGGTACAACCTATCAAAACTCTCTATTTTCTTAATTTCATATGAAATTGATAAAATTTACATGACAAATTGTTCAATTTAACATTACGGTCAGCAGCGATATTCTCAGCAACAGAATTAGCAGTTAATTCCTGTTTACGCCATAAGTTACGACTACCCTTGGCTAGGCGTAGATTTTTGTCTTAACTTAAGGCGGGCGCAAAGTTACGCCTTTTAGTGAAACGGACCTTAGTCCAAATATTTGACTTAAGTCCGGACTTACGACAGGCGTAAGGTTACGCCGGGCGTACGCCTTTTAGTGAAACGGGCCCCAGAAACCTTGTATTTGACATTTAAAATGTCTTATATTATTACAGAAAAACAACTGACAGATCTGAACTGAAATGCTTTTAATTTTTAACTTAAGTTTAAAATTGCAATTTTATTCCTATGCCAGATGTCTTTTAAAGGCCATATTTGAATTATTAATTATTATTGGTGTTTGTTTTTTGGGGTTTTTTTTCACCAAACTTAGATAGATGATAAATCTTGTAATACTAACAAACTCGACATGATTGGACACTGATCCTGAGCGATAGGTTATAATTATTATATCTGTTGTTTAAGCATGTCACATAGTTAGTTAAATAATGTTCTATATTTATTCACTCAAACTTGACCTAGTGATTTATTTTACTTTTTAATTTATCAACACTTAAATACCTTACGTGTAGCACTTCTCAAACTTATCTGATTTTTAATTTTTCGAAGATACGATAATTAAATAATTAAAAAAAGTTAAAATATTTGTGAACTAAATGCCAATGGGATGTTATACATGTAATTAAATAACTTTAAAAAGAAGACAGTGCTTTTTGGATGTACAATATCATTTCGAAAAATTAAAATTTTGCTGAAATTTACTTGTTTGGGTCTATGTAATATTTCTGAGAAATAAGAAACTTGATATTTTATTGCCCACTACTTTTATCCTACTATTTCGATTGGCTTTCAGAGGAGTGAAAATGGAAGTAGATGACAAATGTTTGTAATTATGATTAATATACAGAAGAAGAATGATTTAACTAAGATACACTGAAATACATTCTGACTGCTACGACAATGAATTATGAAGCTACATATCTTACACAATAGTGCATCTAATCTAGGATTTCCTTTTTCATCTAATGGATTTGAATTGTACTTCATTGACAAGTCTGTTTATTTTAATTGGAAATCATCAAAAAGCGATTGAAGCAAAAACATGTAATAGACAGACTACAGATGCTCTCAAAAATGGCTGCTTATAATTAAGATTATGTCCAACTCGTCCTACTTGAGCAAAGGGAGAGATTCACGTCCATTTAACTATTTTATTTTGTTAAAAAAATGAAATAAATAAAACTGCATGTAAGGATGAAAGCGCATCTTGCTGAGTCCGGCTGTTATTTGTAAACCACTGCTCAGTTTACTTGAACCTTTTAGTGACCAGATAAAAGAGTCCAGTGCAGACAGATTATTGTGGACACAATTTCTTACGGTATCCTCACATTTTGATTTCAATGCGCAGATTATCATTATATTTAAAATTAATATGATTTATTTATTTAATAATCAAAGAAAGATAAATATGTCATGATTACACGACATTCATAAAGAAAATCTTTTTGAATTCAAGAAACAAACACGATTTTTTCAGAAACTATTTTTTCGTACGGAAGATTATTTATAGACGAAAATGACAGAAACAAGCAATTTTATGGAGTTTTGATATATTTTTTTTCATCATACTTTCTTCGTTATTCGCATTTTTAACATTTAAAAAGTTTGTAACATATTTCAAAGGTTATGTGTGACACGTCCAAAATTAAATTTTGAGAGAGTGATAGACGTTTAGCATAAAATCATGCAACTATATGTAACATGTCTGGATTTATTAAGCCAAAGGACTATGTGCGGTATGGTCAAATATCTGCCCCCGATTTCAACCAATTTTTAAATAGCATCGTATAAAAAAAAATCTTCACAAATCATTGTATAGAGGATGCCTATAACTTTAATAATGATTTTAGTCATCATTGCTCATTCGCTGTGTATCTATGACGTCACCTAAATGGCCCAATTCCCTCAAATTTGCAAACAAATGAAAATATTCTCATTTTTGCTCTATATTTTGCATTCGGAAGTATAGAGCGCAGGTCTGCTCAAGTGCGATTTTAACATATGTTTTTATTCAGATAGTTATTTATAAACATTCTACTAAAAAATGGTACTTAAGCAAGCCTGAACTCGATGTTTCCCAGTCAGAAAACCATCGGAAAACACCCATATTTTGCTACAAAACATCAATTTATCAAAATAATACAATCTTCATGACGTCATTTCTACATTATGTCGTCACTGTGGTGATAACCTTTTACACCTTTATTTCCAATATGATTTTAAATGCATAAAACCGCACTTAGTCCTTTTTCGAAAATTTTATCTTTGAAGCCCTTTATCTAAATTTCGACATCAATGACCCCCGTATTTTATTCTGTAAAAATGACACTGAATACATATCTAGACAAACTGGATAAATCTGTTAAAATTCTTGATATTCATTTTTAAATTTTTTTTCCGTAATCTCTCTGATCAGTGTGACCATTTTGCAAAATTAAAAACAATATTTGAAGAAATAAGTTTGCTTAATCAAAAATACTGACAAAAAACCCTAATCAGGCTGAAATTGCATTTTAGGTGCAAAAAGTTCCAGGCAAATGGGCCATAACTCAGAGGGATGAACACTGACACCCCCCCCCCCCCAAATATCTTTGAATTTTTAAAGTTTTTTTTAATTTTTTTAATTTTTTAAGTATCTACAGTGTCTACAGATTTCATTGATAATTTTTCTCAAGAATTTCTTGATACAACAACACTGAGGAGTGGGATGCCTTAATTCAAATAAAAGTAATAACAATTTTTATACGGTTACTGACAACGTTGCCCTATGTATAAAAACCCCAAAAAGCACCAGCTGGTTAAGAACACATTCTAGTAGAATGTCCTTATGATGGCTCGCAACATTGGAGCTTGACTAAAACTTTTAGTTTTCTCTCAATCTTTCAATTAAGCGTGGAATGCTTATTTTTGGATTTCGTCGGTCCTGTAACACACCAAACGGTGCAGACAAATTGAAAACCGCGCGTTAGCAGCGGTGCAGACAAATCCAATACAGCGGATCATTTTCATTCAGAGTGAGATACGTACTTTGTGGAAAGTTTTAACAATCTGAATGTCTGTCAAAACAAAAGAATGGCATTTATAAGTGAACATTACAACTTGTGTGCTCTCTTTGGAACTCTGCATTGGAATGAAAATGTGAGCAATGAACATACTTCAATTCCATACAAGGCTGACCCGAAAGCCCCTTGACGCCTACAGGAAACACGAACTGTAAATAGATAACAATTAATTTTAGAAATAATATACAGATGCGCTTTATTAAACAAGTGTACTCAAAGCGAGAAAATTTATAGTGAGAACATCTGCTGCTATCTTTTATTTTAACTCGTGTCTGTTCTATGTAAGCATCTATTTGTAGCTTCACTTTGTAGTCTTATCAGCTGGAGGTGTGGCCTTCTCCCAAATATGGTCAACTGCCGTCATTGTGGATATTTCACTTGGTAAGATCCTGCTTTTAATATATATTTATGTCATTTACATGCAATATTGTATTATCTTCACTAAATTTGGACCACACTCAGCCACAATAAGGTTGTCTCTGGTGTCCACACATAAATCCCATGGGTATACTAAATAACAGCTGTCAATGTAGCGGAGGAAGTGTCCGTCCTGATCCAGGATGTGGATACAGTGGTTCATACCATCTGCTGCCAGGATCCGACCCTGGCTGTCTGTTGTGATGCCGTTTGGACCAAATCGTCCTTTGGTAGTAGAGGGGGGACCAGTGTAGGTAAACCGGAGTTTCCCAGCCTGATTGACCACCACTACTGCACGGGCTTCATTGTCTGACACACAGATATCTAGGTTCCTGTTCTCGATGATGTATTTGGTGTAAGAAGATGAATAAAGAGGTTGTCCTTTGTCATTGAACTGGATACTTTGTTTCTCAATGGCGCCAGAGTAACGCACAACTTTTGTTTGTTTTTCAACATCACTGACCATGACAATCAGGAGGTTACCAGAGGAGGTACTACAGACACTGACAGGTATCCACCCCTGTAGTCTGATCACTGTCTGTATCTGTGTATTCTTCACTATGTTCACAGTTTTATCTCTGTAATCAGTATAAACTAGATCCCCACTCCTTGTCACTGCTATGTCGTATGGAGCACTCCCTGACATCGGTTCGATGCACTTCACTTGTTCCCCCCAAATGTTGTAGAGATTCATCATGCATTCTTCACCACGCGTCCATATTTCTATATCATTTAGACAGGTTACGCCGAGCAGATATTCATGCCTTGTGTGTATAGCTGTGATGACCCGGGGTTCATCCATCAGTGACATGCCTGGGAGAGAGGACTTGGCTGCCTGGGGCGGCATGCTGTAGTCTTGTTCCTCTGTTGTAAAAGATAATGCTGACAGAGAACCAAACTGCTCAATCAGCTGATCTGTGTGGATTTTCTGAGGCCTAAAGTTTGGTAAGGACACTTTGAGTTTAGAAGGTAAAGTTCTGAATTCAGCGTTCCTTGATTCGTACTCAGAAACAAGGTAAAAATCTTCAGAGTTCAGTAACTTCTTAAGTCCAGCAATGTTCTGTGAAATTTCAGAAGTGAGGCCTGTAATTTCATCTTCCTGTTTATCTAGAACCCCCAGATGCTTGGTTTCCATTTCCTCCACGTTAGATTTCAGGTTTGTGATAATGCTCTCTATTTCTTTGTGCCAGACTTCTCCTTGTTTGTCAATTGCTGTTTTCAATATCTGTGAGTTTTTACTCAGATCAGCCTTCTGCATGGAGATGTTGGTTGCAATCTCTCTGTATTTGGGATATATGATTTTTTTTAATTCTCGCAACTCTTTTTGTAATGTTTCTTTTTTGTCTTCAAACTTTTGGAAAATGTCAACTTGTTTATGTCCCAAATGATCCTCAGAAATACAGTTTGCACAAATAGGAATGTCACATTGTTCACAGTGGAGTTTACATTGTTTGGTGGGATGTTTCCTACATTTAGGATAGTTTAGAGTGGTTAAATATTGTTTAAGTGACACCACTTTATGATTTTTAGAGGAATCAGCTAAATGTTTCTCTACACAGTCTTTACACGGATGTATATGACAAACTTCACAGTACATGGGGGCCACAGAGTCCTGACACAGGGTGCAGCGTACAACATCCTGGGCGCTGTTCCAGGGGTCCATGGTCTGGGAACCTTTAATCAGATTGGGCACAACCCGTGTTAATAAATATACGGCCACCCCACCCCCCCCCCCCCCCCGAAAAATCAAATTCAGTATACACATTGTAAAATCGTGTTTTATCTTGTTTTGATTAACATTTCCTAAGGTAGGATACAAGGACTCTTGCATTACCTCTACCTTGTTATTCAAAATTTTTTGATATTTCTTGACTGAATTTTAAACTATATAGGTATTAATTAAACTTTGAAATTTCATAAGTCCAAATGATGTTCCTATTATAAAATAAACAAACAGAAAGTGGGTTACAAAACTTACCCAATGTAACCCGAGTGAAAAAAAACCCGATTCAAAATGGCGGGCCTCAGTTCTCTATTGATCCTGTTAGGCTACCTGTGCAAGTTATTGATTTAAGGTCAGACGACACGTTCCTCGGGAATCTTTTTTGTATCTCCTCGTAACAAAGAGTTCCAATAAAAAATATTAATTTTATGATTACTTTTAAAATGGTCAAATTTTACTTGAAGATGTGTATGTGTCTAGATGGTCGAGTGGTTAGAACCGTGGCCGCTCACTTCCAGAAGCGTATAGGTTCTAGAGGTCGTGAGTTCACAGCCCCACCCCGGCGGAGCTATAGTTCTACTATAGAAATTTGCACTGTGCTGTAGATGTATTTATTTTTATTATATCAGCAATTCAAGTGTACTTTCATTGAAAATATTTCAAGAAGATTATTTAGGAAATTGCATATTGTAGTATTTTGCAGAAATGCCTGGTAAGGTACCCTAATTTTTGGCAAGAAATTTTTTCAAAGTAGTAGTAAACCATTAACAAATTCCTGCAAAAAGTTATCTAAAATTGAGGAACGTGTCGTCTGACCTTAAATGTCAGGTCTGCGTTCAAGATCGTATCAGATAGTCTGGGTAGTAGATATATAGTAGTTACTTCTTATATAATATTGTTGCAATCATGACTACGCCCATCGGGTATCTCCACATAATGAACAATATTATATGGGGTACTAGTAAGTTACTTGTACCATAGAATACAATTATTTTTTTATATCTTATTATAGTTTTTGGGATTGCACTTGCCTCTAAACAATGCAGTGCCAATACGTTGGTCTTTATACATGTGCATTTCATTCCGCAAATTTCTACAATGACTTTCTATCGCCGGTAAACATTAATTATTCGTTATTTGGTTTTAAATACTCATGATAGCCATAAGAACAAAATTTAATACGCTGTTCATTTTCATATTTTTTTTCATACGCTGTAATTATTCATTTTACGACTTCTCGTATCGACATGTGCTATAATGAATAAAACTTATTAACACAATTTCATGGTTACAAACCGTAAGTTGTTCAATGCTTGTGTTTAAAAAATAAAATTAGGTTTAAATTGACATTAACTTTTTAAAATCCTTTTCTAAGCTGCGCCAATAATATAAATGACAGTTTTTTAAATGGATGAAAAAACATATATATACTGTAAAATACAATCAATTTGCAAAGAAAAAGAAATATTATTTTGACAAATGTATGTAGGGAAATCGTGAATGATAAATGTCAAATTCGCTATCGTTTTTCACTATGCCAACCAAAATAGTTTTACTCTCCAAACGCGTTTCTATCACCTGATTGACTTTCTACAAAACTTTATACAGGATATCCCCAGCTCAACTTACACGCGTCTCTGTACTTATTCGCACACATAGAGGAGATTATTAAAAAAGAGTCTTTCTGACAAATCATTGCCGATATTATTTTGTGTCAAGCTACAAATGAGATTTATTCGACGAATCTAATAAGTTATACGAGTTTGAGTTTTGCATAAAAAAGTAGCTTACGAATATTTAGTGAGCGGTTAGACTAGCTTTCCTTTCAACAACGCAGCTGCTACGTATAGAGCTACACCTACGTATCAGTTACGATCTTGAACGCACCCCTACACATATTTGAACTTGGATATGCTAAGCACAGGGGCTCGGTTGTCAGACACTGAAATTTATAACAATTTTTTCCGATAAAAAAATAACATAAATGGTCATTCAATATATGTTCTATGGTATCGAAATAAAATCCGGCGTTAAAATCGCCCTTTATCGTCGTTTTAAAAGAATGTGCATCAAATGTACATTAAAAAAGTAAAGGGACGACACTCGCCATCTTGGATTTCAGGGGGGGGGGGGCAATTCACAGTTTATTTTCAACAATTTATCCCCTTTGTCTATCGGTTTCTGGCGAGATATAGGTCATAAAATGATCCGATGACTTCTCCCTATACTTTATATAAGTATACATGCCGTATTAACCAGCCAGTGACCCGAAACGTCCTCAATACCAGCCCATGTTCATCAAAAGCAACGTTAAGTCCAGAGAATTTTCCCATAAACATATTAAGCGTTAAATAAAAAAAATGAACAAACTTTTTAGACAGACTCTCTCTCTCTCTCTCTCTCTCTCTCTCTCTCTCTCTCTCTCTCTCTCTCTCTCTCTCTCTGGTTACAATAGATTGTTAAATATTATTTGCATACATCACCTCTTTTACTCAAATGTAAATATCTGCTCTGTCCAAATTGCGTTACTTTATAAAATGTACGACTTTGAATTTTACAATTAATTTGAGGTTTGTTTTTAAGGGGATTCAGTTTTTACGCAATATTGAATTAGACATATCCATTTACCAACTACAAATTAGGAATCGAATTGCAATCACACACCGATATAAAACGGCCTTATGGAAAAAGTTAAAATGTCCAGGTAGAACACTGGTAAGTGCCTTCGCATCTTTGTGCTGACCAGGCCCCTGGGCCATAAAACTTATACGAGGTCACTTTTGATATCAGTCTCACTTTTACACTATATATCATTTTGGTAAAAGTAAAACGTGTCAGTACTTCTCTAAGTTTATCAAAACTGTCTAAGTTTGTCAGTACTTTTCTAAGTTTCTCAGTACCGTCAGTAAAAACGTCAGTACTTTTCAATGTTTATCAGTAATGTCATAACATTGTTAGCAAATGTCTAAGTTTATCAGTACAAAATTGGGATGTTAGTACTTTTTGGGCTTAGTCGTGATGGTACAGTGGACTGCTCTGACAATTGTGATGACCGTAAGTTACACATACTGTATGCCAGTTTATAAACTACCGAATTTAATAAAAATATTTAACTGACTTTGAGCTCAAAATAAACTAATGTTATAGTATTGAGCGTTTTCGTTTACAAACATTTTATCTTAAATGAACCTACAAGAAAGCATAAATGTTCATTTCTGTGTGAACGTTTAACAGGGCAAGTGGTAAACATTTTAACCTCACAATGATATCAACGCACGAGCTCAGGGTTTGACAGTCTCATAATTGCAAACATATAACACCAGCATCTTTCTTAATTCTGAGCAAGTGTACTTTTCAAACGGAAATACACTCTGTAAATAAAAATTAGCAATGTTAAGAAATTCAACGGGCCATGAACTTGGATTGAGCGGGATAAAGTCTTCTGAGAAGCCATCTTCCTTCCCAAAATATAAAATATTGACCATGCATATGTATTCAACCAAGTTTGTTCGTATCCCGAAAACTTTTTTTCAGTGTTGTTTATTCCTGAATTAATCATTGTCAGCGAATTTTATAATCAGATTTATTCGTTAATGTTCCTATCTATATAACGGCAAATACTTAAAAAAATCCTTTTATTTTTTTAGATCATGATGACCATGTATAATTGGTTCCGAATGAGAACTACAGTGCTAATAAAAACATAAAGAGACAGACTGTTATGATATCTATCTAAAATATGATTCTGTTTAATAACATTCCTTTGTTCTTTATTAAATACGTAAGAAAAAATCATGTTTTGTTTTCAATAATTAGCCGGTAACTATATTCAAAACCCGTTTTTTATATTGTCCGGCTTCGACTTATTACGAGACATATTTATCAATTGTGGTGCTATTATATAAATAGTGCCTGTTTGGGAGGGTAACAGTTGAAATTGACACCCCGAGAAAACCATTGTCAACCGACGCGAAGCGGAGGTTGACAATGGTTTTCGAGGGGTGTCAATTTCAACTGTTATCCTCCCAAACAGGCACTATTTGTTTTGTTATACTGAATGTCTTTTTAAAAATTTTTAAGAAAATTTTACTGCTTTTATATAGGAATAACGTGAATTCTACAGCGAACAGTACGGCATAATTTTCGCGCATGTAACATTTTTTAATGTTACCCGTTGCCAAGTGCGTTGCTAACGCTGAGGGTAATAGTAAATATTATTAACTGCGTCTTAACCAATCAGATTTCAGTATTTAACATGAAAGTATAACAAATTAAAATACTTGATACCCAAAACTTCAACAGGCACTGAACTACTGATATCGTCTCGATACTTGATTTAAAAACTCTGCACAGCCTACCTCAGAAAAAAAAAATATATATACAGTTCTTAACACTGCTGTTAATGGCGTTTAGAAGATTTTCAGAGGCTAGCTTTAGTAAATTGACAACATCATAAGTAAAATGTCTAATGAATATTTTGCTTTAAGAATGTGTTAGGAAAAAGTAAGTTGGTCTAAAACTAGCGCAAATAAATTGCGAAAGTTTATTATATGTGAGGAACTATACCACTCTAAGGTTTGTCAACCTAAAGATTTTCAGAGGAAAGTAAAGTTCCGATATCTTTTGTAAAATGTCTTATGAATTTGGTATCTTCCATGTAATAGTTGCATAGAAGGTGTTCGTAAATAAGATGACACATTACCAACAATACATCACATCACACTACATGGTGATTACATAAAAGATCATATAAATTTCGAAACAAAATTAGTTTTATGAAATTAATTGCAAAGGTCCTATATGTTGTTCTGGAGTAAATAGTCACTAGCCATTGCTTTTCGGAAAAACTTTTTACTTCATTCATTCATTTTGCAAGGAACATACATGTAGAATATGTTGGATATAGATAGTACAGTAATCACAGTCTATGGACTTTTCACATTATGTTTAAATCTTTCAGTCTATACATAATTTCACTACGTGGATTTCAAAATATAATGGGAATCATTTAATATTTATTCGTTTGATGAGATATCGGCGCTTCTGATTGGTTGAAAAATTTCTTTGATACCTGCATCAATAAAATTTTAGCCGGATCTACTTTTCTCAACTGCTCTGATCTAACACTATTTATAGAACGGGAATTTCCAAGATAAACACTGTCAACAAAATGTAAAGTTGTGTCTGTTTTATTGTCAGCAAACAAAATGCAAACTTGTGAATATAAAAACTTGAAAGTTTAACCTTAAAAAATAAACAAAAAACTTTGTTTGATTCACGAAATAGAAAATTAAGCGTCTTCTCACGATTTCGTCTGCTTGAGATCAATCAACATTTACAGCGAGGCTGGCTGTTCCTTTTAAGGATTTCAATATTATAATGAACATATAGGCATATAAACTTTCACGGTAACACTGCTGTTCAAATTTGGCAACGATAATTTTTAAAATTACACACGTAGATGATCGGTCATCAAAATAAGCGTCGTAAAGAAAAGCTATGAGTAATGCATCAACTCCTTCGGCGCATTCCAAGCGGCAGATATACCATTTAAGTACATCACTGGCAATCTAGTTACCACAAAGTTTACAAAAGTCGCTTATACATACTATTCTTTGTCGACATATCAGTTATTTTCGTCCACGATCGATTTTCCTTGGATAGTTATGTCCAGTTGCATATTCCAGCGATCTCACATGAAAACTAGTTTTATTACGAGTTTTTCTGCACAGTGAATGATACCACAAGCTATCGCATGTATTTTCCTTTCGTTTTCAATTCAGCCGGTTCAGATTTTACTTCACTATTTGTGTTTAATCCATTAAATTCAGCCCAGTAGCTCTGCATCAGCTGAAGGCGAATCCATTTTGAATATTGTTGCTGTTGTTGTTTTGTATTCATACGCGCCGCTTCATTTACATTATTTACATTTTTGATCAATGACACTTCACATTTTTTTATTTGAAAATGTTTTATTAAATGATAAGAAATGAAGATAATAATTTTTCTATTGATCGACGTATCAAAGAAAAAATTGACCGGAAAACTTTTTCATCAATGCGCTACGCGCATTGATGAAGTTTTCCGGTCAATTTTTTCTTTGATACGTCGATCAATAGAAAAATTATTATCTTCATTTCTTAAATCATAATGTGTTCTAAACGTTTGAGTTTGTGGAAAACAGAATGATTTGTATATATAGTATAATTAAATACTTCTGACGCATGTATATATTGTCGATATAATTTTTATCTATTCCAATATCATCCCTTTCACAATGTGACTCTCAAAAAATCACATAAGTGTTTTATTTACGTTTTCGATTTTCGCTGACTTTGAATAAGTTTACATTGTGTAGGAACAAGCATGTACGGCTTTTTAACACCTCTTCGGACGTCATTCAATTGTGCAAACAATAATTCATTATTTACAAGAAAAAACATTGTGTGCTACTCGACTCAATTGTATTTTTCTATGTATAAGTCAATGCGAGAACAATATATTTTCGTTTTTTGCATTTATAACAACAATGCAATAATTCCATCTTTATGACTGCAAAATTACAGAGGTAAATATAATTAAATCAATAGATTATCATAATGTGGCTATCCTTGATAAGTCCTAGAAACCGAACCCCTGTCCCGGAGGCACGTATTTCAAAATTTAGGTTGAGGGGTTCATGAACATCAGAACCTTACATTCAGTGTATCTCACACAATTTTGAAACTGGAAAATAAGATTTTCTAGGTTTTAATTCATTTTCACCAAATACCCATATCGGTCCTACCCTTTAACCTCAGACCCTGGGGTCACGGGTTATTTTTATTATTTTGGTAGAGGGCTTCGTGGACTTGGAACCACGAAATTGGCTATTCTAAAATATATATAGGAGAAGAGAAAAAAATGTTCAAACATTTAATATATTTGCACTATATGGCCGTATTAGTCCCATCCTAAAATCTGAGCTCCTGACCAGGGCCGGGGGTTATATTAAAATTTCATAATTTTGGTTGAGGGTTTTATGGACATCATTACTATTACTAATTTTCTGGGAATCAAGTGAAGTCGTACCCAAACTGACTCGCACCCAAACCGACTCATAATCAGATGGTCAGGTCGTACCCAAAACTATGTGATTCACTCGTACCCAGATATTTGAGTACAAAGGACTGCGAACAATTGCATTGTCTAGACGCCTAACTAAAAGTCATTTTTTTAAAATTGTCTATTTAAAGTTATTTCTTATTCTAATGTAAACATTTATGTTTGTTATATTCAGTAGTATATTCTCACTATACAGCTCTATATAGACGAATAGTCAGTAATTGTAATATAAGCTCGTCCGAAAAATATTGACCGGTCAATATTTTTTAGATATTGACCGGCTAGGAATAATATCTAGAGAAATTATTCCCTCTATTTCAGGTAATCGCTTCTGATGGTGACGTAAATAACTCTTCGCGACTCCAAAACAAGGTGACGTCATAATAGGCAGTCAGTCAAGGCAAGTAAACAAAGGACGCCAAATGCGACGCGGTTTGCTATCATAAAGGTTATCAGGATTTGCGAATTACTGTGAAGTAAAGACTTAGTCAGGTACAACATCTGTAACTTAATTCCTTCGGGCGGCGGAATATCAACATTGACCGTTTGATGCCGACAATATTTTTGAAAGGACTATGCGCAAAACTGAATTTGTGAATTCGATCTATGTTGAGCTGAGAAAATTACGACGATCTCAAATCCTTTCTTAAATTTTGGTTTGTACCTTCATATAACAAAACAAATGTTGACTGAGTTGTCGGGCAACATTGATTATATTAGCCCCCTTGGGACGAATATATTGCCCTACGCTTCGCGTCGGACAATATTTCGTCCCTCGGGGGCTATTATAATCAATGTTGCCCTCAACCCCAGTCAATATTTGTATAATATTTTCATTAAACATAACTGATTTGGTCAAACAAAGAGAGATAACTTTGTATTTTGGGTTAAAATAGCTCATTTCATTATAGAAAATAACAGAAAACGGAAATGTTTTTTAAAACATCCCCCGTGAAACAAAAATTCCTTTTGAGGGGGTTTTATATATTATTATTTAGCATATTTATACCAAAGGGTTTGTTGTTTCACGGGGGGAGGGGGGCATATGTCTACAGACCAAAATACATTCCAAAATAAGAATTTTGCTATATAAATTTTCGAAAATAATTAACAGATATGAATTAAAATGAAATTTTACTTTAATATCTAACGTAAACATGTGATTATAAAGTTTTTATGCACATGTAGGCCGCTAAATAATATTTTCCTCACTCATAGAGACCGATTTCGATGAAATTTTTTTAAACCCCCCGTAAGCAAACCTTTTGTTTAAAAATTAAAGTTCCCAAACGCAATGTGCCATTTTTGAAAAGTTGTGAATTTTATTTTGACAATCTTTCACCTTAATACTACCAAACTTCATGCGCAAGCGTGGACGGGTTATACACAGATGTTTTACAAATTAAATAGGTGTTTCATTGGCTTCCAATCTACTTGCGGTATATGACTGCTGTTAGTCTCATTACTTAATTTTCTTGAAGTAATGCATTACATTACCATTACATGAGTAAAGTAATGCATTACCATTACTTTGTGAAAAGTCAATAAGTTTTAAAACAGTAATTCAAAAACTAAATTAAAAGTTTTTGTAATATTTCATAAATAAAAAATGCTTAAAATATCTACAGGTTCATGTTCATGTTTACTATCAGGTTCAAATTTAATGACTTATACAAGATTGCTGTTTCACTTGTAGTTCTCAAAATAAGGTTGGTTCCGTAACATTTACACGCTAATGGCGGAGTTGACAATCTCTGTTATTAATGTCTCTGATTTTCGGCGTATGATTTTTAATGAAAGGAATGGTTGTATCGTAATTCGTGTAGGTGATGCACGAGTTTACACAAACAAGTAGTAAGTGGCGAACGGATTTATTTTTACCTATTAATTTTGCATCAGTCGCAAATGAAGAAAATCGTGTCAGATAAGTCGGTCTTAAAAATCAAAATGGCGACCGTGACAAATCTTTTTATTGTCAAAGTTTTATGGAATCTTATTGTAAAAATAAATATTTCTAACGTCAGGTACCTATGTTTGTTATCGGTATACAAATGTTCACTTTCTTAATTCAACCGTTTTAGAGTTTCTGGGTTTTCATAAAACTTTTATTACGGATACCGTCTGACTTGTGGATTTTCCCTTGGATCACAAAATTGAATAAATCTAACGATTAAAATTATCTACTTTGATATAGTTGTTTGATTTTCCCGGTTAGTAGTAACTTTTAAAATTTTTCCTTGGGGTCTTATTTTACATAATATACCATTGTGTCAATTTTCTACAATTATGAAGGCCGGGATTGAGTAAAATTTAGACAAAGTATCAGACAATTGCAAAAAAGCCGAATTAACATAGATTGTAACAACTAATTCAAACTCATAAATTTTGGAAGCATATTCGAGGAAATCCAGGACAATAACAAATTCAAACTTTCAAGACCCCGTCTTTCAGGACTCTCAGTACTTTGATTAATGAAAGGAACGGTTGTATCGTAATTCGTGTAGGTGATGTACGAGTTTACACAAACAAGTAGTAAGTGGCGAACGGATTTATTTTTACCTATTAATTTTGCATGAATCGCAAATGAAGAAAATCGTGTCAGATAAGTCGGTCTTAAAAATCAAAATGGCGACCGTGACAAATCTTTTTATTGTCAAAGTTTTATGAAATCTTATTGTAAAAAAAAATATTTCTAACGTCAGGTGCCTGTGTTTGTTATCGGTATACAAATGTTCACTTTGTTTGTTAATTCGGCAGTTTTAGAGTTTTCTGGGTTTTCATAAAACTTTTATTACAGATACCGTCCGACTTGGGAATTTTCCCTTGGATCACAAAATTGAATAAATCTAATGATTAAAATTATCTACTTTGATATAGTTGTTTGATTTTCCCGGTTAGTAGTAATTTTCAAAAATTTTCCTTGGGGTCTTTTTTTTTTACATTATATACCGTTGTGTTAATTTTCTACAATTATGAAGACCAGTATTGAGTAAAATTTAGACAAAGTATCAGACAATTGCAAAATAGCCGAATTAACATAGATTATAACAAATAATTCAAACTCATAAATTTTGGAAGCATATTCGAGGAAATCCAGGACAATAACAAATTCAAACTTTCAAGACCCCGTCTTTCAGTACTCTCAGTACTTTGATTTAACTTGTTGTACAGAGTTGCTAATGATCAATACATATAAATCCTTTGCATTCACAAAAGTAAATTCATTACATTCCCACCTACCCACTTTAATATACTTATTGTTGACGTGGCCGTTAAAGGTATTTAGGATTCGGGTTTTAGTCCCGGGAGATTTCACCGACTTTTTGCAAATAAAATTGATGTTTGCTAACATCAAATAATAAAAGCAGTGGTAAGAGTCAGGGGCGCCTCGCACTAGGGTTTAGACTCCTCAAAAAGCTTAAAACGCAAAAATGAAACTCCCTGTCAGGTCCATGTACGAGCTACGAAACTTGAGTGACCATTAAGGCATGTGAATAGCATGTGTTCTAAATTTTATTTTTCAAACTTTTATTCTAATCATTTGCACCACATAGGGGCCTCCGGTATTAATAATTAAACTCATCATTAGGGCACTTGATTACTGACGATTTAATATGGCATTAATTCAGGGTTTAGTATGTTTTTTTTTTTTATGTTTTTTTATATGTAGGTATACAAGCCTTACTCAAATACAGCTACATGGCATCCTGGCTACAAATGTACATTATAAGGTGCCTTTCAAAAGCCCTGTTTGCAGTGAGATTTTAAAACTGAGGAATTGTAAATACTTAATTTGATATCAAATATATAACAGAGTGATTTACACTGTGAAATATCAATGGCACTGCTCTTATGGAACGCTATTTAAGATTTCTAAAATGCCTGACCTAGATTCAATTTTTTTTTTCAAATATTGCACAATAATTAATATAAGTCTACTAGATTGACATTTAAATGAATCACATGATCTTCAAAGGTAGAAAGCGACCAGGAAGTATAAATATACGGAACCGTTGACGTTGTATTGAGAGTTTATTCAACCTGATATAACAGTGAGTACGTCTTGGGATTGACCTAAAGTTTATACTTCAAAAGCTTTAGTCTTTTTATGACAATTTCAAGTGTGAATATCTGAATTTTGTTTCGTTTTGACATTCAGTCAAGAGTTGGGCAGAAAATTAAGACATTAAACAATTATATTAGGAACTAACGGTTAAACCGGTAAGGACTATATACATGTTTTTTGATCCCTCATGGTCTTTCAGTTCTCTGTCCCAACTCCGATTTCCAGACTTTTTTTGGTTATATTCTAGAGAATTGATTAGAAACCTGCTTTGTAGCTTCATATTGAGAAAGTACAGGTCAAGTTTATGTTTTGTTAAAATAAATCAACAAATGGTGACGATTTTTTTTTTAAAAGGGCTTTTTTATTTTTCTTATCGAGATTGTCATTTTAAGGTACTTCACTACGGCGAGACCTATACTATTTAAGACACTACGTCACAAGATGGCGTTTTAAATGTTTTGTTAAACTGTTTGTATCAATTGATTCAGATGTATATCCTCATAACTCAGTGGTTTAAGTATCAGGCTTGTGAACCGCAGGTCATGAGTTCGAATCCACTCGGGGCTTTTGTTTATGTTTACTGAATGCAATTTTTGATAATATCATTTTTTATCTAAAATTGCACATTTTTTCGCCTATTTGACATACATACTTCTAATCCATCGTGCTTTCTATCATAATCAAGTAATTTTCTGCTGATTTGAGAAACAATTTCAAGGTGTAGTGAGGCACCTTAAATTTTATCGTTACCTATTTAGGAAATAAAATGACATCATTTTAAAAATATTAATTAAATGTGACGGGATGTGAAAAGTATTGCTTTATATACTGTAACATATTCACATTACATACAAAAGTACAACTCAATTTAACAAAAGTCGGAAATAGAAGAATACACAATTTTCACTCACACACTTTTCATCTTTGATAACTCCGCCCACTCTCACCTAAACTGACCAATAGAATTAATTTAAAAGGTTCAAATAAATTTGCATCAGCAAACATAATTTTACAATGCTCACATATGGAAGACAGGAAACCGTTATTCTAACCATGAATAAATCAAAGAAACGTATTTCTCAGATCTGACCGTTAATTTGACAATAATTAAAGAAAAATGACATTGATACCAGGATTCAGGGAAGGGAGATGTCAAGATGACATTACTAACATATGTGAATGCAACTTTCCGTACTTCGGAGTAAACTATTTATTTTCCAATTACAAATTTAGAATTTCCAAAATAAAAAGACTAAAAAATAATATAGTACAGATGTTACAAATTATTATAAATAGTTTTTGTCATTTAAAAACCCTATTACACATAAACACTTTTAATATTCCTAATGTTGTTGATTTTATATATATATATATATATATATATATATATATATATATATATATATATATATATATATATATATATATATAATAAACACCGACTGATGAAGACCGGTAACACGGTCGAAATATTTTGAAACAGTGTTTTAAAGTTTTTTAATATATATATATATATATATATATATATATATATATATATATATATATATATATATATATATATATATATATATATATATATATACTAGCAATGCTTGAACAAAAATACATATCTCTTTTTAGATTAGAATATTCCCTGCTAGTGAAGATATTCCATGACCATGGATCCCGAGGACAGTGCCCAGGAGGTTGTATGCTGCACCCTTTGTCAGGACTCTGTGCCCCCCATGTACTGTGAAGTTTGTGATATACATCTGTGTAAAGACTGTGTTGAGAAACATCTTCTTGATATTTCTAAATTCCATAATGTGATACCACTTCAACAGTACTGGGGAGAACTAAATTATCCTAAATGTAGGAGACACCACGCCAAAGAATGTGATCACTACTGCCAACAATGTGATATTCCTATTTGTACACGATGTATTTTAAGAAAACATTTAGGACATAAACAAGTTGACATCTTATTTTATTTTAAAAGCAAAACGAAAACCTTACAGAGCGATTTATGCGAACTTGAGAAATCAATTTATCCTAAATATCAAGAGATTGCATCTAGCATTCCAGTTCAAAAAGCTGATCTGAATGAATTATCAAAGAAGTTAACATCTCTTAACAAACGGGAAGACGTGTGGCACAAGGAAATACACACTATAATTAAAAACCTAAATAAAATGGAAAATGAAATTGCACAAACAGATTCTGAAATCAAACATAGCATTGCTGAACTGAAGGGAATACTGGTCTCTGAAGACATCAGCCTTATCTCTGAGTACAAATCCAGGAATGCTGAATTCAGAATAATGCCTCCTAAACTCAAAGTATCCTTAACAAACTTTGGGCCTCGGGAAATCAATATTGATCAGTTGATTGAAGAGTTTGATTCTTTGTCAGCATTATATTTTAAAACAAAAGAACAAGACTACTGCATGCCAACAAAGAGAGCCGAGTCCTTTCCCCCAGACCGGTCACTCATGGATGTTCCCCAGGTCATTACAGTTATAAACACAGGGTATAAATATCTACACGGTGTAATCTGTCTGAATGATGAAAACGTATGGACGCATGGTGATGACATCATAAAACTCTTCAACCTCCAAGGTGAACTTAGGCAGTCAATCCATACTAAGACAGGTAAGGAGCCACGTGACATAGCAGTGACAAAGAGTGGGGATCTCGTTTATACTGAATATCATGAAAGAACAGTTAATGTGGTGAAAAATACGCAGGTAGAGACATTGATCAGCGTACGGCATTGGAAACCTCATGGCGTTTGTATAACTTCCTCTGATGGCCTCCTGGTTTTCATGGACAGTGATGATGATAAACAAACAAGAGTTGTGCGTTACTCTGGATCCAAAAAGAAACAGCGTATTCAATACAATGACAAAGGACAACCTCTTTATTCATCTGGTGGCATTAAATATATCACTGAAAACAAAAATCTAGATATTTGTGTGTCAGACTGGAAAGCTGATGCGGTAGTGGTTGTCAATCAGGCCGGGGAACATCGGTTCACATACACCGGCTCTCCGTCTACAACAGATGTGTTCTTTAGACCATATGACATCACTACAGACAGTCAGAGTCGAATCCTAGTGGCAGACTGTTACTTGCACAACAACCGTATCCATATCCTGGATACGGATGGACAGTTCCTTCGCTACATTGACAACTGTCAATTACTTGGACCATGGGGTGTGTGTGTGGACACCAGAGACAACCTCTTTGTGGCTGAAAATGACACAGATAGAGTGAAAAAAATCCAATATTACATGTAATCAATTAACTGCATAAAATGGAATAACAACTATGGTATAAACAAAATAACAGATTTCAATAACACCACTACAGTGAGACGCATTGTTATCTTCAATAGCAATAAAAAACAATAGGAATTTGTCGATTCAGTCATCAATGAAATCATAAACAGATAGGTACCCCTCAAAACCAAGATTATGAGGTAAAATGAGAAACAATGGGTGACACAAGAGTTCAAAGCACTTTAATCTAAAGACCAACAAACAAAATTTAGTGGGAACCAATATATATATATATATATATATATATATATATATAACGTCTGAAGATTTTTAACAATGAAAGCGCTTATTTGCAGTTAGTGTTGATATATATATATATATATATATATATATATATATATATATATATATATATATATATGCAGTTTTTAACACAGGGCTTGTATTGGTGTTTAGAAGATTTTCAGAGGCTAGCTTAAAGAAATTTGCTTATTAGGTTTTGGGTAGCCATTTTGGGTCTCCTTTAGTCTGAAAATTCTGTATCACATATTAAATCTAGTAGTGTATTTATATCTTACAATGGCAAATAAACTTAATTTAATAAAAAAAATTTAAATGAATACATATTTACCGAGTTTAGTAAGGGACTATATTTTGTGGCGGAAGGTTTTCAAGAAGGAAATGAAATGTTCATAACTCACTAAGCTAGAGTACTGTTACTTTAGCCTCCTAATTTTCAGCGCAGACCAAACTTTCAGATAGTTTGTGTATCACGATATATTCATGATCTTTTAAAACATATTTAAACAATATTTTGACATTTCTATCAATATATTTTGGCATATTTCATTTCAAAAAAAAAAAGAGCTCCAATTTTGGCCTACAATTAGCTTAGTTCATGCTATATCTCACATTTTTGAAACATTAAATGCATGTCTATTTGTATGCAAAGTTTTGGAAGATGACATTACCATAATTTTTTTTATTTGCGTTATAATTTTATCAATTTTGAAAAAATTGAGTGTAAACAGTAAGAAAACTTAACAAAATTATTGTCAATGTTCAGTACGTTCGATAAAAGAAACAGCCAAATCGTCATCTATAGGAATTTGAGTCTGAATAAGCATGATTATTTCGTATTGTCAGTGATTTTTCGTAGGTTGCTGAAGGTCTCAGCCAATCGATAACAGGGGCGTGTATATTTCAGTCTTGTCAATTTCTATAGAGCTTTGAATGTGCAATCTATTTCTGTGCAAAATAGAAGGAATCATTCTTGGAGGATGTAAATATATTATCCTTATTAAATAGTCGATCAGTACATATACAAATATACACTTTTAAAATGATCTTGTTTAAAACTCCTTTCGTAAGTTAACATTTACTGTCCATCAAATAAACGTGATAATTTTTTAAAACAAAAAAACATAATTTTTGGTTAACATTTTAAATTTGGAATCGGCTGTTTTATATAATGCTCTTGTACATTAATGTTCTACAATTTGAAAACAACTATCGAACCTCCATGCTATGACAAGTGAGGATTGTTTCCGATTTTGAGTACGATGTGTGACATTTGTTAACGAATGAAAATCAGAAAAAAATATAAATGGCTAAACTGAGTAATTGCAACTGTAGGAGAGGTGATCAAGTTGACACGTAAAGTAATGTTCACGTAGAAAGTCCAAAGACATAGTTTCTGCGTAATTGGTATCATATATAAAGGCAGCTTTGTCCAAATTTGGGATATCAACAGTGACGATGGTAGGGTTTGTCGTAATTTTTTCCTCGAAGCTGGTGTAAGTATTTCTTTCATTTTCATTGGAACTATGAAAACTGCATTTTTGGATGATACAGTTTAAATGTATTTCAATTTAACATAACCAAATATTATTACATTTTGTAATTAACCAAAAGAAAAAATCAAAAATATTTTTTTTTTCGACTGTTAGCGTAAAAAAAATTCTGATGTTACTATAAATAACCGTTTTCAGGCAAGCTCGCAAGTTGTTCCAGTTGGCATTAAGCCAGGCCGGTGTCCCGTTGACAACACCTACACAAAATGCCACTGTATACCACAGTGCATCACCTGTGACAGTGACCACCGATGTCCAGGAGGTAACATAATTTGAAATCTTTTTCGAAATTAATTCGTTTTTGTATCTGATTTCAACTTATTACATAATAAAATGCAAATTTACAAATTTCCTTAAATAGCTTTAAAATCTTCAGACTATCAAAACGTAAACGACACGCAATTAGGGAACAAAACCTCATTGAAAAATATGAATATACATTTAGATATTGATTACATATAGCTGACAAACATTTTGAAGCTAAAATTAAGATAATTCTGTTTTATTTTATTTATATATCAATAGCATATTTGGTATAAGTTTCTATTTAAATTTGTACTGTTTCTGCATTGCTGCTGATACATGATAAAGCAGTAATGTTGTGGTCTATATAACTAATGTCCACGTAAGTCCAAGAAAGCTTCCAAGCTAAGTAAAATTACGCAGCGTTACAGTGGTTTCATTAATTTTCAAGGGTATCAATTTTCGTGGATACAGTGAAAATCACAGTTTCAAGGAAACGTAAATTCGTGGCCAATGACACTATCAATAGAAAATGTTAATAGAAATTACACTTCAATGAACATTAAATTTCGTGGATCAACCTAACAACGAAATCCACAAAAATTGGTATTCAACGAATATTGATGAAACCACAGTATATACCCCGATCCTCGCTGAGAACCATTATTTCCCGTTTACCATTCTCCTTGTTTCAAACTAGACGAACTAAATTGTAGTTCAGAAGTGTTGTTCCTGGAGTTGTGGATGTAGAATAAGATGTGTGACTCCATTATATATCCCACCACCAGGTAATATTTCAGCTAGTCTTTACGATTGTTTCATCATTCAACCCTTACTGTTCCTGGCAAATTAGAGCCTTTTAAGTACTGAATAATTTAATTGTTATGTATAATATTCGTCGATTTACACAGTAGATAGTTGGTACTCTAAGATTTATCCTGAAACAGGCCATCTTATTTATCAGAAAATTAAAAATCGTAAAGTCCGACACGAAATTAGATGTAATAAGAATTGAAAGTGATAACTAATTGTGTAGATTAAAGTGAAAATGGTACAAAAATGTTTGCTGGGGAGATATGTTATTGTTCGACTTTTGATGGCACAAAGTATTTATAAATTAAACAAAATGACCAAAGATTTTAGTAAGAAGATATCGTTGAAAAAAAAATCTGTTTAAATTAACAGTAATAACATGGTAAACAACTTAAATTCTATTAAATTCATAAGATAAAGCATAAGATTATTGTTAAATAAGTACTTTAGAATATAAAAAAAAATACGATTACTAAATAAAGACTTAAATTGCCGTCTTTTCGTTGTTTTGTTTTCATGCCATTACAAAAACTCTCTCTTTCCAATGGATTTCTTTAGATACCCGACGGAACGATGTGCAACGCAAAAGATCATTGGGTATCTAATGCAAATCAAAATAAGATCATGACGCATATCAGTTGTAGTATGCATATTACTACACATGTACACTTTTATGTTGATACTTAAAAGAGCGCGCAGCTTGCTTAGTCAAATGAGAGAGAGAGAGAGAGAGAGAGAGAGAGAGAGAGAAACCAAAATTAGCAAAATTGAGCACAATGTATAAAATGTATAATAATTTGGTACCAAACTATTTAACAATTTTTACCAGGCTTTTAGAATCGAATTACAATATTAATATATGCAATCGAGAAGACTATACTGTTCCAAAATGTAGAATAGAAAATCAGGAAATTGTTTGTTCCTGACACGATCAATAAATTGACTAGTTTGAGTTTAATCACCAGAAATTACAAGTTTGAAAAGCAGTATTCAATTAAACCAAACAAAACCTCCGTTCTATTTTTTGCTTCGGTAAGAGACGACTTCACATTTTACGCACAAAACTTAGATATAACTGTATCTTAAACTTAAACCTTTTCAGAAGAAATATTATTGAAAGCCGTAATTGCAATATGGAGTATCAGAAGATTCGTATCATTTGTGTTTTGGATGTAATGAATATACCAATGCACGAAATGAAATGTTTTCAAACCTTTTAAATTTAAATCAAATAAACATTATTAACTGTCATTTACTTTTGTGGGGGAGATGAATCTCTGACTGTCAATTTAAACCAGCGAATCTTTTAGCTGTGCAAAGACTCATCAGAAATTGTGGTAGATTCTCGTAATTTCAGTCTTACTGCCTAGACCAAATTCAAACAGAACTGTTTATAAATACATTTACGTTTGTTCAATAATCTAGCCACTTCAGTAAAATCCATTTCTATGTACTTTCCATCCTAAACTACTACACAGTTGAAATTTTTATTCTTAGTGTGAACCTCGTAAGTTGTTAGAACTTGTGTAGGAATCATTTGTATATGTTTATGCAATAGAATACGTTCAAACCACACTTTAGCGTCAGAACATGCTAATACATATATGCACATGTCAATAAATGTAATATATGCATTTTCTTCCTCTAAACTTTAACTGTGGATCTATCTATAAATCACAATCATGACTTGGCGATTTTGTTCCAGTTGATGCATTAAAATATAATATACCAGAGTTATATCATATACATCATATATTCATGTGTCTCTTTAGTCTTTTGTGACACAGAATGTATAATTTTAACCAAACTTTTTTGATTAAAACCGTTGGGTAAAGTAACTTTGAACTATGCACCATTTTCATCATTTTTATTGCAATAAGATTTAAAGCGTGAGATATCGTGACATGATATCATGAAAGTACGTTAGAGTATGGTGTTGTTCCATACCACCTTAAAATATCAGTCACTGACATTCTATATAATAAAAAACCATCAATATACCAGTTGAGAAAGTTAAGGTCAGTTGCTTTTCTAATCAAGTATTTAGTTTGCGCAGACTTTTAAATGCATAAACTATAGTGTAGCAATATGTTAAAATTGGAAATTAAAAATTCCAATCAATAAAAAATAATTAAGGGTATTATGTTTGAAATAAATCCAAGATACCCGCACATTACCTAGCACAGATAGCGCTGCCTTACTTCGCATTCTCATCGAAAACGTGTGCCTTTCATACAGAGTATACAACACCTACATTTAAACAAGAAACTGCTTTCTTTGGTGATTCATTCGGGATATGAAGGTAGCGCATTGCAAAAAAATATATATATAACCCGCGTTATCTGAGATCAATCGTCAATGTAAAAAAACACCACTGTATACCACGAGCATCAGTTAATATTTTTTTAAGTTTAAAAAAAACACATAGAGTTTAAAGCATGAAAATACCGATATATTATTATTTGCCAAGACTATACTTTTCACAAAAGCTTCAATTATACCAGTTAACGGTATGATCTTTAATTGATGCCAATTGATATTTTTTAAGGTGTGACATTTTGTTGTTCTCAGAAACCAAAGAGATCTGATTATTTCTGTTAAGATTTTTGTCTTGTCACTTTTGTTTTTACTTTTATTAAAAATAGATGTCTTGTGAAATAATTAGTAATTTTCATTTAGATTTTGATATTGGTTGATATTTGATAATAATAATTTCAGGTAGTCTGTCAGTTAGCCGTCGAGAGACTAGTTGAATTTCTCAGGCACGTTTAATACATTCAATTCTAATGATTCAGAATATTTTTTTCTTGCAAAGTCTCTTTTTTTTAATTCAAGGGAAATAATTTTTTGTAAACATTAACCAAGCAAAATCATAATTAAACAATCAAAAATTTTAAACCTTGAATTCAATATTTAATGATTCAGAATATTTTTTTCTTGCAAAGTCTCTTTTTTTAATCAAGGAAAATTATTTTTTGTAAAAAAAATTACCAAGCAAAATTATAATTAGCAAATCGAAAATTTTAAACCTTGAATTCAAATTAATTTTCTATGGAAAATTGATTAACATTTCATTGACACCAATGTATCTGTTGTTCGCTTTTTCCTTTTCCCCCTTTTTTTAATGGGATATAAAGTACATATATTTTACACACTCAATGTAAGACATATCCACTCCAACAGATCTGGTGAAGATCGGAATGCCTATGATAAAACTGATGACATCTATGACATCTGAAAAGGCAGCTAAATCATCGTACTGATCGAAAAAAAAACCCAGCAATAATTGTTTTTAAAATTTTAAAATAAAAATTTATACATTTCCAAAAAACTTTTAAACATTTTTTTGGTTAAATATTGCAAAATTTGAAAATTAATATCGACAGACGTCCCATACCACCTTAATGATAAGACATCGTGTGATTTTGTGCTATGAGTGATCTGTTCTTTGATGTAAAATGAAACTACTCATTTACTGTATATGCTTTCTAACCAATTCATTCCGCGAAACCAATTGTTTCAAATCGGTATTTTTTGCTTATTATTTACTTAATTTACTCAATATTTATGCCCAGAATCACTTTACTTTCACCGAATATCTTTCCTCGCTAGTACATTGTACATTTCCTATGTTTAAGATGATTAGAAGGTCCTTAATTTTGACAATTTGGTAATATGCAGATAATGAGTAAAAATGCAACAATAATGGACAGTTTAAAAAAATTGGGCACAGAAAATACAATTCCCAAATCATGCAGTCAGAGTGATTTACCAGTATTTACAATCATCGATAATCTTAAAATCGTTTTTCTAAATACCAGTACGTAGCAATTAAAATAAAAAAATGCATATCAATTTTTCATATCATACCTGACAAAATTTTAAATCAATCCGTGTTATCTGTATGGCATTAACAAAGATGTGCATATATATACATGTACAAGCAAGAAGAAATCCACTTGTGACAAAATGTTTTGTGTTAACCAATAAGAGAATTTCATGACAGTGTAAATATTTATTGCTATTTTGAATAGTATATATTTATATTTAGTGTATATTTCCCCTTATGTTTGCATTGGAAATGTGCGAATTAAAATTTTTTATGAATACACTTTGCTAATACATGCGCCATGAGCATAGAATATAAACATTATCACGTGTTTTGAAGATATTAATTCTTTGTAAGTTTAAATGAAACTTTCAATCTTACATAACCGATTTGATATGTACTTTTGAAAAACAATCATTATTATATATTTACTCCTTAATAAAAAAAAGATTTTTCTCCACAAAGTTTCTAGCACTATATTTTTAATTTGTCAGGGAAGCTAACTAAATAATATGTCAATATGTTCCATGCATGTTTCATATCCCTGATTAATATCGTAAATAATAGTTTTATAGCGGCGATAAAAAATATTTCATACAAATAGACATCAGTATGAAAATATAAGTATAAGCATTGAATGCTTATTTTTAGATGTCGTCAGTCCCATGACACACTAACGCGCTGCATTCAATCTGTCTGCACCGGTTGGTGTGTCATAAGACCGACGACATCCAAAATTAAGCATTAAATGCTTAAATATACGTTAGCTTTCTTTTTTTTTGATTTATTTTGTTTTCACTTTTTTCTAGCCATCATTGTATATTCCTTTAACTATTGTACCTGTATCGCTTACATTCAGTTATTACCTATTATTGTTTTAAAGCTTTAGAAGACTAAAAAGGCAAGAGAGGTTTCCTCCTTTTGACGTTACAAAAATATAAGCTTCATGGTTTATTTTTCTAGATTATATTTTGACATGAAACATTTAATGCAAAAGTTTATTAAATATGGTAATTTTTTCATTTTATTTTAAAACAATTTTTTGTGTCTAAATATCATTACAGTATTCAAAGTTAAAATTTGATTATTTTTCCAATGCATTCAGTATTTTCTGTTTACGAAAACGTGTTCTACTTGATGTTTCAGTAGTTTCACGGTTACGAGATCCATATCTTCAAACACTTTGTTTGATTGTTGTCAAAAATATCATAGGACAGAAATGATGTCTTGTATAGAATGGCCTGGATTCTTAGAAGCAGGCCTCATAACAAAAAACATTACATAAAACTTCTTGTGAAAAGAATGATAATTTGTTTTACATGTAATGTGATTTGCGAAATCCAAAGTAAAAATTTAAAACAGTTTATACTTGTGTGTAATTCATTTAGATATAATCATGTCTACTTGAGAATTACATATTTTCAAGCAACACAAAATTCAAACGACTCTGTTAAATGGCCTTGAAGTAATGTAAACCTTAACTTTTGAAATTTACAATCACCATAGTTGAACTTACAAAGCGAATCAACGTTAACTCTGGTGTTTTGTTCTAAATGATGGATATTGTTTACCTTGTACAGATTATTTACACATGAATTTTAACAATACATGTAAGTGGTGTGTAATAAATTCAACAATTACAAAATAATCCAATGTTAACAGATTAAAATCAAAATGTTCATCTGAGCAATTTTTGTGATGATAGTTGGGTTATAACTGTTTACCATCATTTTCCTTAATTGTCCCCCATGCCCTTATACTGCCAAAAGCGGATATAAATTATAGATTAACCGTATTCAATTTTCATGATTTCACGACTCTAGAAGTAGAGCGGTACATCTAGCTAAAAAAAATTTCTGCGCTTAAAACATCCAACAATATGTAGATTTCTCCATCTCATGCGAAGATCTGAAGGGGACGGGGGTTGCGACCCGAAAAAACAGACCTTTTAAATTCCTACTTTAAAATTAACAGATACCTCGGACACCTACACAAATTCTAGATCCGCACATGTATCTTCCAAAATCAATGATTTCTGGTCCGTTCTACTCTACAAAAGGTCATTACACTATCGAAGGGGAAGAAATACTCTTGATTGGTACATGTAAAATGCGGAGGGAGGCCAAAAGCTGCAGATTTGGCGAAAACCTAACACAAAATGGTTTACTGACTAATTATCACCACCTCCCCGTTGTCGTCATTAACCCCGTCGGTCACCCCCACCCCTCTTGTGTACATGTAGCTGACAGTGCATGTATTGTGGTCTAACGCTGCGCATTTGCGTGAATTCTCCCCAAACAAAAATATACTATTCCTCAGTCTCAGTTTCCAGTTTAAAGGCATCTACATTTGATGATAAGAACGATAACTCTTTTTGAAAAAACATGATGCATTTACTGTGCCAATAATGTTCATATAAAATTCATTTGTAGACAAAGGCAAATATTTTTATTTGTTATCATACCGTCTTTATGAAAATCACAATTTTTTTCTTATATCTATGTACATTTTTACTTTTTTCAAAAATGTAAATGATAATATGCATTACTACTATCAAATATGGTCGATTATTATATTTCACTGTATGGCTTTTTGTGATTAGAATTTTTTTTAAAATTGTTCAAGGACAGGTGAATGAGAAATATTATGTAATCAGTGGTAGAAAAAATGTGCCTTGTTGATAATTACAAACCATCAAAGAGTTTCAGAGGTTCTGTTGTCGTTTAAATCATTACAATATTCGGTTTTAACGCAGTTAAGCAATTAGCCATTGGACAGGACAAGTCAACCTCCTCCCACTGAGGACCAGAACTTTTCAACTTCCAACTCCAACTGCAATATATTAAATTTCGTTTTAGGAAATCGATGTCTTTTGGAAAAGGGGTATTAGCTGTAGATTTCAAATCCAGGTTGCGGATAACAGAGACCAGTCGTCTGGTATTTTTTCTATGCAATGGTTTTATTTTATCTATCTATCTTTTCTTTTACTTAAAAAATAAATTGGAATGACAAAGCTGCCTTGTTTGCCAAAGTACTGATGCCATTATTGTAGGTCGACACCAGGATTTCCTGCTGATAAACAATACATTGATTTTTATTCCAAGTTTTCATTTTGAAAAAGTCCTCATAAAACTTTCACAAGCAGTATCAATTATAGATATGAAATATTCTCATTATTTGAATAAGTTTTCAGAATCCTTTGTTTACAACCTTTATGATAAGGTACAACACACTCCAGATGATGATGTTATAAAGTAAGAACAGAGGACACGATGTTGGCAGAAATCTAAATCTAGATTTAAAAGGTATGTAATAACAATCAGTTCAGTCAATGTACATTCTTATTCGGTTAATATACCTATACCTCTTCTCTTTATAATCAATTGCATTAGTCTTTTTGTGGTAAGGTTCCATTGCTCGAATTGAGCGTAATACGTTCAAAACATGAAGTTTGATAAAGTTTGCATATAGTGTGTTCAATTGTCAAAAAACTCAACAAACTGTATACACATAAAAATATACAGTCACTCAATTTACATCTAACAGAAAACAGTAGTTTCTTTCTAATATTCGTACAAATAGATAAAGATAAAGATGTTTTAAATGAACATAACAACTGTTTACATATTAATATATAGTCTCTTTCACTTTACATGTCTATTATAGGAGTACAAGTTGTTTACACACAAACACAATTATCACATTTAAACAAATAAAAATTGATGCCATGCAATGATTAAACACATAAGAACCTGATAATAGTATACCATCTAATAAATAAAATAAGTTGGATTATGCTTGAATCATCATCAACATACACATTGTGTACATATGCATCTAATATTTACCCTACGATGACATGTAGTTTCTTTACATGTATGCCATATTTAAGCACATTAGTTATTTATGTATACTTAATCAATTTGTTAACATTTATTTATGCTGGTGATTGATTTACATGCAATATTGTATTTTCTTAACTACACCTTTGTCACACTCAGTCACAAAAAGATTGTCTCTGTTGTCTACACATAAACCCCATGGATATTCTAAACAACAGTTGTCAATGAAGCAGAGGAAATGTCCGTCTTGATCAAGAATGTGAATACAGTGGTTGCTATGGTCTGCTGTCAGAATCTGACTCTGACTGTCTGTTGCAATGCCAACTGGGTCAAATGATCCCTTCGTATTTGAGGGAGGACCATTGTAGGTAAACCGGAATTTCCCGGCCTGGTTGACCACCACAACTGCACGAGCTCCACCATCTGACACACAGATATCTAGGTTCCTGTTCTCACTGATGTATTTGTATCCAACAGATGAATAGATAGGGTGTCCTTTGTCATTGAACTGAATACTTTGTTTCTCTGTAGAACCAGAGTATCGCACAACTTTTGTTTGTTTATCATAATCACTGTACATGACAACCAGGAGGTCATCACAGGAGGTATTACATACACCACGAGGACTCCATCCCTGTAGTCTGATCATTGTCTGTATCTGTGTATTCTTCATTATGTTCACAGTTTTATCTTTTCCATCAGTATAAAGTAGATCCCCACTCCTTGTGACTGCTATGTCCTGTGGAGCGTTCTTTGACTTGGTTTGGATGGACTTCACTAGCTCCCCCTGGAGGTTGTAGAGTTTCATCATGCTATCAACTCCACGCGTCCATAATTCTGTATCATTCAAATACGCCACACCGTATAGATATTCACACCTTGTGTGTACAGTTGTGATGACCCGGGGTACATCAATCAGCGACCAGTCTGGTGGAACGGACTCCGCTTCCTGAATCGACATGCTGTAGTCCTGTTCCTCTGTTGTAAAAAATAATGCTGATAAAGAACCAAACATTTTAATCAGTTGATCTTTGTCAATTTCCTCAGGCATAAAGTTTGGTAAAGACACTTTGAGTATGGAAGGCAGTTTTCTCAGTTCAGCATTCCTGGATTTGTACATGTACTTAGAGATGAGACAAACATCTCTCGAGTTTAGTGTTTTCTTCAGATCAACTATACTCTCTTTGATTTCAGAAACAGTGCGTGTGATTTCATCTTCCTGTTTATTTAAGATGACTCGGTGTTTGGATTCCATTTCTTCCACGTTAGATTTCAGGTTTGTGACAATTGAGTCTATTTCTCTGTGCCAGACTTCTCCTTGTTCGTTGATGGCTGTCGTCAATTTCTTTGAGTTTATACTTAAATCATCTTTCTTCACTTGAATGTTTGATGCAATCTCTATGTATTTTGGAAATATGGATTGCTCTAGTTCTTTTAACTCTTGTTGGAGAACTTCTTTTTGCTCTACAAAGTGTTTAAAAATGTCAACATATTTATGTCCAAAATGTTTCCCAGAAGAAATACATTTTGTACAGACAGGAATGTCACAATCCTCACAGTGGAGCTCACATTGTTTGGTGGGGTGTTTACAACACTTGTGATAGGTAAGGCTGGTACAGTATTGTTTAAGTGACACCACATTATGAACCATAGAGGAATCGGATAAATGTTTCTCTACACAGTCTTTACACAGATGTATATGACAAATTTCGCAGTACATGGGGGCCACAGAATCCCGACACAGGGTGCAGCGTACAACATCCTGGGCACTGTTCCAAGGATCCATGGTCAGAAAACCCTAGTAAAGATATGGAAACCAAACCTTGAAAGCAAAATCCAGTAGGTACTTATGATGCATGTACGTGGTATCTTGGTTTAATGACATGTAACATATTTATATGTAGGATACAAAGATTTCATTAAATTTATTAATAGTATAAATGTGGTCATGATATTAAAAAAAAATCTTGACTGAATTTAAGATTGGATATAGATTTAACTATCGAAATCCATTAGTCTAAATGGTTTTTGTTTATTAAGAAATCAATACACAATCAGCAAGTTCGTTGAATTACTTACCTTATATTACCCCATTGGTAAACTGCATAGATGTATGATTCAACATGGCGGGATTCAGGTGTTTATTGTTCTTGGTCGGCAGCTTTTATTGACTTAAACGCCAGGTATAAACTTGTGCTCGGATTTCCGTTGGTTACGAATCTAGGTCACTCATTGTTGGGAGGTTTAATAAATCGTTTACTTCCATTGTTGTGTTGTATGTCTGACATCAGTTGTGCATTATTAGTTATTCTATAAGATACGTGTAGACAATTTTAACTTCTCTTCTGAAAATAGTTACCCAATCCTAAATAGATTTTGTACAGATGTATCATCTGCGGTTCTAGAGAGGGGTAGGGTGGTCATTGGGCGTTTGGAAATTTATCAAACCCACATTGTAAAGTTGCCGAATAATAGGACCCATATGCATGCACCCACCTCATCCCTTCCCGTCGAGTGAACAATTACTGGATATAGGCGTATGTATATGTTACATACGTATGGAAGAAAAACATAAATTGTGCCACAAATATGCTTACGGGTACATAAATAAACTGTGTTTTTCAGGGTCCTTGGGTCAAGAACTCTCACGACTATATAATCTCAGTTTAGATTTGACTCAGCATCATACTAGGCATTTTTATTAATGTTGTTACTAATCTGGGGGTTGTCATAGTACAAACTAGTCTTATGAATGAAATATATATTTTCATGAATGCATCAAAACGGAGGTACTGAGTTTAAAAGCAAATCAATCGGTGCAATTTAAAAGGAAGAAAGTGAATGTAAATATATGCTTTTAAAACCAATCATTTTCATGCAATAATGAAAATATATGTGTCATTCATAAGACTAGTTTATAGAGGGGATATTTTCAAATATTCACATTAACTTTCTTCCCCCTATTAAATTGTATCGATTGTTTTGATTGATATTTACGCATAACATAGAAGACCCAATCTCGAATTCTGGTTCATATGAATACATTCTTCCTTCAGTATTTCTCGAAGTACATGACTGACTCTCCTCGTCAAAATTTTAACATTTCAAAAAAAATTTAAATGTATTTTTTGGATTGAATATTGTAAATTAAGATATTGAAAACTCTAAAAGTAATATCAACCCATGTCCCCTAGACCCATACCACCTTAAAGAAATATGAATATAATTTTAACAGTAAGAGTTATCTTTCTTATCATCAAATGTGGCTTTTCTGGAAACAAAACTGCCAAACAGTACATTCTCTAAGCGATTGGTGGTTTGGGGGAGGGGGGTTGTCTGGAATATTCAAATGTCTTAAATTTACATCGAAATATGCCTCGGACCCCCCCCCCCCCCCCCCGCTCCCCCGGGGCCAACTCAAAAATCCCTGAAATCCCCCTGGAAAAAAATTCAGGGTCCGCGCAGGATGGTTGTGGTGAATTTACACAGGTGAATCATCTACCAACCATCAGTTACATGTACATAATAAAGGGGGGGGGGGGCAGTCGGAGTAATGACGGAAACAGGGGGGTGGTAATAACTAGTTGGGTAAACATTTTCTGGTAGGTTTTCGCCACATCTGCAGCTTTTGGCTCTCTTCGCATTGTACATGGTCCATTCAAGTGTTTCTCTCTCGCTCCGCTAATATAATGACCATTCGTAGAGAGGAACGGATCAGAAATCATTAATTTGGGAAGACGCATGTGCGGATTTCAATTTTTTTGGGGGGAGGGGGTGTCCGGGAGTAATTTTGTTAATTTTACAATTGGAAATTAATATCTCTTCTAGATCCCTGCATGAGATGGGAAAGTGTACAAAAGGCTGGATGTTTTCATGCACCAAAGCGCAGGAATTTCGAGCGATGGCTCTACTTCTACAGTTTCTGATAAATTTTGAAAATGAAGCTGCGTGTGTATTGTATATAGTGTTAATCTTTGATCGCCATTCTCTTTTGGCAGTATAAGTGCATTGGGGTAATAATAGCTGCAATAATGTAGCCCTCTCCCGATTTTTTTTTTTTGGAGAGTAACTCTCCAGTAAACATCAGATATAAACAAGAGGCCAATTGGCCTTAACGGTCACCTGAGTAGCATATATCCCATACACAAACTTGTCATTGAGTCTCATATATGCATCTAATTAATTAGGTTTCATACTGGAGTAGAAAAATAATAAATTTGTAATGACGACCACATTTCAAAAAGAACTGTGAAACCTATTATTCTGGTGAAAAACTACAAGATCTGGTCTACAAAATCATGAATTCAGTTTTCCTTTCAGGTGTGTGGGAGTAAAGAAAATACTTTTTTAACGTTATATGCATTAACATCTATACATTCATTTTGGCCCTGCCCTAGAGTCAAAACCCATCCTTGAGGGGACATGAAAATTAAAATTTCAGTAGAGGACTTCCTGGTAAACATAATTATTAGTCAGGTTTTTTATACAGATGTGTGAGAATAGAGAAGAAAATTTTTAAACATTATATGCATTAACACTATATTGCCATATTGCGCCCCCCCCCCCCCCCTTCATGTTCTGAACCCCTGACCCAGGGGCCATGAATTTCACAATTTAGGTAAAGGAGATTGTGGATATTATAACCATGTATTCATTTTTTTGCCCACATGTGTGGGAGTACAGAAGAAGATTTTTTAAGATAAATGGCCATATTGGCCCCACCCTAGAGCCTGAACACCTAATAAAGGGGTTATGAATTTCACAATTTTGGGAGAGGGCCTCATGGACATCATAACAATGCATTTAATTTTCAACAAATATATATGGGAGTAGAGAAGAAGATTTTCTAAGATTTAATACATTTTTACTATTTGGCCATATTGGCCCCACCCTAGAGCCTGAACCCCTGACCAAGGGGTTATGAATTTCACAATTTTGGTAGAGGGCTTCATGGACAACATAACCATGTATTCAGTTTTTTGCTCATATGTGTGGGAGAAGAGAAGAAGATTTTTTAAGATTTAAAAAAGTTTTAATATATGGCCATATTGGCCCCACCCTAGAGCCTGAACACCTAATAAAGGGGTCATGAATTTCACAATTTTGGGAGAGGGCTTCATGGACATCATAATAATGCATTTAGTTTTTAACAAATATATGGGGGTAGAGAAGAAGATTTTCTAAGATTTAATACATCTTTACTATTTGGCCATAATGGCCCCACCCTAGAGCCTGAACCCCTGACCAAGGGGTCATGAATTTCAAAATTTAGGTTGAGGGCTTCATGGACATCATTATCATGCATTTAGTTTTTGAGAAATATATATGATAGTAGAGAAGAAGATTTTCTAAGATTTAATACATTTTTACTATTTGGCCATATTGGCCCCACCCTAGAGCCTGAACCCCTGACCCAGGGGTCATGAATTTCACAATTTAGGTTGAGGGCTTCATGGACATCATTATCATGCATTTAGTTTTTGACAAATGTATATGGTAGTAGAGAAGAAGATTTTCTAAGATTTAATACATTTTTACTATATGGCCACATTGGCCCCACCCTAGAGCCAAAACCCCTGACCCAGGGGCCATAAATTTCACAATTTTGGTAGAGGGCTTCATGGACAACATAACCATGCATTTAGTTTTTTCCTCACATGCGTGGGAGTAGAGAAGAAGATTTTTGAAAATTTGGCTTTTTTAGCATATTTGGCCCCGCCCGTGGCACCCCAGGGGTGGTAGAACCATGAATTTCACAATTTAGATTCTTCTTACCATAGAGATGCTTCACACCAAAAATAGTAACGATTGGCCCAGTAGTTTTCAAGAAGAAGTTAAAAATGTAAAATTGTTAACGCACGACGCACGACGCACAGACGCACGACGACGGACGAAGACCAATTGCAATAGGTCACCTGAGTGACTCAGGTGACCTAAAAAATCGGAGAGGGCTACATTATTGCAGCTAGGGTAATAAGTGAAAATTATTGTAAAAAGTTGACCCAACTAATATCATCTTCAGACTTGTTCAAATGAACAAATTTGACATATGCTAAAAAAAATTAAAGTTAAATCCATTGGTTGATTGTTGTTTTTAAATTATTATTTTAATTCCACACCAATTACATGCATTGTTAAAATTCATCAATGATCCTTTTAACATGGTTTTAATAAAAATCCATAAATTGGTCACTATCAACAAAAAAACATAAGAGTTAACGTTGATTCGCTTTATAAGTTCAACTCCACTGACTGTAAATTTCAAAAGTTGAAATTAATTTTACTTCAAGGTCATTAAACAGAGTCGTTTGCATTTTGTGTTATTTTAAAATATGTAGTGTTCAATTTCATTCTGTAGACATACATATGTCTAAATAAATTACAAACAAGTATAAACAGTTATAAATTTTTACTTTGGATTTCGCAAATCACATACATGTAAAACAAATCATTATTCTTTTTACAAGAAGTTTTGTGTACTGTTATTTGTTTTGAAGCCTTCTTCTAAGAATCCAGGCCGTTCTATACAACACATTATTTCTCTCCTAGAGTATTTTTGACAACAATCTCACAAAGTGTTTAAAGATATGCATCTTGTAACCTTGAAACTACTAAAACATCAACTTGCACAAGTTTTCTTAACAAAGAAAAAAAAACTGAATACATGAAAAAAAAATCAAGTTTTAACTCTGAATAATAATATACATGTATAAACACAAAAATTTGTTTAAAATAAAATGAAAAATGAAAAAAAAATTACAATAAATAAACTTCTGCATAAAATGTTTCATGTTATATCCTGGAAAAATTAACCATGAAGCTTATATTTATGTAACATCAAAGGGGGGAACCTCTCTTGCCTTCTTAGTCTTCTAAAGCTTTTACACAATAATAGCTAATAACTGAATGTAAGCGATACAGAAACAATAGTTAAAGAATATAATGATGCCCAGAAAAAAGGGTAAACAAAAGAAATCAAAATTACAGAAAGCTAACATATACACTATTCAACATTACAATCATTATTTACACTGTCATGAAATTCTGCTAATGGTTTACACACAACATTTTGTCACAAGTGGATTTCTTCTTGCTTGTTTGTATATGCACAACTTTGCTGATGTCATACAGATAACATTGAATGATTTAAAATTGTGTCAGGTATGATTTGAAAAAATATTATGCATCTTTTTTAATTACTACATACTGATATTTAGAAAAACGATTTTAAGATTAACAATGATTGTAAATACTGTTTCCCTTATCTGAGGATGGTATTGTATGTACTCATAACTTTAAACTGCCCATTTTTGTAGTAAATTATGTCATTAATTCTGACCAATATGTAACTTATCACAAAAATATCAAAATGAAGGACCCTCTAATTGTCTTAAACAATGGGAATGTATCATTAACCAATGAGGAAAGATATTCAGTGAAAATAAAGTGATTCTGGGCAAAATTTTTGAGAAAATTAAATTGATAACGTACCTATTGAAAACAATTTGTTTCACAACATGAATTGGTTAGAAATCATACACAGTAAATAGCAGTTTTATTTTACATCCAAGAACAGATCACTAAAAGCAAAACATCACACAGTATTTATCACTAAGGTGGTATGTCTGCATATCTATCTATATTTTTAATGTAAATTAAAGTATATAAAAAAAAAAACTTTAATCAATTTAGAATTTTCAAATTTTGCAATATTTAACAAAAAAAAGTTTTAAAACTTTTTGAAAAGGTAAAAATTTTCAAATTCCAAGTGTGTTTCGAGCTCATGACTTGAAGATTTGTAGTAAACCCTCTAACCCACTGCGTTATGCTGTTAGGTGACAACTTTAGGAGGGGCGTTAGGGGGAAAGAACTATTCATAAAATTAAACTTGATTTTATTGTTTATTTTGATTATAAGTACATTATAGCATGGAGGTGTCCCATTCCACCTTAATTATATGATCTTCGGTGCACTGTGTGCAGCGAAGAGAGGGTCCTTAATTAGGCGCAAATTTAATCCTTTTTTATTCTAACCTTTACAAACCATTCCAAACAGATAATTTCATAGATTAAAAGACTGCTCAAGTTTGGTTACACATACTGTGCATGTATTACAGAAACATTAATTCATTTATCGGCATTGTGATCTGGATATATATATATATATATATATATATATATATATATATATATATATATATATATATATATATATATATCAATATTAAGATCAAAAATTGATGACAGGAAATATAGATGATTTAAAATATTTCAGATGGTGTCAAACATCCGGTTTTATTATAGGTGTCTCGATCTTCACCAAAAACAAAAGGCAGAAAATGATTGCATTCAATGACAAAAAATTGAAGTATAAAATTTAACTTAAACTTTTAAACATAAAAGCTTATATATAGACTTGTTGGAGTGGATATGTTTTACATTATGTGTTTTTTATCCATTTAAAAAAAGAACAAAATAGAACAAAAAATACATTGGTGTCAATGAAATGTTAAACAATTTACTATATGAAAATTATTTACAATTCAAGGGTTAAAATTTTTGATTTGATAATTATGATTTCTTTGTAAATGTTTACAAAAAAGTGATTTCCCTGGATTAAAAAAAGAGACTTTGCGAGAAAAAAAAAGAAAATATTCATTGGAATTACGTATATTAAACGTGCCTGAGAAATTCAACTGGTCCCTCGACGGCTACCTGACAGACTTCCTAAAATTATAATCAAATATCAACCAATATCAAAATCTAAATGAAAATTACTAATTATTTCACACGAGATCTATTTTTATAAGAAATCAAAAATGACAAGAAAAAACTCCTTACAGAAATGATCAGATCTTTTTGGTTTCTGTGAACAACAAAATGTCACACCAGAAAAATATCATGTGGCATCAAATAAAAGATCAAACCTTCTACTTGTATAATTGAAGCTTATATAAAAAGTATATTCTTGACAAATATTTTACCGTTATTAACATGCTTTAAACTAAATGTGTTTCTTTAGTAACTTAAAAAATATTTACTGATACTTGTGAAATACAGTGGTTTTTTTAATATTTAAGTTTTGGTTACACTAGTTGGACGGTAGATCTCTTACTTATATGTTTATCTTTTGAAATCAGAAATAGCACCATCCAGTGGTATAGTTTTGGCCTTTTAAAGGAGAAAACAAAGAACAAAAAAAGAAAACATCGACAACAAGTTGCACTGTTGAAATGACTAAATAAACATAATATGTTGTGGCATTTGGCACAAGTATTAGTACGAAAAAATACATCAAACTACATCTACAACCAAAAAACACTTTGGTTGTATGACAACTGAACTAAAGGAGGGATTTGAAAGGGGAGGGGGGGGAGTGGGAAAGAGATAGGAAGGAGCTAACTTGGAGAAAGAAGTGGGGTATTTGGTGATGAAAATGTGGGGCTGAACGTAAAGTCAAAAGCTCCGCCCCCGAACACTTGTCCCTGGGAGAGACTAGAGCTGCTATTGGACTGTAACCCTGAACTGGAACTGCTAGCCGTCTCATTGGACGAAGTGTCCATTGAACTGTCCATCGAGGAATCAGACACTGAGGTATTCAGAGTCCCATCGTGGGATTTGATTTCTTTTTCGTAATTCTCCAGCTGTCGCATGAAGTTCAGATTCGGGGATATGACACTGCGGCGAGATTTGATGTGCTCAAAGGCTGTCTCGAGCCCCACCTTGGCGGTGTACATGAGATAAGCAAGACATATGGTGGCGCTGCGACTGACTCCCGCCTGACAATGAACCAGTACTTTGCCATGATTCTCTCGTACTGTATCTGCAAATGAAATAAAAGAAAGCCTCAGCTATTTTAACATAAATTCTCATATCCTCTATTTGATTTAACTAAAATAAAAAAAGAAATAATTTTTCAACCATACAATCAGTATAACCTATTTATTCCATTGTTCCTCTATAACAACTTCATCATGCCCAGTTAATTGACAAAGAGTAGTTAAGATTAAGGTTATAAGTTAATAAAATGATTCAGTAAACATTTTCTTGCTTTGATTAAAGGTGTGGGTCTCTTATTATTAAGCATTTCTTCTCTAACTATATCATACAGAGGGATGATGACACACTGACAACACGACGTTTGATTCACCACGTAGTTGACTTCATCAGTACTTAAGGAATGTCACTGTGTAGTACGCCCTTTGATGTTCTGTACTAGCAGTGATGTCTCTGTAATCACACTAATGGGTCAGAAAGGGGTCAAAATAAAAGAGAAATATCCCGAAAGTGAAGTGTACTCCAAGTTCAAACAACCCAGCTATGCGTCCCACCCATGTTTTTGACACATTCTCTGATGACCTGCTTCACTACTGCATCCACTGATAATCACGAGGTGCCAATAACTGCCGGGATTGAACAAATCAACAAAGCTCTCCAAAGCCTGTCTGATTTATTAGTATAGTCTAGGTACATGTATGTAGATAGATAAAGATAGGTTCTACTGTGTACCTTACTGAGTATATCTAACCGTGGATCTCTCTCAGTTCAAATGGATCATAAAACCCATCCCTTCTCCCATTCCGGCACACATACATGTAAATTGTCCTCAACTTTTCACAGAAAATTCATTTCATTTCAAAATTTGATTTGATTAAATCAAATATTAATTATCTGCTGTTACAACCATTCATAAATTTATGTCAATTGTTAAGGACACATGATGTTCCTCAGTTTTAGATAAATTTTCCTTGATATATTACATATTATTTCTTTGCATTTAAACATGTTCATGGTTAAAAAATTCAGGGTGCATTACCAGGCTAATTTTGGAGTTAGAATATTTTGAATTTTACTTTTAATAGCATGATTTTCATTTGAAACTATATTTCCAACTCAAAAAATATCATACAACATGATAATAAACCAGTAATTTTGAAATTACAGAAGTGGAAATCTTCACAGTGTGGAGATATTAAAATATAGAATATAATGGATGAATTGATTGGTCCCGCCTGAACTTATATATAAAAGATTTCAGAAGAACTGACCAAAAAGTATAAATAGTACTTTATATGCTTAGAAGACTGAAAAAACAAGTACATATTACACCAATTTGAAGTCATTTTACATGACAAAGCTTAAAATGAAAGCTAGTCCTTTAAATGATTTTTACTTTTACACAATAAAATTTAAATTTGCTTTCAAACCAGAAGATAATTTCTATTTTACACAATAAAGTTGTTCAATCAAAACCTACCAATGAAAGCGTTGCTCTCTGGAAACCAGGCTGCCAGGTCTGCATTGGGATTATCATCAACGGGAATGTTCATGTAGCTAAACTGGTCCTCGAACAGGTTCTTACACTTGGTGGAGACATTCATGAGGGAGGTGATCCCCAGGCGGTGCAGGAGTTCCAGATTGGAGGCGTCCTGGAAATTCCCCAGGTACATGAATGGCAGGATCTCCACCGGAGCCTCCTATAAACACAACAATCAACTTCTTACGAAATGTTTCTACTTCTTAAAAATTTATTTCAACTATTTGATAAATGTTTCAATTTCTAGCAGATATATTTTATATCTAACACCTTGCAAATATTTCAACTTTGAACAAATTTCAACTTGCAAATCTGAAATATGTTATCATTTCAGTCTTGATGATTTCATATCAATAAAATAATTTTTGACCACTAAAATTAACTTATATAATAATCAAATTTTAAGTATATATATATATATATATATATATAGGTATTGTATGGGGGACTCCCCCCCCCCCTTGTTCTCAGTCCCCTGGGTGGGTGATTACCTGTTTGTGTGCATTATCGGGTGTCTCCAGAGTACAGCTGGTGGGAAGCTTGGACTGACAGCGGCAGTGCTGGGGGTATAATGAACTGAACTCTTTGAATCCTCCTGTAATGAAAATAGTATTTAAATCAATTGTTTGTACATTATACATGTAATTACATTCTGTTGATTTATCATATTTTGGTTTGGTTTTGTTGTTGTTGTTTTTTTTTTTTGGGGGGGGGGGCATGGTTGCGGGGTTTTGTTTTGTTCTTTTTAGTAGAGGGTAATGCCTTTATCTTTACTTTGATCGTGGTTTTCATATAATTTTCCTTTTCAGGAAAACCCCGAGGATTTATCCCGCGCTAGATAAACACAGAGCAGCCGATCCCACAATCAGCTGGCCGGTAGTCCCCTGAAAGTAGTCCGTTTCATGCATTCTTAAATCGAGGATCGTTTCCTTTTGAAGCACGCCGAATAAACAACAAGTGAATATTGAGATAACCCATGACTAGTTCCCATTACTGGTGCGGGGGAGAAGTTGAGGGAGGAAGGGGTTAATTAAAAATTCACATCGCCAGGAACCGCGGCCGATTTCATCAGTTACTATATATAGACATTTTGAACAGACGGTCCCTTTGTGTACATTAACATACATGTATTTAATCAGTATCTGTAAATAAACTGTTGTTTTCGTTGATAAAAAAAAATGTGAAGTGTTCTGACAGGATGTTGTGAATGAAAGGTTGAGCATTTCATGCAAATAGAATCAGATTTAGAAGTTTTCTTTAAAAAACAAAAAGATACGCGTGGTATCAATATATATAAAAATAAACGTCGATCGATCGATCAACAGAGAGAGTAATTTTATACGTAATCTAAATTTTGTTTTTCTTCTTATACGTATCGAGTTTTTATAGCGTTTTACGATAGGTCACCACTCAAAAATTTACAACCGGATTTCGTGGAATACCGCCATGTGTATCTGACTCAGGACTTAGTTCGTGCATTGCGATGTATTAATTAGTCCTAATCGTATTCCAATCAAACATGACGTAAACGAGGCCAAAGACTGTAGCACGGGCACTTATTGCTTCCTCTCCATTTCTCTTACACTAAGAATGTGAAAATATTTGTAAAAACAGCATTTCCCCGACCCCGTTTGATCGAAGTAAATCTAGTCAATGAACAAACATAGTTTCCATCTATAATAATAAAGGACGCAGAACGGTTCGTTTATCAAAGTACATATGGATAAATATTTTCTGCGAACAACCAAGTCTCTAGTGATAAATTAAAAGACTCTTTGTGAACAAATTAAGAAAAATTCGGTCGAGTCAAGTAAACACATTACTCTGTCCCTATGTATTTATTTATGTATTGATCGCATGCTGAGGGTACGCAGTGCAGATGGGGGAAAACATTACAAGCGGGCTCAGTGTGCACAGAGAGAGAGAGTGAGTGAGAGAGAGAGAGTGAGAGAGAGAGACAACCAGGCTGGCAGACGGACAGACAGACTGCATGTTAAGTTTTCAACCATTTATGTTCTTCAGAGATATTTTTGGTACTATTCTATATCAGCACAAAAATCCGTGATTTTCTATTTTCCCCATGGCCAGCGAAACACAGCGGAGCGTTTGCCTTCTTGAGACGCCTATATTGTATGTCTATCGCCTTCATTAACTTGGGAAATCAACAGTCTATCATCTTTCACCAATGAGTATCAATTTCAGTTTTACACATTTGGTATGCCGGTGCAGAGAGTACATTTATAGGCTTTTCACAACAGAAAAATCTATAGAGTCTAGGATATTGAGTTTTGTATAAAAAATAAATTTCGGAATATAAAACGAGCCTTTTCGAAAAAAATCTTTTTTTTAAGATACAGGAATCGGTCAAATTCGAGCCTTATATAAAAACAGCCTTTGTAATAGACGATGGTTGATGTACATGTATATGTGTGTCTTGGGGATGGGTGAGGGGGGGGGGGGGGGGGGGCTAATTACGTCTCTAAAAACATGTTTACGGATCCTGGTAAAATTATGCCAGCCAAAATTACCCAGTACAATAAAATCATGCGAAATTATTTCTCAGCATTAATTTTCTACAGCACGCGAGTTCAGGAGTTCCAGAGCCGACTTGCTACAGAGAGAGAGAGAGAGAGAGAGAGAGAGAGAGAGAGAGAGAGAGAGAGAGAGAGAGAGAGAGTAAAAATCAGAAGGCAACAATGTAACTGGGAGAAATATGTCTATAATGAGTGATATAATGAGTGATGCACTCCCACGCAAGGATCAATCGATGCTAGCGGGAAATTGTTTATCTCTCCATAAACTGCACTTCCTTCTTCTGTGCTGGAGTTCGGGCACCAGTCAATAATTAGAGCTCGGCCACCAGTAAATAACTGACTCCAAGATGCCAGGATTTTCAGAACAGGATTTTTTTGTCAGGAATGGAAATTTTAGTTTAGCACCGATTTCAATTCAAACTACGGAATAAATTCCATTTTTTAGCATTTCGCTGCAGCACTTGTTAATTGTCACATTGCATTAGAGTTTAAATCTAACAGGTTCATCTCAAGTTGAAATTTCTTAGTTGATAAATTTCATTTGCCATGCAGTATACTTTTTTAAAAATTGAAAAATTACATAGTAAAGGACACATTATATTGACATCTGCACAAATATATTTATACATTGTATAGAATAAATTTAACAGTTAGAGACTTAGAGTTCACTATAGATAAGCATTGCACATTAGCTGAAAATTTGCTCAGGCTATTTTTATGGCATCTTCACATCTTTAACATCATTAATTTCATATAAATGGATAATTTTGCAGTGCATCATCATGCAGAGCTGATTAGATGGCGAAATTCTGCTGTGACAGCAAACCTGCATGAAAATGTCATTAGATAAACTTAATAATAGACTGGTCCATAGGACCTACAATCAAGGACAGGTGTACCGAACACCACTGTATATTTATCTCATCTTAAATCAAACAGCCTTACGCCCATATTACAACACACACGGAAATATTTCTTGTTAGTGTTTTTTCTTCAGTAAGTTACTGATATACTAGCATTATTATGCATCTACCAGTACCAGCTAGATCGAAACACAGATTATTTTATCCTAATTTGAAAAGAAGCTAAAAGGACAATTTTTTTTCTTCAAAACTTTGTTTTGGACAAATGAACCGTCATTATAATACAAAGAATTCTGCCAACTATTCCAAGTGCATAGGGTGGAATTGCATGGATGGTAACTGCTTAAAGCCTTGTGCATGCTGTATGTTGAGAGGATGTCTCTATGCTATGTTATTGAGTGCTATCAGTTGTCCATGACTATGTTCTAGAGTGTTCTGAGTGCATTGTCCTATGCTAAATGTATTTCAGATCCTACATATAATGTTAAAAGCTGCTTTAAGAGTTGAGTTCATAGCTGAATGCTGTATGTTTTCTTGAGTCCACAGCTGTAGGGTGAGTGCATGACTGCATGTTGAGAGCATGGCTCATTAGCTGTCGGGTGAGTGCATGACTGCATGTTGAGAACATGGGTCATTAGCTGTCGGGTGAGTGCATGACTGCATGTTGAGAACATGGGTCATTAGCTGTAGGGTGAGTACATGACTGCATGTTGAGAGCATGGCTCATTAGCTGTTGGTTGAGTACATTACTGCATGTTGAGAGCATGGATCATTGGCTGTAGAGAGTGCATGACTGCATGCTGAGTGCATGATTGTATGCTACATAATAGCATGGCTCTATTCTGTATGTTGAGAGCATTGGCTGTTTGATAATATGTTTGCACATATTAATTCTGCTGCATAGAGTTTCATGCTCATCTAAAATCAAGAAGTTTAATGACGCACAATAATTTTATTTACATTAGACTTGCAGCAGAATCAAACCAAGTCCAACCATGGGTTTAATTGGTTCCACTAGAGAGGCATTGACCCATAATGATAGTCTAAAAAAAACTCTGCTTTTGAAGACCAAAGCTAGTTAATTTAGAGGTTTGGTTAATGAACAGAAGAAGTGTGAAACTGTTAAATAGCTGCTCAAAGATTTAAGTCAATTATTTTAGATATTGTATGTGCATATTTTAAACGTCTTTTAGTTTTATAAATTATGAATAATTTTTCTGTCAGGAACAACATGAAAGTAAATAGAAACAATTTCATCTTAACTAAGTATTAGTAAGGTTACTTAACTTTGTTAAATGAGATTGTTATACTTTCATGTTAAATACTGAAATCTGATTGGTTAAGACGCAGTTAATAATATTTACTATTACCCTCAGCGTTAGCAACGCACTTGGCAACGGGTAACATTAAAAAATGTTACATGCGCGAAAATTATGCGCGTACGGTTCGCTGTAGAATTCACGTTATTCCTATATAAAAGCAGTAAAATTTTCTTTAAAATTTTAAAAAAGACATTCAGTATAACAAAATAAATAGTGCCTGTTTAGGAGGATAACAGTTGAAATTGACACCCCTCGAAAACCATTGTCAACCTCCGCTTCGCGTCGGTTGACAATGGTTTTCTCGGGGTGTCAATTTCAACTGTTACCCTCCCAAACAGGCACTATTTATATAATGGTAAGGAGCGAAAAATCAATGGATGAAAAACTTGAAATTTGATGAAAAAGGCTGCAATTTTATTGAAGTACTGCAAAATAAATATTTTAACACATTATTGAGCCTTTATTAATACATATTAAGCCACATAGTCCACAAACAAAGGATATTCAAGATGTGAGTAACGCTATGAAAAGGTAAAAAAAAAATTGTCAAGGGTACTACGGTTTAGAACGTATACACAATCTGCCCAAAATTGTTTGTGCATGATCCTATTTATAGATACATCAGTCATGTATGAACAAAAATTCAAAATTCCATTGACTGGAGAGGGGTTGAAATTGTAATCATTTTGATGTACATGTATGTGAAAATTGTTTATCTTGAATTTATGACAGGAGCAATATTAAGTTAGTAGTAATACTATTAAAATTTAAAAATGAAATTAATAAAAAGTAATCAATAAATAAAAAGAAGCAACGGAAAACTATTTGATTATATGCAACTCTCCATAATTATACACCATGAGCATGTGCAACATGTGCAAGCATTATGCAGATTTAAAACTTACAATCCAGTGACATTTTAGATTTTTAATAGGCATAATTTACATTTACCGATTTCATTTTTTTTTTTATCATAAATAAGAATGAATTTCAACATGAATAAATTGATTCATTTATGAATTCAATTTTAATTTTTTTAAATCATACAACTGAAAGAACAGTGTAATTTGATACACGTCAAATGCAAATTATACAAAACCAAGTTGTATTAGTCAGAATTGGTTTTATCAATGACCTAATTTATCATGCATATATTCATAAATCTGTACGTTTAGGAATTTCAAAAATCTGAGGATTATTATGTCCTTTTTTAAGGTTTGAAGGTATTAACCACCCTAACTTTGCATAAACTGCTGACTTGCCTGGCTACGTAATTTAGAAATTTACATGAAATATAAATCCTCTTTGATAATCATTATATGAAAAATTGGCCCAGACTTTTCAAGTTGAACAGGGCAGCATAACTTATGAATTTGTCACAATGTCAATACACACACTCATACGTGTGTATAGCTAATAAAAACAGTATAATTAGAATCCAATTTCTTAATCCATGTTCAATTAACGCGTAATTCTCCAGCCAGATTTAAATGGATAAGATTTTTTTTTGTCAATGCCAATATTAACCCACTAACATGCATGTTGAACCACTTAATAATCACTAATGGTATCAAAGTAGTTCATGCCTCAATTAGTATAAAAATATCATCAAGTTAGAACTACTAACACTTTTCTTCAACTAAAAACATTTAAATTGGTGTATCAATGATTCAATTACGGTAGGGCAGTTTTTAAAAACAAAATATGTGTTGCAAATTCAATGTTTACACCAGGTTTAAAAATATTAACTTGAAATATCAACACTGGTTTACATTTATAAAAGGGAAAATTATCGCAATAAATGAGTCAGCTATAATGTATTCAGATATTTCCTTCCTTTAATCATTTATATTTTGAGTTAATAATGATTGAACATTTATAAATTAATTATATTCAAGTTTCAGTTGCACTTTCATATGTGTACAAGACTTATCATTATCAATTATAGTATTACTTAAATATATACTGTCCAAATAAAATTTAAAACGCTATTTTGGTCCAAATGTTTAAAAGGGGTTTTCTTTAAAAAAAAAAAACAACTTAGAAATCAATGGTGTTTACCCAACTGCTTAATAAATGGTTATACAACAACTATTTTCGGAGATAACACTTAACTTATAAATAACATCTGGATACATATAGTTAAACTTTTAAATATTCAGAGATACTGGATTTCAAGCACTGACAGAAAGTGTGTAAGAAAGAGGAGGGGTAGGGGAGAAAGAGAAAGTGAAAGTTGAAGTGTGATCAAATTAGAAAGGGTATGGCTAATTTAAATTTCAATAAAGAAATGGGGCAGAGGAGTACTGGATGGATGTTATTTCATATTATAAACAGTCGTAAAAAAAAAGTTAATCTTAATCTAACGGGATAAAAGATTGGAGAAAAAGCTTCAAGATGGTAAATTATACCATACGTACAGACAGACATTCCATCCAGCCACAATATAATTTAAAACACTGCTAGGATATTCTTATCATACATCTGTCCACTTCTCAAAAGAGAATAATTGAATAGTTATTCATGGCCGAATTCACACGTGAACTGATGAAATGTACATGCAGGATATTATTTTCACTTCAAATGTAAAATTAAGTTCATTGTTTCCTTTATTTGAACAGAAAACACCTGGGTTCAGTACCAATGTTCCAACATGTGGGATAAACTAAAATAGGTAGGAGGGGGAAGGGGTGGCAATGTAGGGGTGACTTATCACTGAAAAGGGGGGGGGGGGCTGTTTGGGTTGGTATTGTTGACAATACGTGTAAGCATTCATTACAATATCGGTGATACTTAATATGTATTCAGTATGCCGGTATCAATAAAATACATAATTTGATCCATTTCAGATTTTAGCCGAATCCCCTAAAAAAAGTAGGTCTTGATGCCCTAGCAAGATAGGCGATATGGGCAAATAGTCTCAGAGGGGGTCGGTCTCCAAATTACAGTGTAAAAAAATTAAAAAGTTTGTTTAGTTTAGATATTAAATACAGACCTTTAATATAACACAGCTCGTCCACTTCTATCGAATCTATTTGTTGTCGTAGACTTTTTAACACCGAGTACAGATTCGAGTCTTTCGCCGAGAGTTCCAGGTCGACAGTGTCCTCATCATAAACCACGACCCTTTTGAAGTCCCCGCTCTCCAGTTTCTCCCTCTTCTCGGCACAAGGGACTATGTTTTCGAGGGCCACGAATCCCCCCGAGCGCCGTTTCAGAATCGGGGGGCAATGGACATTCGTGGCAGTGACAATATGGCCTTCGTTGTAAGAAATAAATGGTCTGCTATCCAGAATCAATATTTCTTCCGCACCATTCTCCTGCCATTTTACCAACATGTCCACTGTAATCCCCGTCACAGCTAGAGTGTCCATTTTAATACGACTTTGTGTCTGCCAAGAATAGTACAAGTCTATATTATGCAAACGACTAGCTAAGCCCTACACTTATGAATGAATTGTCGTTTTGATGTTGAATGACCTTTCCATTGATAAGGGTTGTGACAACGTTTTATAATGCGCGACGTGAAAGAGTTCATCAATAATGGGGTTTTCTTGGGACCGTGGTAAAAATCTGTCGATTTTTTGCTTGTGTTTACCATAATCCTTATCTATTTGATTCTATAGTTGTAATTTTCAAGGGGAAGTTTGATCTATAACCCTTAATAAACATGAAATTTAGATTCATCCGCATAGCTACGTCTGACGTCACTTTGTATTTAGGAATGGTAGTGCGTAAACTCGTTAGCAAATTTCATTCAATGAGGTCACATGACTGACAAACCACGCCTTTATTCTCACACGCTCATTAGAATGTGTGAACTAACACACAGTTTATGTGATCTCAGATAAGGAAACCATTGAAACAAAATAGATAAATTAAGAATCTCATTTTTTTGAAAATTTATATATCATACACTGTGTTAGAAATAAGATAGATATAAGCACGGACGTATATATACGTCCCTGATATAAGCATCTTTATCTAACAAACGACTCATTCTATACTGTATGTGATCACAATTTAATCTCACTTTTTTGTACTGAGAGTAAAAAAATATATATTACAGTGTCATCATTTGTACTTATGTGTACCACAAAATAAATTACAATTTCCATTGTCAACAAATACATGGTATGCATGACATGCGTGGAGCAAGAAAATTTTTCCGGAGGGGGGGGGGGGGGTGCGATTATTTGAATTTGCCCGGGGGGGGGGGGGGTCAGGGGCATATTTTTGGTAATTCTTTCGTAGGATAGATTCACCTGTTCAAATCATGATGTGATGTGGGGTCACAACAGGGGAGTTCCTTTGTTTATTAATTTTTAAATTCAATAAAATAAAATCAATAACATGTTATACGTTTCGCAGTTTGTAAATCAAAATTTAATCCGGAGTTATTTATTTAAGAAAAGAATCTTAACATAACAAATGCCATAGTGGTAAAAATTTTAATCAAATCTGTTTGAATCTTGAATATAAATTTGAACAATGAAAAAAGATATTCATTTTCATCAACACTGAGTGATTCTCCAGGAGTAAAATGTGAATATCAAGGGTATGGACGTAAACAAATCTGAGAAAATTGGAAAAAATCCTACATTATCTTGGGGGAAAAAAATGATGAATGTCTTCTACTTTTCCACACAAACATAGAGGACTATATTATATAAAGATCAACATTTAGAGTAGCGATTAAGACGAAGTCCAGTCTGGTTATCCCCCCCCCCCCCAACCACCATTCTCCTGACGGAAAAGTTGGGATGGTTTTAATCAGACTGGACAAAGTCTGCATGGTGTATAAAACATTTGTAGTTCGTTTTACAAAACCGAGGTAAGAATCAATATTTGGGGACTTAACTTAATGGCTATGGCGTAAGTGTAACGTTAAGTAAGAACTCTATTATATGTGCACGTGTAGTATTATAAATACATATACATGTATTCTCCATAATTTCTAGGTCAGTGCCTACATGCATACATACATGTATATACATGTACATGTATTTAACGCTGTTACATGTATAGTTAAATCTATAATCCATTCATATAAAATTGATTTTATTAGTAATACGAAAAGATTATATTTAGATACGTGATGAATTATACGTGCATATGTATGCATAACCACGGGATTACATCAGCGTTATTGTGATCTCATTGTATTGATCACTTTCCTGTTATTGTTTGGGATTCAGTGGGTATCGTGCATAGCTATTTCTTACATCCTCTTTAGAGAAGTCGACAGTCTTATAGCTTTACTTGTTCAATTTTCTATAGAGAATAGAGAATATACGTTGCATATGGAGCTAAGCGACTTTTTATTTAATTCAATTTCATATTCTAAAATATATAATAATTTGATACAGGTATATGTCATGTTGTGAATGTTGAATTTACCGGGTGGCAGTAAATACAAAATTCACAACATGACAACAAAATTCACAACATGACATATATATGGAACTAAGCGAGTGGGCGTGTGTGTGTGTGTTTCGGGGGGGGGGGGGGGTAAGAATTTAATTCAATGATTTGTTTGTATCATATATGTGTGTTACCAATATTGGTTTTCATCTGATTATTTATATCATGTGTTAGAGAGAGAGAGAGAGAGAGAGAGAGAGAGAGAGAGAGAAAGAGAGAGACTCAGTTGTGAAGATAATCACGTGTTAACCATTATTATTCCCAGTACTAGTTGGTGATAGTATTAGGAGTGTATATACATGTACATGTATGTACCAAACTGTGAAACACGGTAGAGATTCTCCCATTAACATAATAATACAGAATATCTCGATGTCGATCTGTGACGTAGATTAGGCCTAATTCCTATATTAAAGATGCCCATTTATGGAATGTCGAGAGTCATAAATGCGTAAATTGACCTTTGACCCCCTGTTTTGGCAATAGACATTTAAAACTAACGTGGGCGCACTGTACCGTGTTATGACAACAGATATTCGAGAATATGAACGGTCCCCTGTATTACATTAATAAATACACACATACATTTATATGTTTTTGCATGTCTTATCAAGTATACGTGAATAAAAAAAATGATTTCAAAATTAAGTCATTAGAATTTTAAACCCATTTTGAAATCAACGAAATTTCCATGTTTGTGACCAATTTACTGTTACGGTGCGAAACAGAAAGATATCAGTAAAAGTGTAAAAGTGAAACCTATTCTGATAAATATCCACGTCTATAAATAAATATCCAAGTCTATAAATAAACATCCAAGTCTATAAATAAATACAGTGTATGATGTCAAAGTTTAAAAAAAACACGTCTTTATCTATTTTGAAATATTTGCAATTTCTAAATGGCGATGATGCAGATGATACAAATATAATCCACATGTAATTATTTATTTATATATATTTTTATTTATCAATTGTTATTTACTTCAGTGTTGTTTACGGAGTATTGTAAATTGAATCTATTGGTGATCGGTTTTTTTTTAAATATATAGTTTTAAGGGTTTTTGAAATTAGATCTATCATTCTAATCCCATTCCGTATTACACCGACTGACTATTTACATAAAAGAAACCATGAAAAACGTTCAATTATATAGCTTATTGTGGTTTAACATGTTTTTATATATAAAAAATTGTACATAAGGTCATATTGAAATTAAAAATGTAATATTCTACATAAAAAATGCCTCTTACGAGACTCTGATTGAAGCAAAATTATATGATTGTCGCCCTGTCAAAAAATGGTTTGTTATCATAATAATAGTATTTCATTGTACAAAAATCTCTATATATTATTATGAAAAGATTTAATTTTTTTTCATCTCATTAACATAAAGGTGCAAATTACTTTATAAAGATGTATTGATAGCAAAATATACTATTCTAAAAATAGAGTTTTCCCGTGCGGTTTTTCCATGTAAGGGATGTGGCCTCCGGTAAAGGATTGTTCGCCTGAAGGGCTTTAATCATCAACCACCGCGCGAGACCTCCACTGAGCCATCCACACAGGAAGTAGGCTCTACCGGTATCTAAATGTAGATAAGAAATGAACGAGCGTTTGAAAAATCATAATCATATTACTACGCTTACTAAAAATAAAAATAATAGAATTTTTATTTTCAGTCATTTCTGAATTTTAAAGTTTTTTTTTTTTAATAATAGTTTCCTCATAATTACAATATGTAACTGGTGAAATGAAAATACCCTGGTTTACATTTATTTTTAAATATTGAAAGGCAAACTACTTACTGGATCTGCCTATTAAATATCAGAATATGTTTGTTCTTTAAGAACAGGTAATGCTAAATTGCCTATACCATTTATACAGAAAGAGGTAAATTGTACATATCGTATACCTCGTGAAAATCGTATATATACGAGAGTTGTTAAAAAAGTTCGCGGACACAGTGTTTTACGGAGAATTACGTTTTAATAAATGGTCATCAATTGAAAATAAGTATGCAAAAAATCATATGATTCAGTTTATAATTTTTTTTTCACAATATACAGCGATTTTTACTTTGTATGAATATTAGAGTTACGGAGCGCCATTTCATATTTCCACGACGTCAGGTGACGTCAAACGATTGAAAGGCAAACCTGTCACTCTTTCTCAAAGTGAACACTTTTCAGTTTCACACATTTTTCATGCCATTTAACCCATTCATAAAATGCAAGTTTATACCTTTATTTGTCAAGGTTTTGTATAATGTCTTTTGTGGCATATCATAGATCATTTATTATAGGTCCAATAATTTCAGTCAACGCAGTTTCGACTTCAGATAAGGAAATAAAGCGAAATCCATAGGTGCAAGACCCCACCCTCCCCCCCCCCCCCCCATAGCAAGAACTCAAAATATCAGTCCCTCCACCTTTAAACCTCTGTCCTACTAGACACTTGTGGGCCATCTCCAGCAGCATCGAACAAACGTTTGGTCTCCATCGGAGATTTATCTGGCTTTCTCACAAAATTTATAATAACTACCCGGTGTGCCATTGACGTTAACGTTTTTGACTCAATTTTCGAGCGTTGGACGTCCATACTCGACGACAAAGCGGTCAGAAATTCTTCAATTTATTTGAAACTTTCACAAAATAACGATCCTAAGTTATTGTGATGCTGTATGAAATATTGTGCATTTTTAGTGCGCCTAAAACGGTACATTTTTAGCCGGGCTCTGCTGAAAGCAGAGTCCTGGCTGTAGGCAGGCAAATCGCCAATGTTACTATAAATAGCACAACTTCAAAAGTAAACAAAAAACCAAACAGCGTCAAAGTAAAAGCTTCCGCTATACCAAATAGTTGCACAAAGAGCCAAGTTTTTTTTTCAAAAGTGTTGGCATTTTGTTTCTTTTTTTTTAATTTTGAGAGAATTGTCTATCTTTTTAAGTTTTCTTATTAATAACGTGTTTTAAAAATAAGACTATGCATTTTGGACATATACAATGCGCATGAATTTCCATTAACTACTTTGCTGCGCGTAGGAGAAATGTAGATTGAATATATAACGCTTGTTGCAAATTTCAATGCAGCAACTGCCTTGAACATATTTTTGTTAATAGCCGCTTACAAAATTTGGTCGCTATCTGACGCTTTGCCGATATTAAAAGCATGAGAGAGAGAGAGAGAGAGAGAGAGAGAGAGAGAGAGAGAGAGAGAGAGAGAGAGAGATTTTCAGTCTTTACTATAGTCTGTCCCAAGTTATTGCTTCCATCACTTTTTATGATTTTTAATAAAAATACACATACCCGTGAAAGAAATACAAGTGAAATCGATGAAAGGGAATATATCCAAGATATCTTCATTGAACAATTATCCCTTTTCACTCATAAAATTTCACAGGAACGAAAACAATTTTCTTACGGAGATTTATAATGGGAAATGTTTACATCTTTTCTCCATTCGGAATACACTCGGAATACATCGCGCAATTTTTTAACGTTATCATCCGGGCTTGTTAATTAATGGCTGATGCAATGCAAAATCTCCGTAGACTTTCAATTTAGGGATGTGTTTTGAAACCTGAAGCGGTAGAAGGGGCGTTTCAAAAGAGATAATCTGGACATTTTTCATATTAGTGGATAAACGCAGTTTGAGCATAAAGGTATTTATGATTATCGAAATATCAAGCAAAAAGTGGTCGAAGCAAAAACTCGGGACAGAGTTTACAAAGTATGCATAAAGACACACCAAAATAGCCCGGCTTTCAGTACTTCAGTACTTTGATTCTAATAAGGAAAAATGCGTACAAAATATAAAACAATAATTAAAAAAAACCCTGACATGCTCAGTGAAGCATATCTTATCAAAATAATTAAGCTGTATATTTTTTCATGGTGCATTTAAAAAAAACATAAATCTCTACATATTTGTTAGAAAATACGTTAAGTTTAAATCTAAAGAGATATTGTGCGAATAGTCCGCTCACAATCGAACTTGTCCGCGAACTTTTCTAACAACCCTCGTACGTAACATATGTAACTGTAATGAGATAGGGGGCGAATTTCATTATTTATTTCATTGTACAGATATAACAATTAAAGATAAGAGAGTTTTATTCATACCTTTATTATAATATTCTACACACAATGTATTGCATTATATGTATTATTGTTTGTTGGGTTTTTCTCAAACCTGTAGTAATTGTGCAGTTTAGAGAATAAAGAAATTGTCAACTTGTCAATTGAACATTTCATATTAAAATGAATCTTCTTTTTTAAACATTAGTTGAAGAGGAACAATGATTTAAACATATTCGTGTTTATTCTGATACGGTATTTTTTAATGGATAATTAATACACTCATAATTTAAATATACACGCATCATTTCCAATGTGTTGTATATCAGCATATCTGTACGATGGATAATTATATTTGTATCTATCTATAGATTCAATAAATATGTTTTTAATTCCCCAATCCCCTTATTCGGAATATGTCCGGTGTGTAAATCTTTCACTGAAACGGAGAGGTCAAAATCAATGAAAACTTTCATTTCGTAAAAAATGAACCGAAGACACTCACTGCAATGTCATTATTACTTTAAATTTTAATCCTACCGTTTCAGAAATTTCTAGAAATGAATACACAATGAATATGATTGATAATTTTATTGACAAATCCTTATGTATATACATATATTGTATAAATTTCAGATTTAACTATAAATATAATTCAATATTATTGTGTAAACTTTTTATAAAAGCTAAAATCTTCTAAAAAATATATACTTCTACAAAACATCATGTGTTATAAAAAGCAATAGGCTCAAAATGATTTTCAAAATATAGTAAAAAAAAAAATAAGAATAGAAAATTATCATTCTTAAGAATAACCACCCCTAAGACCATAAATTAAGAAAAGACTTCAATCTAAAATAACTTTGAAAGTTAGATATATATTAATTTTAAATGACATTACGTCATTACATGGTTTCGTTAAATAAGACATATTAACCCAAAACTTAAATTTCATTTAATTATTCAAAATACTTGAAAAATTTACGGCAAATCTTTTGACTGAAGACTTTAGTCAATTTATGGTCTTGGGGTCAGATAACTTATTGATATTCATTTTTAGTTGATTAATTAACGGGGCAGCTTTTGGGTCTTCCAAAGGTGTCTTGATAGGTTGTGTTGAAGTACATCTTCGGATTGTCGTTAAGGTTCCGGTGCTCCGACGACTGGTGACACAGATTCGGTCGCTCGGCTTGAACACCTGAAAAAAACCCAGTATATATCCAACTCATCACTGTTGCTCATCTTCCGTTAGTTGCATTGGTTGATTGCATTGTAACAATCTGTGAATGCCTGTCTTACATATACCTATATTGCTTCAAGAATGTTAATAAGTAGTATTTACGTTAATATGAAGGACGTCTATCCTTCAATACCCATTAAATCTTTGGAAAGTATATACTATTAGTATTATAAATATTTATACCTTGATCTCAGATGGAGAGAACTTATATAGGCTATTTTTGCCTGCTGTTCAATCCAGATTCATCTACCGGTATATACTTATATGTATATTTCTGAATAAAATATTTCTTAAACTAATACTCATTGTTTTCATACAATACTATGTTTCGGTGTCTGCATTACGACCTTAACTAATGGTGCCACACCTTTTACCATTATCTTATATATCTGACCGGAAACAGAGCCTTGTGATATCGCCGGCCTTGTTATCACCTTTTAAAGTAGTCCGAGTATCGCACTACGTCATAATACGGATTTTCCAATATTGGTTCGACTTTTACAAAGCGTTTTAGATACCCGGTATTGATTTTGCTCTACATCGCTGTTGTAAACAATGGCAATAATAAGCAATTAGAACGGTAATATATGTATTCTATGGGAGATAGAAATGATTAATGTTGAGAAACTCGATTCTGTTAAAGTAAAATGAAAAACGAATTTTCTGATTAACCAGGATCTCAGGTATGCTTATATCTTCTTTATTTTGACCCCCCCCCCTCCCCCCCCCCCCCCCGAATTTTTCTTTTTCTTTTACTAAAACCGGTTTAAATTTAGAGACAGAAGCTATTTCGAATTAAATCAATTGTCAATTAATTAATGTTTAAACGATATCTAACATTGTTGACAGATCTAGGCAGAAAACTGTAGCAAAATGTGATTTTTACGGATTTTTTCGTCAGAGTCTACTTGGTGTAGAGCTTATAGCGTGAAAAGTAATCCGTCAACATATAATTTATTTTACCAAATCTTTTTTCTAAGATGTCAATCTATGGAATAAACACCATGAATTTAAGTTTGAGTCCATAAAATAGTAAAAAAATTACGAAACGCTATGCTAGCATTGCATTTTTTAAATTCTATTTTGACACATCAGGTCTATAAAGCGTACTTACATACAAAAATTTGCGCAAAATTATTGATGAGATATGGCTTAAATAAATATTTATACTCTATTTTGTATGTTCAGTTCTAATTTTCCCAAAATTGGTAATTATTTTTAGGAAAAACGGACGTCTGGCAAATTTCATAATTGTCAATAATTTTCGCAAGGGGGTACACCCGTCTGAGAGGTGATAACAAACAAACTAGCATGTAAACATACATATTTTCTTTTGTATATGTATTGCTAGAATGTATATTTATCATTTAAAGCTAAGCTTTTAATGATTGAGCCCATTTAGTGCTGAGTATAGGACTACCTTAACGACATCGTTATAATATTAGTTCTGCCTAGTGCATTTAGTTCAAATTCTCGTAAAAGTACTATTACATGTATAATAGTCTGTCCCAAGATATTTATGCAGGACATTTTGACGATTTTTAAAAAATAAAAATACACAATCCTGTGAAAGAAAAGGAATTGAGATCAATGAAGGGGGACATTTCCAAGAGATCTTCATTGACACATCATAAATTATTTTTTACTCGGAAAAATTCACAGGAAGAAAAACCAAAAGGAGGTTTATAATGGGAATGTCACTCTGAACACCTCGCACAATTTTTCAACGTTATCATCCGGGTACGTTCATTTCTTTAACTATAGAAAATTACCGCAGACTTTTGAAAACCGGACAAGCTAGAGAGAAAGTTTCAAATGGGAAATCTTGAGATTTTTTCATACTATTGAATGAACATCATTTGAACGTAGATGAATATATACTAATTTAAGAAAATGTGCGGTATCAATATCTTGGGGAAAGACCATAGATTGAATAGTAAGTACCTCTGAAGTGGAGCCGTTGAATGGACTGAAAGTCCATCTCGCCAGCGTTTGGAACATAGAGCTGCTTGATTTGGAAAGTTTTCGCAGGAAGGGCGCCTTTCCACTGCCACATAGTGGCCCTGGTATGTGGTACAAGACTGGTGATTTCCGTCCCCTCCTCATGTTTGATTATGTCATTTCCGGGCTTGGGTTTTATCGGCATGGCTCTCTCCACGATGTGTTTGGGGTTCACAAAATCAGTCTAAAAGAAAGCCAAAGTGAAAAATACCGTAAAAACAGATAAGTAAAAAGGTAAATACCTTGAGTGTTTAGGAAAATCATAGATATTTACCATGTATGTGCTAGCATAGGGCATCCCTCCCTTGGGCCTCTTATATTTAGGCTTTATTGCCCAAGAAGGTTTTGCAAAGGGCGCCACAGGCCACGCTTGGTAGGCCATGCTCTGGGTAGTTCTTCCATCAAACGGTCCCAGGTCGTAGTGGGTGCTGGAGGCGGGCGGTTTACAGATTGACTGACGGGCAGTAAGCGGGTGCCTCACGAAATCTGCCATGGCAGTGGTCATGCCGTTAAAAGGGGGCCCTCTGGGGCTTCTGGCCCGGGATCACGATATGCGTGGAGGCTGACTTATTTCCAGTTGAATCTAATTTAACGATGAATAAAATCTTTTATATTAACATTGAATTACTGGGTAGCGTGTAATGTACAACAAATACACTTTTCTTCTTCTAAATCAGTATGACCTATGACCTTTGCATTTTTAGATCAAGGAAGTGCTCTCAATTCACAAAATGAAGATTCCCTTTTACATAGAAAAGTGCATGACTGTATAGAATAGTGCAACAAAACCCATTTGGTTGAACATAAAAATTATATAATCACAAGTACCTAAATAGTATCTTCTTATGGTATAACATTGACAAGAAAACTATTGTGTTGATACTATTAACATTAGCACTGACCAGAAGTTGGTTGCGGTACTGTGACGTCAGCAGGAGCAGGCGCGGCAACTTCTGCAACAACGGGTGTCTGTTCGATGCACGGCTTCGATTCAGTTACCACTTCCGTTTTGGGTGCTTCTTCTGCCGATTTAGAATCACCGTCCTCCAGATGGCTTTTCCTGATAAGTAATATTAAAAAATATTATGTAACATTGACGTAATAAAAACATATACAGTTGTATTTAGTATAATTGACTATTTTAGCATGAACAGTACAGCTCTGGATGTGACCATGTTAAGAACAATAGAGTTTGGTTTGTACTTAGGCAATAAATACATGTAATCAATATAAACTATGCATGCAATTCATTCTTTGCTAATAGATTGCATGCCATACAATCGAGTTATCTTTCTTTCATATAGATACACCTCTTACAAAGCTCCCTTGTTTAAAATAGGTTCGCGATGGCAATGTTTCAAGAGTCCGTTTGTTTGACTCAAGTTTGGTGCACAAGCATCTGACATTATTTATTTCTCTCGTAATTAAATTATTTGTCTATAAATAGGTGTAGGATATACATGTTTTCATTACTCAAAAATAAATATTTACATTTACTTTCTTTCCCCCTATCAAATTGCATTGATTTATTTGAGTGATATTTACGCATAACACAGAAGACCCAATCACCGAATCTGGTGCATATGAACAGCCTTTCTCGAGTATTTCTCGAAGAACCTGACTGACTCTCCTCGCAACTTCAAGCCAGATCACGACCTGATATTATACTAACGCTGATTAATATTTCTTGATGTAAACATATTTTAAAAGTAAAATGAATTCAATTGATTAATTTCTTAGTATACCAAAAGTAAATTCATTAAATTACAGAATGAAAATAACATTCTCTTATAAGTTATAAAATCTCTGTGCACTATTTTTGTCAGCATGATTCGGCTGTTCCAATGGCTCTTCCGTTAATTTCACATTACTCGTTGAATAAGGCAGATATTTGTAAAAAATCATGTTTTCGGAAAGAGAATAAATGTTAAAATATAAGCATTGAATCATTATTTTTTGAAAGATGTGGTCTCATAACTGCAACGGTGTGTGCAAACAAATTTTCATAATGCGCTTGCGCGCGTTATTCAATTTGTATGCACACACCGTTGCAGTTATGAGACCACATCGATCTTTCAAAAAATAATGATTCAATGCTTAAATAACATCAGAAAGTACTTCTTATACACTGAACCAAAGTTCTAAGTACTTCACCCAATACTAGCATATGTTATTAATAGTTTACTGAACTAAACACATTTCTTTGTCTTGTCGTTAAGGTAACTGTTTTCCACTTAAATTTCAAGTAGTTAAACATTACGTAGCGATCTTGACCTCTGGTTGCGATCCAAACCGTAACCTTTGCTGGATATCACAAACACTACCGGTTTGGTTGAATTTCGCCCGGAACTTTCGGATTGTTTTAGATTGCCGATAGCAATGAGGATACACTTATAAAAGAGATGAACAAAAATACTCTTTATTCGGACTGCTTAATGATCAAAACAATGTCGAAGGCGAATTAAATACATGTAGTAGACTTAGTGTGAGTTCGTGTAGTACGATCTGTTGTAAAAACAATCCAGACACCGACGTCCGTACGGCTCTTTCCTCAATGCATGGTAATTGTGCCCATTTTTACTGTTTTACTTTTAAAATGTTACTTAAGAGACTAATAGCCATCGCAAAATGTTATCATTTTCATTAAGCACGCGCATAAAAATAGTAATTTCTTGTTATGATGTTTCGTCAAGGGTATTGATTTCAATCGGTATTGTCTTGTGCTAATTATAAACAGACCCATCGGTTACGAAATGTTGAAAAATTCACTTGTTATCAGAGTAACACTTAGAAGTTTGTTAAGTGTATAGGGGTACATATTCTATTACGAATAAATAACTTCAGCTGCTTGTGATTTGATGCGGTGGCTCGCCACTAAAAATGTTCGCGAATTAGGAAAGCAAATCGCACAAATCGCAAAAAATTCTCGCACGCCACAAACCATCGGTAAACAGAATATCTTCTAGAACTCACTGGCAGCACCAGCTTGAACTGGGTGAGAGGGGCCTCCCGGGGCTTGGATATGGCGGGTCGGCATTTCTTGGCCACCTCTTTGTCAATGACCTGGTAGGAGAGGCTGTAGATGGTCTGGTCCGACAGTCTGGCACTGGACGGGCGGTAACCCTGCAGTGGCTTGAAGCTGTCCATCTTGAAAGCATCCTTATCCTGAAAGATTTTTTTATAATTTTTCCATGTTAGAGGAATATCAAATATTCGATGCTGTTTATTTCAATCTTTAGTAGACGACAAAATCCATTTGTAACCAATGTAAGTTTCAGGATAATTGCTGTGCCTCTGTATGCAGGGCAAAAAAATACATGTATAAACTGGTAGGTGAGTCAAATAAAGCGGTATTTTATTTTTTACAAACGTCCTTCGCTTAACAATATAACAAGTAGAACTTCACCATACTATATTGAAGGGACCTACACTCGATTTGAGATTGATTTTAAAAAAGAAAGAAATAATTTATATATAAATTGATATGCGACTATTTGAATATTTCAAGTCAAGTTATATGAGAGATACAGAGGTAAGAATACATTGTTATGTAAACAAAGCTCGAGTCTTATATTTCTTTGATTATATCACTCGTGTCCAGCAAGATAACTTGATTTATTGTGCTCATAAAAATTATATAATCAACAAAAGAAAGTAACACTTGATTGAACTTTTCCAAAATAAAAGATTTTCCGACCTCGTGGTAGACGAAGTCCTTTTTGTAGGTAGTTGTCATCAGACTGGAGGCCATTCCTGTCTCGATCTTTTTGGACGTGGGCCTGACGCAATCACGTGGTTTCTGGAATGGGTACTTCCTGTACGCCTGTCAAAACAAATCACATAATTTCGAAAAAACGAAATTAAACACAAAACTGTACACGTACATTTTTTTTTATCTTAAAGAATCTTAAGATATCTATAGTGTTCATTTGGAGTGCAATGCTCCTTCATTACAATAACAATGTAAAGTATTGCTTTATTAAAACTGTAAATTCTGAAACTGCTTTTGTATCATTAGTGCTCGATTTCTTTGTATGATGATCTATATTGTTCATGATTAATGATAACACGTTTTCATTCGGGACAATGTCTTGAGTTTGTATGTATTGTTCCAACCTAAAATTCTCACAACACACCCACTGCGTAGGCGTGGACTACTTACGGCCTGGTATTCGGACATGCCCTCGGTCTTTCTCATCTGAAAGAGCCGCCTCGCCATGGCGTTTGTTGGGTTGTACTTGGGGGGTCCGGGCTCTGGTTTTACAATACTAGGAGGAAAAATCATGTCACGTTGTTGACCATTTTTACAATATATCTATCAAATCATTATTTTATAACAATATAAAATCTAAATCACGACCGTTTGATATAAGGCCAGGGTGGCTATAATACATACGTTTCAAAGTTATCCATGAATGTGTTAAAAATATCGGGATAGAAGGCAAATATCTAATGAAAACGTTTTTAATAAACGATCGAAGAACTAGTTCTTCTTGCATGAAGTTTTGTCATGATAAATGTACAGATGAAATGGGTACTTTTTGTGCTCCTTGATTCAGTTTCAGAAAAAAATAAGTACAAAGAGTGTAACAGTCCTCAAAACCAAATCTACTGCTTTAATCTTTTTTATAATTAAACGATATTGACATTATTAATGATTGGACTGTGACTTAACATTATAGTTATGTATTCTGCCTATTTAAACCACCCTCTTTACAGGTTACTTATAGTCTGTCCCAAGATATTTATGCTGCATATTTGAACGATTTTGAATAAAATTGCACATACTCGTGACAGAAGTGCAATTAAAATCGATGAAAGGGAAAATTCCACACCCCTCTTTACAGGTTACTTAGTAAGAGTTGACAATGGTAACTTGAGGCGATGTAAAAAAAAAAAAAAGGGGGGGGGGGACTATATTAATATCAAATAAATGATGAGATGGAGTTGATTAGGGAAACAAGATCACAAGACGTTTAGTAAAAATGACAAAATGTATTAAGTAACATCACTAGATTACGCAATGGTAAAGACATATCACTGTCATAATAAAATCCTCAATTCAAAAGCTAATCCAGAGGAAAAGCGATAGACGGCTGCTGCGTAGCAAATGGAGAAAAATTGTAAGATGCATTTCTTACAATCTAAACATAACACAATGTGCAAACAAAGAAATAACGGTACGGGATTATTGTATAGATCTGCATGTAAATTCTTGACTGAAAATGCAACCTTATAGTCTGTCCCAAAATATATATGCTGCACTATTTGGACAATTTTAAAAGAAAAAAATACACATACCTGTGAAAGAAGTGCAATTGTAATAGTTGAAAGGGATAATTTCCAAGATAATTTCATTGACACATTTGCAACTGTCACTCAGAAAAATTCACAGGAACGAAAACAGATTCCTTACGGAGATTTATAGTGGGGAATGTTTACATATTTTCTCCTATTCGGAATACACTCGGAATACATCGCGCAATTTTTCAACGTTATCATCCGGGCTTGCTGCAATAGAAAATCTCCGTAGACATCACATCTTTTAGCATTGTATTGAAACCTGATAAGCTAACAGGGGCGTTTCGACTGAGAAATCTTGGAATTTTTTTTATACTTTTGAATGAACATCGTTTGAACCCTGAGGTGATTATAAATATCAAGCAATTAAGCAAAATGTGAATCCAGGATATCTTGGGACAGACTTTAATTTGTTTTTTTTTATACTGTCAAAGTAAAATACAATTTTATTTAATTGATGATTCTTGATATATGATGCTGGGAAATATCATTCTTACCTTGATACATAAAGGTAAAACATTAATGTTAATTAACTTGTCAATGACATGCATTTTATAGAAATTATGAGTGCAAAAAGGTTACATAATACAACTTGATTAGGCAAACATGTCGTAAATATGTATTAAACTTCTTTTGACTTGAAAATTTAAGCATGAATTGAAAAAAGAAACAATTCGGCCGGTTATTATCTATATGATAGATATTGCACCATTTAAACATTGTAATCAATAACAACATGCAAATTTTGTTTTATAATGAATATACTCACATTGTAAGATATGGAGAGATACACTGTATTCGTTTTATGCAGAAACGTTTATATCTGACTTACCGTTTCTTTCCTGCAATAACTGTTTCTTCAAGAGGGGCTGTCATCACGCGAAAAATTGATAAACAGACTTTACTAAAACGGACGCGTTGTGCCACCTTTGTCGGCCATCTATGTTGTTACAATATAACCAAGACGACGTCACGTTATCTTGATTGTGACGTTGAATGTATGTAACGTCATAATGGATGAGATTTTTTGTCGCGCGTGTACGGGCTGACTTCTCGACAGACATGTATAATAATGCGAGTTTTGCTCGGGAACTTTTTGAAGTTTCATGACAAATTCATGGAAATGCAAAGAGATTACTTGTTTGAACAATACCTGATTAATTAAGACATTTTACATTGTCATCCATTAGATTTTCAGAAAAATGGTGTTTTGTTTTGACTAACAAACGCTTAGAACCTTTTCTAAAAGCAAAAGTTCTCAGCAATCGTACGAAATGAACTTTTTATGGTGTTTCCAATGAAAAGTGTGTTATTTTCATTCTAGCTGCAATAATGTAGCCCTCTCCGATTTTTTCTCTCCCCCCCCCCTCAAAAAAAAAAAAATCGGGAGAGGGCTACATTATTGCAGCTATTTTCATTCGTGTACGTAACAACTGCTCTCGAATTAAGTGGCATAAATATATATGCACCGATATAATACAGGAAACCGTACCTTCTTTGAAATACATCAATTTATTAACATACGAAGGTCTAATACATGTATTATGAAAATGATATGTTTTATTAATGTAGCTGGGGTAAATAAATGAAATCGTTGATCAGATGTTTATAATTATAAACAAACATATTAAGATATATTCGTATTCATTTCTTGATTAAACCGATATGTTATTTTTAAAAAAGTCAAAGCCATTAAGTCTTAATATTTGTTATGTTCTTACAAGTACATACATATCATTGCATGGTCTCTCTGTTGCGTGCATCGCAAATGGGGGTTATCTTTGCCAGGTGCGGATCTAAATGAGGTGTTATTGTCAGTATCATATCTACGTGGTATCTATATTTCACAAAGGATGAAGTAAAGGTTAACATTCCCTAGTGTTAAAATTTTCACTTTGGGGTTTGTGCATTATTATTATCCAAATCCTCGAGTATGTGTATGTCTGCTTACATTCTTTGAGGACAAGGTACATGTCTCAAAATTCCGTATTTAGTATATTATTACTTTATTTAATCCTAAAAAAAATTATGTAAGTTTTAAAAAAAAACCGAAATCTACTTTTTGTAGAAATTGTAGAAAGTGCAGCAACTGGATACTTTAATATCTGAGTAAATTTTTTATGCTCTAACGATGTATTTTTTTTTCCAATTACAATGATTATATATATGTTGCTTGTAACATGTCCGACCCTAATGTGGGGACAGACATAATAAATGTACATGTGTCATGTACGAATGTAGGACACACGTAGTTGTTTTATCAATAAAAAGGCGTTAATGCAGTGTCTTCTCCGCTACTGTACACTTCTCTACATTCAAGGTCATTAACAACCGATATTACAATCTCATACACAGTGGTTTTACATGTATACAGAGATGAAGATTAGAGTTTACATTACTAGCTAAAACAACAATAAGATAAATTAATATTTTAATATTTCCTTTGATCATCCATCGTTGAACATCGTTGAAGTTGAACAGTGTGCGCAGATAAAAAGGTGTAACATCGATACAACAATGAGAGTGCGCTTGGTTTTAATAGCGGTAGGTTTTTTTTAATAAATATTTTTTTCACAATCTCTCGACATTTCAAAATAAATTTGATTGCAAAATTGAATAGCTGTACATGTATTGATAATATTAAAACACCTGTTTCAAAATAATAGTTCTACTTATTATAAAATCATTAAAAAAGAACATAATGCAAGCAGGCTTGTTGAAAAGAGGGAAAATTAAGGTATTTCAAGAAACATTTATTCGACTCATATTCAATGATCTAATATATATTCAATATATTGTATCATTTCTTATTTATTTAGGGTAAAATTATCTTTGTTCTACTTATGTTTGGCCTATATATAGGAAGTAAATCGCACAAGCTTGACTTGATATCTATAGAAAATAAGTCCACAGACAATCATAGAACTTACCTAGACTGGTTAATTGATACGAGTTTTATTAATTTCATAAAGATTATATTATCGTAAAAAACACTTTCTACATTGAATATAAAAATGAAATACAATTCAGTAAGTTTAAAATAATCTTATCGTAAAATGATTTAAAACTCTCCACATTGAATATAAAAATAAAATATAATTTAGTAAGTAGATGAATTCATCAATTCAATTCAGATATTAATTACGCCCTCAAAGAGATATAATTATTTTATCAATAACCATCTACTGTTAATAAAGTTATAACTATGACTAGTACTGTAACCAACTTTTATTCGCGTGCGATAAATGTTCGCGAGGTTAGCCAGACCCTTGTCGTCGCGAATATTTCTCGCTGCGAACAATCCTTTGTGTATAGTTTTTTTTTATAACAATACAGGTCTGGATATGGCTTTGTCGCGAACATAAGTCATCGCAAACCAGTTTGTCGGCAGTTTATTGCGAAATAAAGTCGCCGCGAACAAAAATTAGTTTACAGTATATGGCCATAGAGACCAGTATTCAATTAGCAGTGAGATGAAGGTCAATTAACACAAATGCCATGTCATTGTTAGTAACACGGGTGCGCACATAGAGTTTTAATATTTCCTTTAAAACCTTGGAGGATTAGTGTTGTAAACAGGGATGATAAAACGCACCTTCAGCAGGTGTTCGTTACATCTTATATGAGAGTGCATTTTAAACCATTGGCGTGTGGATCGTCCATACTGGGAGGAAATACATGCGATTCCTCGCGTTCTTCATGGCGACTTACACATGCATGATGCAAATAATACACATCTATAGAAAGACATTTGTGACTGCTTCTCTCCCTTTTATCATTGATTAGGTCATGTGGGTGAAATTCAATTTTTCATCCATTGATGCTAAAAAACAAACCCCGATATCGCCCTTTTTTCATTTTCCCAAATCAACTCATAGAATTAATTACAATATAAAAGAGTGGGAGGAAACGATACAGAAATAATGCAATCATAAGGTACCCTTGTTCACGAAATTTCAATTTTCCTATACCTGACCCGCTCCCCCTTCCAAATAAATAAAATAAACAAATAAACCAAAAAAAAAAAAAAAAAACCAAAAAAAAAAATGTTCTCCAGGTGGATTCCTGGAATCTGACGTGGATTTTCCGTACGGGAACTACGGCCGTGTTAGGATACAACACCGGAAGATCTGCTCGGACGACTCAAGTCCTGATGGTGTAACATCAGAGGCGCTTTGTGGGACAAAGGGGTTAAAGGTCGGGGTGATCGGAAAGTGAGTACTGTGCGTATACTAATTATGGAGAGATGAATACAAATATACATTGAAAAATACTTTTGAGTTGTTGATTAAAACAAAAATGTATATTTAATGTTTTGATTTTTGATATAATGTTATTGACATTTATCTTAAAATATCTTAGTTTGATTGATAATGATGCTGATGCATATTTTAACATTTTGGGCAGGAAAAAGAGTACCTTTTAGATTCCTTTTAAATTACAACTTTATTCTTTCCTTTTTGTTTTGATGATATACTTATCTTGCTTTCAGAGACAGACTGCATACGCCTAGTCTCAGTACACTGGACATCACGTGCTCAGCTCCCGATGTTCAGTACTGCAACGTATCCGGGCACCATAGTCCCTGCCCCCTTGTGGTTTACCTTTACTGTGACGGCGCGTGTAAGTTCAAACTGGCCCCGGGACCATAAAACTTAGACGAGCTCACTTTTGATCTCAGTTTCACTTTTCCACCATACGTTCCTTTTGTAAAAGTGAAACTGAGATCAAAAGTAAACTCATCTAAGTTTTATGGCCTGGTTTATTCTGATGTCGTTGTTGTTTTTATTGTTGTTGTTTCTGTTATAAATAATTGTTGTTGCTGCTGTTATTGTTATTCTATCGTTTTTGTTATTCAATGTTGTCATCATTAAGGTTTTTGTAAGAGATGTTGTTTTATTGTATGCCTAGTTCTAATTTTATCAAGTCCATTTATAATTACGAGAACTTTTGAGAGGAAACAAATATGAAGGTTGTATTGCGGATGTTAAATCGTTATCAAATGCAAAAGAGCAACAGGCACGTAGCATCAGGGGGGCCAGGGGGGAGGGGGCTGGCACCCCACTTTTTCACGCAGCAACTAAATTTTGAAAATTTACATATAAAAAATTGAATTATCATGAAGTTGCCCCCCCCCCCCCCCCACCTTATTTTTTTTTTTGCTTGTCAAGAATTTTTGGGTGAGTCTGCCCCCCCCCCCCCCCACTTTAAAAAAACGATGCTACGTGCCTGAACAAGGTATGTTAAAGACTTGATACGCTCCTGTCTATGGCCTACATATGATGGATACATGTCAGTGTTTTTGGAGTCGCTGTAAAAATTTATTCACCCTGAACTAATCATTATTTTATCAAGATGCTGAAATACTCTGTAATAAGTTTCCTTAACACAAGTATTCTTTTCTTCGCTTAAAATTGTACAGAGAGATTCTATCTAAAAAAAAAAAGAATCACTGCCTTCAAAATATATTGTGCCTTTTGCTTGTATAGCTTCAAAGCTTATTCATTTTGTTTTAGTCACATACAATTTCGATCGAATTAATATTTGTAACACTGCTCTGTAGATAAATTAGAGCTAACTTGTATATACCAAGTTATGTAATGTTTTGTTTGCTTTCGGATAAGCAGTTACATGTATAGCGGTTCAGCTTAATAAACAACAGTTATAAGCAAAAATAAAATATTGGCAATGGACCTGCTTATTATTCACCGTGCCTTAGCGCCTGCTGGTTTAGAGTAGGAAAAATCTTGTTGAAATTTTAAATTACGTTCACGTTAATTCTTAATTTTTGAACACACATACTAGTACATTTTAAAATTTTATGATTATAGATATTTCTACTCATGCGCAAGGCAATATAAACCACGTAACCAGAATAGCAAATTTAAGTAAGAAAATTCAACTTGATGATTTTCTTTTATATTCGGAAATACGCGCAGAAAACATCCATCCCCTGCATATTGTATAATTGCATGTTCTTTTTTATATTTGTACATTTCTCATTATCCTAAAGTAATTTTGTATTCATCATTTTCATGTTATAATTAATTTGCTAAAACTCGAATCAATTTGGAATTAATCAATTTGCTAAAACTGGAACTCAAAGCTAAAAGTTAATTCAATGCATTCAATTAAACTCTGCAAATCAGTTTGTTAAATGGACAGTGGAAAAGATCACACTCACTTTAAGCTGCAATCGTAAGAAACTTTTCCTTGCCTAATAACTCTGTTTTACATGAACCACAGTGCCTCTTTGTCAATGTATAACATTTATATTTGAATATTTCACATTACTTTTATTACAGACAAGACATCTCATTCCCCGGAATCCCACTCGACACCGACCCACAGTGTGAGTCACGTGACCAAAACTACACATCTGAGTAAGAAAATTTGAAATCATAAATGCATGTGTTAGTATGTTGTTCGGCAACATACAGATAAAGACACTTTATGCTGCCTAAAAACTACCAAAAATGACACAATGAAGACGAATTTGAGATTTTTTGTCATTATCGATAAAAGTAGACATAGCTAAATTATATGTATTTTTTAGTTTTTGTGATTAGTTTTAATGCTGTTTTTATTTCAACATAAGCTTAATAAGTCCAATTATCATTATTTTTTTTTTTTGCAGCGACTGCAATAAATTTAGGTAAGATTTCATAATCTACTACACTGATATGAAATGGAATAAATTGTTAAGTCAACAGATACGTACTTTAATTAAGACTATATAAACGGCAAATGACAAAATTTGGCTTTAAGTTTAAAACTAACAATAAATCAACACATTTCTGATTCATTAAAATTTTCACATACTTTGCAGTTTTCTCTATAAGTGCTTTAAAAACTGGACAAAATCTTAGAAAAGATAAAGGCTGAGTTTCCAAGTTTTAGTTGCTTAACATCTAAAAAAAAAGTAGATCTAGGTCAGACATTGTTTTCAGCCTGATTATTGTGTTCGTTCAGTGTTTTTTTTTTCTATTCAACTCTTCAGACTAAAACATCACAGTTCTCTGGTTTACAGTGTCTTTTGACGTCCATTTTGATTTTACACAAGCTGGGAGAGTGCGAGTTCGGGAACGCCAAATCTGCTTCGATACCTTCACTCCTACAGCCGGCAAAGCGCTGTGTTCCTCCAAAGGCTTTATATATGCCCCACACCAAAGGTCTTATGAACTATTTGCCTGCTTGTAAATATTTCTCCGCTGAATATATTAGTGTTCCATTTAATAAGTTAACAGTTTCAGAGAATATGTTTTTCTTTCTTCTTTGTGTCAACAATACATCCTATTTGTATTAAACTGGTTCATTATATTTTAAACTGAAGGAAAATAAAAACCTTGAAACTGAAACCATAATATACGCTAGAATGTTAAGGTACCGATGTCTTTAATTTTGTATATTGTAAACACAAATGGGTTTTTAAAACAATAACACATATGCTTTTTGTCGACTATCTTTTAGTGCTCTCGTTTACTTCACCTATCAATATGTGGACATGGTTTGTTCTGCGCGAAACCTGACTTCATGTTCTCTACATCCACCCAAACACTTGTGTCGAAAGGTTGTGTACATCCACTGCTCAAGTAAGACTCATCATCATCATCATCATCATCAAATGTCATCTTCTGTTGCTGTAACAAATAATCTCTTCAGCCCACACCACACTCACGCCGTTGACCAGTACACCTGTACCGGATACGACGATCCTCACAAGGCCAGGTATTGTTGTCTGTCCTGTTTCAAATCTTATGCATGTCCTTTTTGAAAACATGTTGCTAAAAATTTTGAATTATCAGCCTATATTATCTTTTTTCTTTCCATCATAGCTAATGCTTGGAAAATTGGTAAGTTTCTTTGCTTTAAATCCAAAGCCTTTTCATGTTGAGATTAGCAAAATTAAACTAAAATAATCAAAAGTGTTTAACCTTAAAAGAAAGTTGAGAACCAGCAAAAATTAAAACAGATCATACATAAAATAGCATTGATTGCAAGTGTACGTGACATATTTTTCGCCTTTCTACTTGGAGGACATGTCAAGGTCAAGGGGGTAGAGATTTGTTATGACACTTTTACAAAAGGAGCTGGGGAGATTCTGTGTCGATCAAGGGGCTACATTATGATTCATATTCAAGGTTCATGAATTTAAAGTTATAGTAATGTATTAAAAAATTGTTTAATGAATTTAAAATTATGGTAATGTTTTGAAAATGATATACATCAAAATTGCATCATTTGCGTTTTTCATAAAATCTTAACTACCATTTTGTCTCTTACAATATTGATAAACGTTCTGAGAGAGAGAGAGAGAGAGAGAGAGAGAGAGAGAGAGAGAGAGGGGTTATACTGACCTGTTTTTATTTGGGTGCAGATCGTTTTCGTACGACCGGTACCGGACAGCGAGTCTCCTGTGTATGTCTTCGTTGCTGTGGTCATGCTTCATCAGGTCTGATATCTGCATTGACGTCGTAGTTATTCATTGCAAGGGTTAGTGCAATATATTCACATATGAAACTCGACATACAATTTGTGTGTATGGAGTGCATTCTCAAGTGATTCTGTTCTTGCAATAAGTTCTTGCTGTAACACAGACTTTAATCGTTTAAACAAAACTTACATTTACTTACTCAACTGTTACAGTACAGTTCCTGTGTCTGTCTTTTATGAAGACACTTTGTCCCATATTTATAATTCTTTACAAATATTTATGTCGTCAGTAAAATTTATAAATTTAGATATCTTTGCAATAAAATATATTTTAGAATATGAAAGACCATATCCACTTTGGAAAACAATTTCAAATTTATCTATTGTCAAATTATTTCAACATGTTTCAACATTATATACCTCCACATAAACTCATTATCTCTTCTAATAAAGTCATTGGAATTCGAGGTGGTTCAATTTTTGTTGTATTCGTAGGCATCCCCCACAAATTTACATCCTCGACGAAACACAAATTTTGAAAGAGTAAGATTTCTTACTGAAACTGAAAACCGACGGATCCACGAAATTACACCCCCCGAATAAACAAAACCACATAATCGACGAAATTTGGCCCCCACGAATTTAAGTGATTCCGCAGTATTGTTAACATGTTATGGGATCAACTGGTACTGATTATCACAAACAAACATGCAAGAGTTGAAGGAAATTTCTGAAAACGTTTATGATTATATTAGTTTTAAAAAATAATGAATCAAAATGCATAAAACCATAGAAATAATAGCCTTTTTCTTCTAGAAAAAAGTTGATTTTTCCCGGTCCAGAACTAACGACCCCAGGGATTGGCTGTCTTGATCACCCCTGTTTGAACGGAGGATCACGTGACCAGGACACTCCCTATGATAACTACACGTGTAGTTGTCTAGATGACTATGCTGGTGGACAGTGTGAAACGTTCACTGGTTACTATGTACAGTTAACAGTGTTAGGGTGAAGATTGTACTTTAATACTTCTAACTGGTCCGCAACATTTTATGGAAATTTATTTTGCACTTGGCTCAAAGTTTATTATGTTGAAACACATACTCATATATTTTGTTTTTTTTAAACCATCTTGATGCTTGCTTTATCCAAACCATCTTTAATTTGAAAAGATAATTATCCTTTTTATTTGAAAAAAAAAAACAAAAAAAAAAAACAAAACCCAACAATAAACAATTGTTTATTACATGTATTATATCTGAAAGGAGTAATCCGAGCGTCAGCAACGCCAAAAACTCATATACCCAAATAAACGAAGAAATAGAAGCTAATAAAGAAATCATTATAGAAATTAACAAAAGAATGACCTAATTTTATTCATTTTAGGAATTGCGTTAGAAAACATTACAAATGCAGCTAGCCTGAACACTGCATGGAATATGACGGTTTACCTGCCGAAACTAGTCAAAAAGTACTCGGATTTCATTGCCAGCGATCTTTACTTTGGCGATGATACAATGAACTGTACAGGAACAGTAACTGGGGACTACCTGTTGTTTAAAAAGTCTTGTGAGATTTGTCAAACCACATAAAAAAGTTGCGTTAACAAATTTTTTAAAATTCTTTTATTTATTTAAAATTATTCATTTACCGTATTCTAATACATGTCAATAATACAACACATATTGTACATTATATAAATAGTGCCTGTTTGGGAGGGTACAAATGTAACAGTTGAATTTGACACCCCGAGGAAACCATTGTCAACCGACGCGAAGCGGAGGTTGACAATGGTTTTCGAGGGGTGTCAATTTCAACTGTTATCCTCCCAAACAGGCACTATTTATTTTATTATACTGAATGTCTTAATTTACTAGTAGTTTCTTTCAATAGAATGTCCTCATGTCTATGAAGTTCACATTAAGACATATAGATAATGCTAGAATAGAGAATATGTTATTCATTTATTCATGTAACTATTATGATTTGCAGATGTACTGTCGATCCAAATGCGGGTCTAATATCCCAGGATCTTCATGAGAGTCGGTTGGTTTTCCAATACTTTGAGTATGCAATGAACAATGGTTTAACAGTCTTACAATGCAAAGCCACCTATTGTTCACCGAGCGATCCCTACGCTTGCAATCAACCTGCAACAGTTCAGTGATAAAGTTGGAGGAAGAAGAATTTTCTGATGACGGCCATGTAGGACTGAGTAAAGAGGAATCCGGTAAATTGGAAATATTTAAATTTTTATCTATGTAACTTGATCTTTCTAACAAAATCATGGTCAAAGAGCAATTGAAAAAAAACACTCAAAACAATTGTTTATAAGTTAACCTATTAGTAAAACTTTAGTAAAAATTGCTGGTAATTGACTCTTAACTGTTAATATGTACAATTTTTTCAGTGACAGATGACAAGCACCATGTTACAGATCCCCTGAATGCTGATGAAGTACATGTAATATTGATATCAGTTCTAGTTGGTGGTATTGTTATATCCGTCATACTCTTTACCATTTACAGTAAAAAGAAGAGACACAGCAACAAGACGTCTTTTGAAGAGACTTAATATATGTTTTGTTTTTTTAAATATAAAAGCCAACAGATTTGTATTTATATAATTCAGTTATCATAATGATTAAAGTAGTTCTGTTACCATTATTACTTGTTGAATATATTATATTTCTCTGACTTGCCCCATTGTATAGTTACGTTTGAAAAATCTTTAATACATTATCTATATGTGCAGAAAGGTCGCCTGGTGTATTCATTTGCGAGTTTAAGTGGGTATTGAATTAAACAAAAATGCATTTACGTCATATATCACCTAAATAAGTAAATTTACCCTGAAAAGAAACGTGTAACAATAAATAATAAAATGCTTTCTTTGGTGATTCATGCGGATTATGAAGGTAGCGATCATTGCAGAAAAAAATTCACATAACCCGCTAACGTTGTTTATTTCTTAAATATTTTTTTCATATCCACTGTCCTCTTCTACTATAAATCTACACCGAGAGCTGAACTTAGTTTTCTAAATTCGCAATTGTTCTGTCTGTATCCGCCTTTGCCCAAAAATCTCACAGATAGCGAATTCACAAAAATTCACTATTTGTACATGTAAATATAGAGAATATTCTTTATAACAAAAAAGTAGTATCTATAAAATTTGTCTAAAGCTTAAAATGCAATAGAATTCTTTATAACAAAAATGTGGTATTTATATATTTTTTCTAAAGCTTAAAATACAATACAAGGTATTTTTTTTTATTCATATTTATTTTTATGTATTACAAATGTTTTTTATTATTGTTAAGTAAAACATTACCCAAATAGAAACGAAAATGTTTGATTTTGTATTTATTAGTACAAAATTCAATGTATAAGGAAAAATAACTCTTCCTAACTATACCATGATTAATGTACTATACGTTTGACTTACTGTGACGTCATATACTTTTCCAAGATGTAATAAGTCATAACATAAGTCAGAGTTTTAACCACTATACGATACATGTAAGTTTTTTTCTCCCACTCCCTGAAATTTTAACATTTAAAACATGCATTTTTTATATTAACATTTTAAAGGAATTACCGTCATAACATATTATTTTTTCTGTTAACAAATCTATGCGAGCTAAAAAATGAAAAAAAAATACATTACAGCCTAACATTTATTTTTATACCTTATCTAAATGTCAAGGTCTTTTACATGGTATCTGCTGGGGGAAAATGCAAATATAACTTAAAGTAATAAACAACGATTATTTAGTGAACATGACGTTATGAATAGCAACTGCTCTGTTGTCATTTTTTCCAAGATACGCTAACACAGCAGAGCAAATGCTATTCATAACGCTATGTCCACTAAATAACAATAAGAAATTATTTAAATTATTTTCTAATATCCAAAATAAATTTTAGATGCATAAGTAAAATACTGCAATTAAACAAACTTGGCCTTAAAACCGAAATGGTGGCTTCAAAGAGTTTTTTTTATTTGTTCTTGTACATGATAATTAAAATCACAATATCAAGTCTTCTCATTTTTGGTGTGTATTTGAATTAATTCTTATGAAAGTTTTCACAACATTTTTCTATTTCCTTTAAACTTGGTCAATACATAATAAGCAGTCTTTTTTTCATTTAGGCTAATTGTGTTAGAGTTAGTGCTATTCTATATTTTGTGGCATTCTGTATTTTGTGGAATGGCTCCTGTCTCAGTGACTGTTGATAAGACTGTAACGCCCCGTGTAGGTCCCCCACAACGTGCTGACAGATCCCCAGTATCTGCCACGAAAGATCTCTGAGGCGAAAAGGTACGTAACTCCCGTCATCATAGAGCATCAGCGTCTGTAGGTCTGTCAGTGACTGTAGACACTGGGACAGGTTACCTAGTCTGTAGTTACATAACACATTTAACATGTCAACCAATACAAAGGGAGAAACAAACATTAAAAATCGATAGTTTTCATCGCTTACCCTTTGTTCTAAGAATAGTTCTTGAATGTAATACACATCACTACGAAGATACACCACTTGTGCCCAAGACTTATTCATTCGTCTAGACAGAGACAAATCACCTAAACATTCGTTGTATTTTTTTCTGTTTACAGTGTTATACATAAGATAAGGCTGCGCTAGTTTTGATTTGACTAGGGCTGTTATCTTCAAACTTTTTTGGAATCTATACGTTCTATAGTAATACATTGCAAGATGCAACATATCAGATACAGTACTGAACCTAAATGCTAGCTTCAGGAAACTTATATTCAGTCTGTCTAATCTGTAAAAAACCTTATTTGAACATTTTGAAATTTTGCAAGTTGTGAATGCTATTAGAATGAGAACCTCGGCCAAATCTTTCTGTAATGTTAATTTCTGATATTCTGTAATTGATGAATCTAATATGTTTAGTATGGACCTCAAGAAAATCATGCATGTCCCTAAGTCTGCTTTTGAAACTGCAGCCTCATAAAATATTTCCGTTTTGATCGTATGATCTGTATCAGCGAGACATTTGAAATGTCCTAGACGGGGATCCATTCTGACAGGGTTAAACATTTCTTGAAGAATTACTAGCATTGTTCTGATCGTCGAACTTTCCAGCAAGCAAGACACACCCATTTCGTAATACCCGTAAAGCTGTTCTAACAGACAGTCTAGTGTGCGTGCACCTTTCGCTGTGGATAGTTTGCTTGCAAACATGTTGTTTCCTGGAATGAAAAAGTTTGGCATTACACCTCGATGGACGCAATTCAAGATGTATTTAAAACATTTCCAAAAACAATCCAGTAAGTTATTCGGGGACCATGTAATATGTCCTGTTTGTATCGACCAGAACATCGTTGTTTTTACAAAATATGAACACAGAAATGGTTCTTCTATGTCACGATTGACGACTTCAATTAAAAAGATTTTCAAAAGTCCATAGCACAAGAATTGCGTATGATTCATGGCATAAACAAGTTTTTGTTCTGGATGGGAAAATGATAGTCTCCATTCCAAATCGTTTTCATCGGCAGCGTTTCCGATGGGAACAAAATGACAACCATTTCTTAAAATGTCATCATAAACATGCTTTGGAGGCCATTTATGCAATAAACATCTTTTTCTCCAGTGGAAAGTTGACACTGGTAAGTAGGAACAGTGAAAACAAAGGACAAAGTCAATTTCAGTACTGTCAACAACACCTTTAGTGCACGGACCATGCTCTACTATATTGTGGTGTAATTTTTTACCACTTACCCGATTCATCATGATTTGTCTCCATTTTGAATTTGATATATACATTCCTCCATTAAATGGAATGATTGACGATACAATGTTTTCTTCTTCCATTGGTAATTTGAGAGCACGTAGTCTGACAAACCCCGGTGGTGTATCAGTGTCCTCCATGAGAATAATGGAATGTTTAGATAGATGATAAACACTGATCTCTGATAAGTCAGTTATCACTTTATGATTGGTAAACCAGTACATATTGTCTCTGTCAGAAAATTTAAATCTGAAACCTTCCCTATGACTACCACATTTCATTATTCTATAACCTTGATGTATCAGTAGAGGTTTCTTTATAATCTCCTCCATGTCCAACACCTCCCTCCTGATGGTTACTTCTGTTGGTGTTCCTATATAACCACACAGACCCACGTACAGGGTCGTAGCTCTGCAAGAATCGTCAGACATTCTGATTATAACTCATTCTCATCAACGTTCTTTTCAACAAAACATTCCCTTTTATCAAAATAACAACGAACAGTTACAAATCCAATAACTTTTGTAAATGCCCTACTTCTTTTGTCATGTAACTGTAAAATTCCAACCCAACTATGATAACGATAAAGGTATGGAAAAACCCATCTGTTTATTTTATTGATTGTTACTTTCATTTTCATTTTAATTCGGATAAGACTGTACTTTTAATCTTTTTACAGATAATAGAATGATTTAAGGCATTTCAAATCTACTTGCATTTTGTGTTCTTGGAAGATTAACTTACTTGTACTTTGTTTTCTCCATTTTTCTGCGTACTTTAAAAGAAGAGAGAGGAAAAAAATTAATAATTTCGCAAATCCAATTATTTACCATGAACATTGCAAGGGTTAGTGCAATATATTCACATATGTAACTCGACATACAATTTGTGAAAACGTTGGCATTTGTATGGAGTGCATTCTCAAGTGATTCTGAACTTGCAGTAAGTTCTTGCTGTATCATAACGTCCACCAGTACTGTTTTATAAAAGTCGACTTAGGGTTATATGGAGTGTTATGATATTTAATTTATTAAGATCTTCGAGATCTTTGTTCCAACATCCCCACACTTGGCGGGTGCCCTAGCCAAGGTGTTTCCGGAATATCTCCTCCTCTACATGGGGAGTAGCCCGTGTCCAAGTCTGTATAAAAGAGGAGGCAGAAAGACAGCTTCCACATGACCTCCAGTCAAAGATCCAATCAAAGATTTGTATTTATATAATTCAATTATCATGATGATTAAAATAGTTCTGTTTCCATTATTATTTGTTGAATATATTATATTTCTCTGACCTGCCCCATTGTACAGTTACATTGGAAAACAAACCCGATTATAAATCATTTTATTATATCTTTAATACATTATCTATAAGTGCAGAAAGGTCGCCTGGTGTATTCATTTGGGAGGTTTTGTGGGTATTGAATTAAATAAAAATGTGGTTACTTCATATATCACTTAATTAAGTAAATTTACCCTGAAAAGAAACATGTAACAATAAACAATAAAATGCTTTCTTTGGTGATTCATGCAGGCTATGAAGGTAGCGATCATTGCAGAAATATTCACATAACCCGCTAACGTTTATTTCTTAAATATTTTTTTCATATCCACTGTCCTTTCCTACTGTAAATCTTCACCGAGAGCTGAATTAGCAATTCTTCTGTCTGTATCCGACAGACTCACAGATGGCGAATTCACAAAAATCCCTGATATGTTTACTTGTATATATTGAGAATATTCTTTATAACAAAAAAGGTAGTATTTATATATATTTGTCTAAAGCTTAAAATACAATACAAGGTATTTTAGTTTTATTCATATTTATTTTTATGAATTACAATTGTTATTTATTATTGCAAAGTCAAAATTACCCAAATAAAACGAAAGTGTTTGATTTTTGTATTTATTTGTACAAAATTCAATGTTCGAGGAAAGATAACTCTTTCTAACTATATCATGATTAATGTACCATACGTTTGGTGAACTGTGACGTCATATATTTTTCCAAGATGTTATAAATCATAACATACATGTAAGTCAAAGTTTAAACCACTATACGATACATGCAGTTTTTTTTCTCCAACACCCTGAAATTTTAGCATTTAAAACATGCATTTCTTATATTAACATTTTAAAGAAATTACTGTCATAACATATTAATTTTTCTGTTAACAAATCTATGCGAGTTAAAAAATGAGAAAAAAAATACATTACAGTCGAACTTTTTTTTGATACTTTATCAATATGTCAAGGTCTACTATAGGGTATCTGCAGGGGTAAAATGCAAAGATAAGTAATAAACAACGATTATTTAGTGAACATGGCGTTATGAATAACAACTGCTCTGTTGACATTTTTCCAAGATGCGCTAGCGCACAGCAGAGCAAATGCTATTCATAACGCAATGTTCACTAAATAACTGCTTATTTCATAGATACTTTAATGGCTTGTACTGATATTATGTTATCAATTTTTATATTTTTTATTAAAATCAAATTCAATCACATCATCATCTCACAGAATAAATTGTATTTTGATAATTGGCATCAGACCAGAATTAAATTATTGTCCAATATCCACAACAAATACAGATGCAAAATTATAATTGCTGCAATTAAACAAACTTGGCCTTAAAAACGAAATGGTGACTTCAAAGAGATTTTTAATTTGTTTTTGTACATGATAATTAAAATCACAATACCGAGTCTTCTAATTTTTAGTGTGTATTTGAATTAATTCTAATTAAAATTTTCACAACTTTCTTCAATTTCCTTTAAACTTGGCGAATAAATACTAAGCAGTGGGTTTTTTTTCATTTAGGGCTAATTGCGTTAGAGCTAGTGCTATTCTATATTTTGTGGCATTTTGTATTTTGTGGTATGGTTCCTGTCTCAGTGACTGTTGATAAGACTGTAACGCCCCGTGTAGGTCCCCCACAACGTGCTGACAGATCCCCAGTATCTGCCACGAGAGGTCTCTATGATAAAAAGGTACGTATATCTCGTCATCATAAAGCAGCATTGTCTGTAGGTCTGTCAGTGACTGTAGACACTGGGACCGGTTACCTAGTCTGTAGTTACATAACACATTTGACATATGAACCAATACAAAGGGAGAAACAAACATTAAAAATCGATTGTTTTCATCGCTTACTCTTTGTTCTAAGAATAGTTCTTGAATGTAATACACATCACTACGAAGATACACCACTTGTGCCCAAGACTTATTCATTCGTCTAGACAGAGACAAATCACCTAAACACTCGTTGTATTTTTTTCTGTTTACAGTGTTATACATAAGATAGGGCTGCGCTAGTTTTGATTTGACTAGAGCTGTAATCTTCAAACTTTTTCTGAATCTATACGTTCTATAGTAATACATTGCAAGATGCAACTTATCAGATACAGTACTGAACCTAAAGGCTTGCTTCAGGAAACTGATATTCAGTCTGTCTAATCTGTAAAAAACCTTAGTTGAACATTTTGAAATTTTGCAAGTTGAGAATGCTATTGGAATGAGAACCTCGGCCAAATCTTTCTGTAATGTTAATTTCTGATATTCTGTAATTGATGAATCTAATATGTTTAGTATGGACCTCAAGAAAATCATGCATGTCCCTAAGTCTGCTTTTGTAACTGCAGCCTCATATAATATTTCCGTTTTGATTGTATGATCTGTATCAGCGAGACATTTGAAATGTCCTAGACGTGGCTCTATTCTGACAGAGTTGTTACACATTACTTGATGAATTACTAGTATTGTTCTGATCGTCGAACTTTCCAGCAAGCACGACACACCCATTTCGTAATACCCGTAAAGCTGCTCTAACAGACAGTCTAGTGTGCGTGCACCTTTAGCAGTGGATAGTTTGCTTGCAAACATGTTGTTTCCTGGAATGAAAAAGTTTGGCATTACACCTCGATGGACGCAATTCAAGATGTATTTAAAACATTTCCAAAAACAATCCAGTAAGTTATTCGGGGACCATGTAATGTGTCCTATTTGTATCGACCAGAACATCGTTGTTTTTACAAAATATGAACACAGAAATGGTTCTTCTATGTCACGATTGACAACTTCAATTAAAAAGATTTTCAAAAGTCCATAGCACAGAATTGCGTATGATTCATGGCATAAACAAGTTTTTGTTCTGGATGGGAAAATGATAGTCTCCATTCCAAATCGTTTTCATCGGCAGCGTTTCCGATGGGAACAAAATGACAACCATTTCTTAAAATGTCATCATAAACATGCTTTGGAAGCCATTTATGCAATAAACATCTTTTTCTCCAGTGGAAAGTTGACACTGGTAAGTAGGAACAGTGAAAACAAAGGACAAAGTCAATTTCAGTACTGTCAACAACACCTTTAGTGCACGGACCATGCTCTACTATATTGTGGTGTAGTTTTTTACCACTTACCCGATTCATCATGATTTGTCTCCATTTTGAATTTAATATATACATTCCTCAATTAAATGGAATGATTGACGATACTATGTTTTCTTCTTCCATTGGTAATTTGAGAGCACGTAGTCTGACAAACCCCGGTGGTGTATCAGTGTCCTCCATGAGAATAATGGAATGTTTAGATAGATGATAAACACTGATCTCTGATAAGTCAGTTATAACTTTATAATTGATGAACCAGTACATAATGTCTCTGTCAGAAAATTCAAATCTAAAACCTTCCCTAAGACTGCCACATTTCATCATTCGACGACCATGATATATACTTGCAGGTTTTATGGTCAGTTCCTTAATGTCCATCACCTCCCTCCTGACGGTCACTTCTGTCGGTGTCCCAATATAACCACAAAGACCCACGTACAGGGCCGTAGACATGCAAGAATCGTTAGATTTTTTTTTGTAAATGCCCTATAAATACTTTTGTCATGTAACTGTAAAACTCCAACCCAGCTATGATAACGATAAGGGTATGGAAAACCCCACCTGTTTATTTTTATTGATCTTTACTTTCATTTTATAAGCATTTTATCATAAAATGCTTTTTGGTGTAAGTACATAAACGTTATCATCTTTTTTTTCTTTTTTCTTTTTATTATTTATCATGTACATGTAGTGTAAATGGTTGTTAACGCATATAAACACATTACTTTATTCAAACTTTAGAGGCAGTTTCAAAGCGGCCTGACACTACTCCATGCGTAAAGTATTTGTCACTACAACATTTATACCAGTTTTATTGCTATATCATGTGTCCACCACCAGAGAATTAAGTTTTAGACCAAGTCTGACCTACTTTACTATTGAAAAGGACAGCAGATAAGAAAAGTTGGTCACATTTTCTGATAAGACTGTACTTTAAATCTTTTTATAGATAAAAGAGAAATTTAAACAGTCATTTGAGGCATTTCAAATCTACTTGCATTTTGTGTTCTTGGAAGATTAAATTATACTTGTACTTTCCAATTTTCTGCGTACTTTAAAAAAAAGAGAGAGGAAAAAAATTAATAATTTCGCAAATCCATTTATTTACCAGGAACATCATATGAAACATGAGTTTTTAATTATTAATTCATATGCACATAAATAATAGTATAAGGGGTGCATAAATCACGACTCTATACTAAAATTTTAATAAAATATATTTCTTATAGGTTCTTGGTTTCTTAAAAAATCTCAAAAATATGTCTTCTTTCAGATGGCGACATCAGAGCTGGTATAACAAAGAAGTTTGACCCAGGTTGAAAATTGACCCGGGGGTCATTTTTCAACTTTGAATATTGAGACTATGTTTTTCTTTAATAAAGGCCCTAATCCGTTGAAAATTGACCCGCATCGTGGGATTTTGATCATGTTCAAATTTCAACAGCAAAGAAGCTCATATTAACGAATTAATATCCATAGATTGGGTTTATTCAATAAAATGTATTAGTTTTTACGTAATAATTCTTTAGATTTACATGTTTATATGGTTTCATGGAGTCGGACAAAAAAAGGAGACTTTTAAATGATTCATCGAATTTACATATTATTATCCCTTTAAATATGTAATAACTAATTTGTTCATAATAGACTTTTCGCGTTTTATTCAGGTTTTTTTTTCTAAATCTATATTTTAAACAAATTATACATGGTTACACGATAAACTATTCAATTCAATAATACTTTTTTTTTATTCGCTGGATATTTGTACAAAAATAGATAAATAAAGAAAATTACAACACGTCCTTTTTTTAAAATTAATTTTGGTTTTTTGGTTTTACACTCACCCAGTTAATTGAAATGTTGGTACTGTTTATTGTAAATTATGTGGGTGGGAGTAAATACAAAATTTACAGTAATTATGTCATATTGTGATTTTTGTGTTTGCATCCACTCGGTTTGTTAAAACTGTGATTACCTGAATTTTGTATTTAGACCCACCCAGCAAAAAACAGTATACAATATGATGATACGCCAACATGAACTCTTTCATGAGCAATGCTGTGGTAACAATGTATATTTTGAAAGCTGATATTATAGTGTTTTATTTGTGCCGTAATGATAACTCTCGATGTAACTTTAGTTATTAAATGTGAGGAACATGATTGAAACAAATCGCTAGACTAAGTTTTTTTCTCAGCATAAACAATTCTGCATCATAGAATATGTAGCAAGTTAGCTAGCAACCCAATTTTTGTACAGGATTACAATAACGTAATTTTGCTTCAATAGTTTCTAATTTGCTTTGATCACAAAAATTTAACATAAATTAACTTACAGTAATGATAAAATGCGTTTTTAGAATAGAACTATGAAGTAGAAGATCTCTAGAACATGGTCAGAGTAGATGGCAGAACTTCCTATCACAGGTACCTACTTTATTAATTTAATGTAAACAGTTGAAATTCAAATGGATGAGATTAAAGACATAACCTATGTAAACCCTTTTCAACACACAGTCAAGAAGTGGTGTGAAAATAATATATGGTCGTAAGAATATAGTATAACTAGTCCACAGAATATTATTGATATTGTGTTTATAAGACAAGAGGTACTTAACTATTAAATAACTATCTAAACATGATTATCAGACATATTGTTTGTAGATATATTCATTCACAATTACATTAACAAACCTATCACCATCCTTTCTACTAGCAGAGATAGAAACATAAGAGTAAAGTTTTAATGATCCAGCTCAAAAAGAAAAAGAACAGTTAATAAAAAGAGTACTTTATAATAAGTAAATATATAAAAATTAAATACCGGTATCTTTAAGCAGAGTGACGTCAGAGAATGTAAAATGTTTAGAAGCTCTGATATAATTATAATCATAGGAAAATTGAAGTGTTTGTAAGCTTTAGGTATATTTTGTTTTTTAAGTTTTGATTTAAAGATGGATTAAAGTGATGGATTTTTCATTTATGCATTTTTAAATAATTTACTTGTAAACCGTATGAAGCTATTGCAATAAGTAGCAGTCGGACATCATGGTAGACAGACCTAAGATTATATTCATTTTCAGTTGGAAATATGATTGAGTGAAATCTAACATTAATTGTGGTGCTAAACCATTCATTATCTCGTAGTATATAATACGTTTAATATGTTCATCTCTTTGAGATTATAAGGTTTCCAAATTATATATAAAATGATTTTAGAAGTCCCTGTTACTATCCCGGTTGTTCAATTTGTACACGTTAAAGCAAGAGTTTTTTTTTTATACAGATGCTCCACACAACATCCAATCTAGGTCTAATAAAAGACAAATCTGTGTTTCTTTCTCAATTATATGCTTATGTAATCTTAATATATTCAACTTTTGGGATGCCTTTTCATATAATATGCCATTAATATGATTAGATCAGCAATTCCCTGACCTGACTGTAGATGCAAGCCTACTTTATAAAAATAGTTTACATTTTTACTGTAGAGGGTACATGTATATATTTTTGATTATGATAAAATATATAATGTCAGTTGCCTGTGTTTCTAATATACAGGTAAAAAGTGAATTGAAAACTGAATAGAGATGAATTGCATTTTTACAAGGACTATGACTATGCTGAAAATAAGATGGTGCTTCAAAAATGTTTATCTGGCAAGTTTATGAAAAATAATTGTTAAGTCGTAAAAAAAACCCCAAAAAACAAAAAACTGTTGACGACTTCTCGGACTAATAAAGACAGCTTTTCATTGATTATTTAGTCAGGAAAATATTCTGACTTCTAAGAATTAAGTACAGGTACTTGCCGTTATATATTTTTGTCTTTAAAAATAAATGTACTCTCAAACATAAAAAGTAAAGATTACAATCAGCATTTGTTACTTATATTTTATTGTCAGAGATTATGACAAGTTCAAACTTTAGTTTCTATCACACGAGGGAATGAAAAATTAATCAATTTTATGTGAAAAATAATTGCTACCCCGACTTGCCCCTTCCACTTAAGCCAGCGGGCATTCTCTTATCTTTATTTACATAGTATTATGATAATAAATATATATCAAATTTTCAATCCCAAAGTTAAACGATTAATTGTAAATGGACACATGATCCTGAAATAAAACAGCCAGGTTCGCATATGTACCCGGTATATATGTATCGGACAGAATGAAAATTTTAAACTACAACTTTCAAATATGGGCATAATTATTCCAGTTTATTCAAAACTCTGACGTTGGGGATAAATTTTCAACAGGATCAATTTTCAACATGTCGAGTTCATCAGAGTTTTTAAAAAATCCATACCGTTGAAAATGACCCCGGGTATAAATTTCACAATTTTTGGTCTCAATTTGCAACGTTGAAAAATGTCCCCTGGTCAATTTTGAACCCGGGTCAAACTTCTTCATTACACTGGGTATACCTAACCCAACTCAACACTTTAAAGTGTGTGAAAATAAGGACTGTAACAAAAATTGTCTGCGCAGCAATGTTAAGGCGTCCCGATACTAAAATACGGCTGGAAAACGATATTATTTGAATCATCGCAAAATAATTTGACCGGGAGTATTTCTTAAAAAGTATGTTATATTTAATGACACCGATGTTAAACATTATATTTGATGCATTTTTGTGACGTCATATGTACTTTGTAATCACGCGACGGGCGCGGACGAATCCTAATATTGCAAATGATGATTAATGATATTAAACCATACATATTTTTAAGGAAAATCCCTTTTAAGTCATATACTTTGAAGTTCTTGCTTGGGAAAGACATAGATATTTCGTTTATGGAAGATATAGACCAATCCACACTTTACAAAAGTAATGTCCCTTGGCCGCCATCTTTGGGGAAAAACCCATATATTTCTCACAGTAGCCTTTGTAATTTAGAGGGTTGTAACTTCGTCATTTGACATTAGAAATCCATTTCCGCTGTTAATTTGGATTGCCCCAAGTTTGGGCAACCCACGCATATCGAAGGAATAAATTAAATTGTGAGAGTTTTCTTCACAGGGCGCCCAAATTTTTGGTTGCATAAAGAAGGGAAAAGTTGTTTTTTCCCTTTTAACCTTTGGGTTGACCCTGCAAAGGGGAACAACTTTTGCAAACTGCGGATTTGACTAACATGAAACATTCTGCAAAATCATCAAAATAATGCACATTTTTGTAACTTATCAAAATTAAAGCGATTTACAAACAATTGGGGTAAATTCGTAGGTTTCCCAAGCACGGTTCACATTGGTACTTATATTCTCTACCAATTTTACGTAAAATATTCTAAAATTGTGTTCATCTTTCACCTGCGCCAGGCTGATTTTACATGCATTAAAATTTCTTCATTCAGTTGTATATACGTAGCAGGGAGAGTCTCCAAACCACTAGTTTATAAATAGTCTTTTACTGAAAACGAAGCTTTAAAACTGTCGATTATTTGATACTGGTTTTTGATATGAATGAATTCTGTACGTCTAGCATTTACGGCAGCATTAATGTAAAGGAAACATGCGGTTTTATACTGGTTTGATATAAATTACTTTCCCTGATACATTCCCTGAGAACTATCAACAGAAATGCAGATCGTGACGTCAACAGACAAGTGATTTTCTACTTATCGCTGTAAAATCCACCGGGAAGCCTTAACATGGCCACGTGCTCTACTGCAATCTTTGCCACCGATCGATGTGCGAACAGTGCAGAGAAAATCAGAGAGTCCGGTATCTAAGAACCATGCAGTTGTCCCTTACAAAAAACGAAGAACGAAATCAAAATTCCTGTGGAAAATGCAAGATCCGTCCTTCCAAGACACTGGATATACAACGCTCATTTATTTTCAAAATGTTGTACATTGCAGGATCACCAGGGACATACATAAGTCACCTTAGAAGCTATTTATTCTGAAAATTGTGGAAAATATCAGCAGGACATCCCTAGTATTCGTTAATACTCTCTTCCAGTTTCCCAAAATTTGCAAGAAGAGATAAAAGACAATACAAAAGAAATCAAGTTGTTTTATTATATAAGAACATCTATAAATGCAGCATCTAAGTCTTTGAAAGGCTGGTGGATGAGGTAACATAAAAAAACAATGTTGACAAAATAGAAGACTGAATCTCTCCTAGAATTGTTATGAAGCCAAAACAAGCTACATGTATATGATGGATATTTCTCTTCTGAGCAATCTTAAGAAAGAGTTTCTCACCAACCTGGGTTTTTTTTCTTCAAAAAACTAAAAAAACCCTCGTGTTACCTCTCTTACGGAAGCGCCGAATATCAAACCCATCCCAGAGACAAACAGACCGGTTTTGCCCATGTTTTTGCTGGCACCAAACTTGATGTCGCAAAACTTATTGGATCAATAAGATCTATGGAGACTGTTATAAAAGAGTTGAAAATAAAGGGATATAACAGTATTTTAAAACGAACACTGATTGTCAACAAGGTAGGGGAGTACAGGTTACCACGGGATTTGGTTGGGTGGCATATGTCAGTGGGCAAACCCGGGATACTTTTTGACAGCGATAGAATTATATACACATAAATTCGACAGTATTTATTTTTATGTTACCACCTTCTCCAGGAGCTGGCTTTCATACAGTCACCAAAAATGGTGATCTCTATTTCACAGACGGTACAAAAACGTAAACAGCATCAAAGAACAGGATAAACAGATTACTGAATTCATTTAACGGGGACCTACTTGTGGGGATGTCGAAGAAAAAAAAATCTAAAGTAACCAGATACATGCATGTTCAACAAGAAAGGAAGAGAAATGCATATTGAAAGACAAGGGCAAAAATTGTACGAATATTCATGCAATATCACATAAAATATCAATGGTGATATGTGTGTGTCAGACCCAGAACAGAATGCAGTTATAGTAGTGACTGCATCAGGACAATTCAGGTTTTCGTACAGGGGTGATAAGAAGTCTGGATTTTCTCCCCACGGACTGTGTGTTGATGTTCTCGGTCACATTCTGGTGTGTGAAACTATAAAAAAAAAACCCAGTGCATCTACTTAATGAAGATGGTCGGTTCCTATCCTTAAATTACTATAAGAGTCTAAATCAAAGAAAATTGTTTTTCTTTGATTTAGACTCTTATAGTAATTTAAGGATAGGAACCGACCATCTTCATTAAGTAGATGCACTGGGTTTTTTTTAAGTGTGTGCGTAGACGATGAGAAAGATCTTTATGTAGGACTATCGTTGAAAAGTTGAGTGTCATAGTACACATATCTACAGTAATTGTCTGCAGATATATTCTTCCAGGGTTGATACAAAGGGAACGTCCCGTATAAAATTGATGGGAACTCGTAGAAAAACTAGAAAACAGTTGCTATTTAATCAATCAATTTTGGCTAATGAAAATTATATCTTGCTTTTGCATTTATCAATAGATGGTTACCAGAGAGGTGACTTTGCAGGAGTTATCACAAACCGTCAGATGCCCTGTTTAATAGATCAACAAGTCTATAGTCCCTAATTTTTCAACCAATTTTGACTTTTTGATACTTGTTGTGGTATCTACAGGATCAGGACAATGCGGATTCTTCTATATATATTAAGGGACAGACTTTAATACACATGCCCTGTATTCTGATCATGTTGTGTGATGTTCAAAGTTAAACAGTTTATACCATGGGTTGTGGTTATCAGAAAGAACTTACTAGTGTTCCTACAATCTATCGTCACAACTATAAAAAAATGTTATCATACTTTATAATATTACAAACATCACCTATGCGGTGATTTAAATTATATTATGCCTCTATTTTCTCCAGAAAATAAATACATATGAAATTATACTAATATTGTTTCAAGTAGCAATTTTGAATACATACACTCAACAAAACTTTTATTAAGTGTTTATCCTCATAAAAGAATAATTTAGAAAATATTATATAAAATGATGTGAAATTTTCAACATATCCTGACTGATAAGTCTGTACATCACTAGCACAGATAAAATAAAACAAAACTGATTGAAATTATTATTTACCCCAAACGAAACGTCGAATATGTATTTGGTATATTTCCTAGTGTGCTTAATATATTAGCATTTTTTATGATTGATATTAATATTTGGTAATAGTTTAAAAAGAAAAACACTTAACACGGGCAAAAAATCACCCGAGATTACAGCCAGAACCATTTGAATATTGGTGTATGCATTGTCTCTACAAAAAATTGTACTCGCTTAAAATATGCTGTCTATTTTGTCGTCAACATTGTTTTAAATATCAAACAACCTGAAGGAAACTTTATTTTGATATTTATGATATTTAATTTTTTATTTCATAAGTGTTGCATCATTTCCATTGGCTACATAAAACAATCCTTATGCTCTGACCTTAATTCGGCCAAACCGGAAAAAGTGTTGGTGATATTTAGCAAAGTCATGGTCTCAAGTCGCAACCAGAAGTTAAGGTCAATTTCATTTACTAGGAAATACATTATACTGGGTGAACACTTAGAAGTATTTTGGGGTGGATAATGCTTATCTTGTCGAAAGACCTGTTTTCTCATAATGATATTTATACAGAGTTTTTTTTTCTCATTCATAATTTCAGTAAGGTATAAAGTGAGGAAACTTTTTTTCTTATCACCAACAAAATAATGTGTGTCGGGTTGAGGGGTAAACATATACAGCATTTTCATATAAATGAAATAAATTCGTTTCCATAATTTGTTGATTTTGATATAATGAATAATTCAATTGTATCGGATCTCATTTCTCATAAAATTCTGTGAAAATTTCTGTAAGAGAAAAAGTAATTCTGGCGCTTTTACACAGTTCACAGTTTAATAAAACGAAATTAAACCATTTGCATTTCAAGTAACTTTATCTAGCTGTTAATAAATGCAATTCTGGTCAAGGTACATATAACTAAGACAAATTATGATAACTATATATTCACATAATGCTTATCTTTTACAATCTGATGCTATAATATGGTATGCAATCTAATTGCCGTGCTATGAGTTTTTTTATGCAATGCCATGGGATTTGTATGCTATGCTATCAGAAATTGAAATGAAAGGCTTATTGATATGGTAAAGTATGTTATTCTACATGTATGCTATGTAACACATTTAAGAGAGATCACAAAATAATTATTCGACCTGTTACACAACTTAAATTAGAATTAAACCTTTGGTTTGCTTAAACTATATCGTGAACCGATTTAGTTGCAGCAGATCAAAGATCTGATTTTAATTAGATTGACCCGCTTTATTAACCGATACACTCACTGGAATCGCAAATATCATGATATATTTTTTAAAAAGTCCCACACAAACCTTTGACCACAGTCTAATGTATTTATATCATGTTAATGAGATGAGTATTTAATTGACTTTCCTCCATTTTGTTAGTATTCTATGTAACATCAAGTATGAATGCAATTCTAACTCTATTGTATTTGTGTACATGTGTAAAAACAAAATGTCTATCAGGTATGTGACTGTTACATCACTATGTAAAACATTAAAACACTCTTATTAGATGCTATTTTATTTTTAACATATTCGATTAATTTTAAAAATGTTTACAACTTAAATACATGTACGTTTGTTTTCTGTTTTCTTATGGTAGTCAATAGATTGAACAGATATCAAACACAAACTGATATCCTAAGCTTTTTTTCAATTGCAAACTTTAGCTTCTACGCTTAGTAAATATAGATCTTAAATAAACCACATGATGATTTAAAATAAAGATAAGTTAGATTTAACACAATTTAAAATAATGGTGTTTATCGTATAGTGATTGAATCATAGCTATGAATTAAAGACATATCAGAAAACATCATAATTTATGTTGTCTCCAATATTAACTTATAATTTTGCGCATCGGCGCTTTCGTATCAAACGATTTTTCTGAAACAATAAAATATATTTTTGGATTCTCCCGATTAACATTAAACAAATAGAATATCATTTGGGAAAAATGTATTAGAAGGATTGTTCATCGCATTAGAGGTCACAACAGTGTTTTTATTTTGCTTGCCTTTATTTTGTGTACTTTTAAGTGAAATATTGCTATAATGTATTCAATAACTCAAATATTTGAATTTTATAAAAAGTATACTCTCGCATAACCTGCTGCATATCTTTTCACTTGATGTCGTTCCATAACACACGGGCAGAAACAGAACCTCAGATAAATTAAAAGGCAATCTAAAGTTCATTATAATTTCAGGTCTTTAAACTTTTACTACACTGACCGATTCAGTGAACATCTGGGTTAGCATTTAAACATTGTTGACATGGTCCGAGAACACCCAGGTTAGCATTATCGTCAAGCAAGATATAAACAAATCTCCATTATAGTGCAGAAATCAATACTCCAGGGACAACACCTAGGTTCTGCAGAGGTCGTTCATAGATAATGTGAGTATTTATTGCGTTTCTAGAACAAAACCTTTATCCAAAGATTTAAAATAAAGATATTGATCGACCAAGACTAGTACGTATTAGTCATATTTCAAAATATCAGATGTTGTTGAAAATGTTATGATCTTTAAGCACATTGTTTTTCCTGGTGTGTGAAATTATATTTAAAATAACCAACAAAAATGTTCTTTTCAGATGGCACTCTCAAAACCAGACGTACGTAACACAGCCCAGCATTACTTAGTTTGTGGCACTGACGACTGTGACAGAAACTGTCAGTTTTACTGTAATCTTTGTCACAGGCTTATGTGTGAGCAATGTAGAGATGAACATCTCAAAAGTCCAGAAACCAAATTCCATGAGGTTGTCCCTTTCAACCAACGAAAACGAAAACTTCCAGTAGAGAAATGCAAGATCCATCCCTCCAAGGAAGTGGATATACTTTGTAAAGAATGCAATGCCCATTTATGTTCAAAGTGTTGTACATTGCAGGGCCACCAAGGACATACATTTGTGGACTTAGAAACTATCTATGATAATAATTGTCAAACGTGTCAGGATAAAATTCATCAAATCGAACAATACTTCCTTCCGACTTCTCAAAATTTGCAGAAAGAAACAAAAGACGATACAACAGACATGAAGACGATATTTGATGGCTTTAGAGAATGTTTGAAGGAAGAGGCTACGTCGCTTAAAAGTCTGGTGGATAGTATGACATCAGAAAACATTGATCGAGTCAACAAGATGGAAGAGTCTCTCATGGAGAGTCTGAAAGGCCAAAATAAGACATATGCTGATTACATTTCTTATCTAAATGAACTTATTAAAAAGTTCTATGGTTATCTTTCAACTTCCAAACTTCAAAACAATCCACTTATTTCATCAAGTATTATATCTGAGGCCCTAAGAATTCAAACTATTCCAGAAACATTCAGACCAGTTCCACCAATGTTTACAGCCGGTCAATTCAACAGGAACGATGTCGCCAAACTCCTTGGAAGAGTAAATGTTCCCTAGTATTACACCAGAGGCCAGAAAAATTAAGCCTTTGGAAACTCGTGATGCACAGTCGAACCCTTCAGATAAACAGAAGAAACAAGAGATCAAGAAGCATGACGTCTGCTAATAAGGTTAGGGAGTTCAAAGTACAAGGTGTTGACAGTGCAATATGGCATCTATCATTAGACAAGTCAGGCAAACTTGGGTCAGTAACATGGAAACCAGTATTGTCCAAACAGATCTACAGGGGAATCAGCTACAGCAGATACAAACCTGTGGTGGGTTCGGCTACCATACAGTCACAAGGAACGGGGAATCTGATCTATGCAGACATACGCCGCAAAGTCATCAACAAGATAACTCAGGGTAAGAAGGTTACTGAATTCATAAGAACAGGCAATTGGAAACCATGCAGCATATATTCTTCCCACATCAACGGGAACATATTGGTGGGAATGAAGGATAAGGATTTTACGAAAGTCATCCGATACAATACGACTGGAAAAGAAATACAGACCATACAATATGACAACAAAGGGTCAGAACTGTATGAGTATCCAAATTACATCACAGAAAATATCAATGGAGATATATGTGCATCAGACTCTCACAAACATGCAGTAGTGGTGGTGACAGAATCAGGACAATACAGGTTCTCCTACAAAGGTCGCGAGTCCGACTTTACACCCTATGGAGTCTGCACGGACATCCTCGGTCAGATCCTTGTCTGTGATACAAGCAAAAACATGGTTCACCTTATAGATCAAAATGGCCAGTTCCTTAATCTACTATTCAAACATCAAGTTGTATGTCCCCACAGTATGTGTGTGGATGATGAAAATAATGTCTACGTGAGTCAATTTGACAGCAATGTGTTGGTGTTCAAATATCTTCAATGAATGCAAAGTCTGAAGACCTAATGCTTGAAAAACAAATTAAGAAAAACTACAATGATGTTCATAAACAATAAGTGAAAATATAAGGATATTCCAGTAAAATCTGAACAGATATTTTTTAATTACATGAAAGCTATAATTGTTGCATGTTGAAAAAAAATTCTTTCCCTCCTTCAAATTTGTAGACCTTCTTCTCTGATAATTTGATTACAAATTAACTCTTTTAATTGTCTAGGTTGCTAAGTTCATTTCAGTCTCTTATCAATAATTAATCTTAATGAAAGATTTGAAAATTTCAATTCTCTTACTTTCTCGATGACCTTTATAATATCGGGGAATTGTTTTACTTCTATACGTGTTATTATTTATTACATTGTATGCATTTAAGTTAACTTTTCAATAAAGAGGCCTTAAATATTCAGATCTGCAGACCTTGAATGTCTTTCAACTTTAGTAGGATTAGTACTCCATGAACATTTTAAAAATTGTCAATTCTGATAATTAAACAGAAGGATTTTGTGTTCTTTGCACATAGACTACAACTAAATATTATACTAACCACATGCGGGTATTGCTATCGCTGTTCAGCAAGGTTTATGAACATACAAGGTTTGGAGTTTAAAGTGGAATAACACATCATCACAAAATTGCTGACTGCTGATCGAAACGATATTTCGTTTTATTAAAAGGATTTTATTGACTAAAACATGCAACTTATTCCATAGCCGAGTGGATAAAGTGTCGGACTTGTGATCCGTATATCCTGAGTTCGAATCCCGCAGGGGCCTTTGTTGTTACTTACGGGAATAATTATTTTAGATATTCATTTTTTATCCCCAAACTGCAAAATTTTCGCTTATTTCACATTTGTACAGTTTATTCATCATTATATCTTTCATTATCAGAAAATTTCATGTTAATTTGAGTGACTTTTTCCAGGTGTGTTATTCCACCTGAAAGCAAGTACCGAGTCAAGATTATAAGCCTAAAAATCACAAAATAAACGCAAGCCATCTCTACAAGTTTATTTTCAAATTTATCAAATAATAGAATTGATGAACTTCAACTGCTTGAAATTAAGAAAAGTATGCAATCTAAATTATTACAAAATCACAAAGTCGATACTGTGAAATCTGTAATGTATATCTTTATAACAATATACTGTCCACAGAAAAGCTACCTTCATTCATTTCTTCTCATACATCAATCAATCTTATCACTTTACATGATGTTAATAAGTAAAGCTCAGTTATCAGAAGGTTTAGAACTTCGTTAGCTGTCACACTTAGTATTCATAAAACATTTTATCATTTCTCAACATTAAACAAGTACATGTAAATGTGTGCGAAATTCGAAGCTGAAAAAATGAGAATTACGAGGTTATGTAAATTATACGTATGAATACATAGCCAACAAAAGTCCAATTACAGGTTACGCAACACATTAATCTGCCATTGAAACTTCAAAATTACAATACAGAAATTTTAAGCTTTTAACATATTAAGAAAAAATATAAAATGAGTGTCTCACTGATTTATAATATTTAGTTTTTTTATATAAAAAAATTGTCATTATGATAATACATGTGTAATCTTCATACAATCAACATTCTGATATATATAATATAAAAAAACAACAGGTCTTTTCTTGCATTTGTTTCTCTCTTTTACTTTACAGTTGCAATTTAAATCAATTACTTATTCTTTAATCAACAGTTTTCATATGAAACAGTTTATTTCTTCCTTAGAGATGGTACAATCCTCTCCTACCACCACTTATCCCTTCTTTCTTCCCTTCTCTACTTTAGCTCTATCAAGGGAAACAGTACCACTTCAATCACCATTCTACTGCCTTCTTCAGTTCTAGGAAGAAGGTACCGTCTGCCATTGTCTTTGTCTACTTCTTCCTTCCTCCTCTCTCCTTCAGCTGTAGGGAGATGGTACCACCCTCTGCCACATTGTAGTAGGCGAGGCTGTTCGAGTCCTTCACGAATATACCCTGTAAAAACAAAGTAAAACAATCTGGTAATCATTTATGATAATGCATCTCTAAACAATTATTTATCAAGAATCAGATAAATGGGCCTTTTAAACTATTGTCATTCGTCAAAGTAAATTTCAACACAGGAAGAGCTTCCCTCTATACCATATTTTTAAAAATAAAATATAATTGAGTTTCTCAGAGATAATGCTCAAAAAGTAAATATCAAAATTAACACATATTTTCTTTTTAAATTTTAAAAAATTCAAAACTTCAGATGTGATATATATTTGCCCTCATTTTACCTCATACTGCAGCTTCTGTTTACCAGGCATGGAATACCAAGGGACTCGTTCAACTTGGCTTTCATTACAGAGATCTAGGGGAGAGTAAAAGTCATATAAGTAATTGGAGTATATCTATACCTACATTAGATTAACTTAGTATTTAAGGCAAAAACTTTGTAGCTATCGAAAATTCTAATTTTGGTCATAGCAAAAGAAGTTTATATTCATAATTTTACTCACTGTGTCTGTAAGAGGCAGGGTGAAAGGACACAGTCTGTCCCTTGAGGTTCCACTCAGGCTTATCCTCCACCTTGGGGACAGAGACTTTGAATGTGACCGGCCCCTGTAGAATCAAAATTGGAGCATCAACACACATGTTCATCGGTAACGGTGTACAGAGCTTCATATCACTATTGTATTAGTATATAATATTTCAACAAATATACCTGAACTGAATATACAAAACTTCGTATCATCAATTATATCAATAGACAAGATTTCATAAAGTATATTATGTATACAGTGTCTATAACTTTATTTCATCATTATACACACACATAAAACTTGAATCAGAAGAAACTAATCTAAAATAATTCTGATACACATGAACACCACACAATTTAGATATTAAGAACTCTGACCTTGTGTCTTGATAAGAAGATCTCCTCTGGAATAAGCTGGTCCTCCGTTTTCTGTTTCTTTGTTGGTGGCTCATCATCTTGTGGAGGAGGGGGAATCCCTGGGGGTGGGGCAGCTCCTGCTGACATCATGTGGGGAGGGAAGCCCGGGGGTTGTGGGGGTCCTGGCATGAACTGATGGGAGGCAACTGGCATAGGCTGCTGCATGCCTATACAAAAAAGAAAGAATATTATTAAAAAGAGAAATGAATAGAGAGAAATTGGTACATAAATAATAAAAAATACAATGTTAACTGTACTTACGAACTATTGGCATCGGGGGTCTGGGTGGCAGAACCATCAGCCCAGGCCTCTGGGGTACTGTCTGTGACATGAGGGGTGCTGGGTTGAGAGATCCGGTGGACTGGGGAGGAGGGGGTGGGGGCTTAGCCTGCTTGGCCATAGGGGGTGGGGGTGGGGCCACTTTTGGGGGTGGGGGAGGATTCTTGGGAATATTTGGACCAATTTTCTCCTTCTCCTCATCTTGCCTACAAAAAACATAAACAGTGTATGTAAATTATGTCATTCGTCAAAATATGTGTATATTATATGGTGGGACAAGAACAAGTTTCATATATTTTGTCCACATATGTGTATTTGATTTTGACATATGAGAATATATCACTCTTGTGAGTGATATATTTAAATTATTCTCTTAATAAATCATGTTGAATGCTTCAGTGTGCATTGAATTTATTCAACCTTCAAATTAAAATTTCAACCTATTGAACTGAATACATTGGCATCATTTTTAAACATCTGTACAAATCTGAAGGGCTCCAAAAACACTAGTCAAAATACATGGGTCAAACCAACAATTTAGTGACAATACCACTTTTTTTATGAAAAAGGTGGCATTATAATTTCTCTATAACTGAGATTCAGTCTAAAAATCTGTACTGATAAAATACATGTATCTAAATGCTAGTGATGGATTTAATTTTCCTCCTTGAACACCTGGAAGCTGATACATGTACTTACATGAAACCTTTGACTTTGTGGATGGTTTTGATCTGTTCCTCAATGGAGATGTTTTCTCTGGCCTTCTGGGTAACTTTCTCCATAGAGGCTGTGTGTCCATCCCATACCACCTTCTTGGGTTCTTTGGTCTCCTCCTCTCCAATCTGTCATTAAGAAGTAAAACAGTTTTGAACATTACAAGTCATCTTAAATAAAAATATGATTTTAGATACACCTTTCGCATACCTATTTTAATCCAATAAACTTTTACAAATCATTTCCAGAACTTTGCACATATATACTTGCCAATGGACAAATTTTAAAAATGTAATTAAACAAAAACAGCTGATTGTATAAAAGTTCAACAAAAATTAATAAATATATGTACTCATATTACGAACCTTTTTACCAATCTGAGTTTCCTCAATACCGACGCCGAAGATGTCGGTACGTCTCTCGGAGAGCCTCTTGAGACTGTCCTCGATGGAGGAGCCGGCGGCGTACACCTCGTCCTGGTCCTGTCTCTCCTTCATACTCTTCTGTCTCTCCTTGATCCAGATGGGATCCAGCAAACCTAGAAAGGAGAAGTCAGAACACTGAGTTCATTGAAAATCAAAAACTAGGTTAATTTTATCTGTTTATTGATCAATATCCCTAGCTATTTCTTGTTTTCATGAGAAGGAGGAGGTCATATCACCGAGTTCCTTAAAATTCAAAACAATGATAATTCTGTCTGTTTTGTGTTGATATCCCTAGCTATTTCATATGTCTCATTGACATCTTGAAGTGAGAGCATGGAGGATGTGATCATTAAAACCTTACATTTCATATTATTGCAATTTCAGTTCCTATATATCCACATAATTATGTTCTTCATTTTAGGGGTAAAAAATAATTGGGAAAATGAACACATTCATTTCAGAAACGTAAACCATTTTTGAGTTGAGACAGGGGCCTTTCATAAGTTTTGGACAATGGATAGCCCTGTATGTGTTAATCTATATCTAAATTCTCGTGTGTTCTGGGACTTTGTGTGAAGTGGGGGTACATCATTACATTTAGTAGACTCCGAGGCTGTACGTCTACTCACCAATTCTCATGTGCTCCGGGACCTTGCTGGCGAGGATCTTCTCTCCAGTGATGGGCGACACCATGTACTGCTCAAGTCCGGTGTCAGGCTGCACAGGGCGGGCTTGTACCAAGAAAAAACAGAGTCATTAAATAAAACAAGATTTTGAGAGCAAACAAATCTGATAACTGTGAGGAAATAATTCATGATATGATGCTTACTGTTAAATCTACATTTCAAAATATTTCCTATAATAATGACTTTGGCTCTATATTAAAGGGGCATGGTCATGATTTTGGTCAAATATATTTTTCGATTTTAATGTTTACAATGCTTTAGTAAGGCATTTTTAATAGGCAATCAAAATTTGATTGTCATTTGTTGAGTTATAAGGAGTTACAGAGCTTACAATTCTTCGCTATGTAAACAAAGCTTTTGTTTACATTTTGAATGTTGAAGTGAAAATTCTAGTTTTAGACCTCAAATGAATGTGTTAGAAACTGTTTATTTATGCTTAAAAAAAATAATAGACAAATCACATTGAAAAAGAATTTTAGTGGACATATTGAGCCTATGTAAACAACAACAGGGCACGAGCCTTGTTTACATGACGAAGAATTGTGAGCCCTTTATCTTGCTTAAAACTCATCGACTGGCATTCAAATTTCATTTGATCATTAGAAATGCATTCCTAAAGCATTGTAAATAATAAATACAGAAAAATAAAATTTGACCAAAATCGTGACCATGCCCCTCTAATTAAGGGGGAACAAGGCGTTGCAGTGTAAAATTTTTAGTCAATGAATTTTTTGCTTTTCCAAATACATCAACATTAAGATGTCTTTTACAGCATATATCATTTTCATAACTACTTTTTTACCTTGCAGTTCTTTCAACATTTTAAAAAATTTCCTATTAATAATGATTTTTGCCTTTCATTAGACATGTTCTATTTGTGTAATAGTGTGTTTACCTTTGGGGTCATAATTCTTTCTGATGATGACCTGGTCAGGTGTGGGAGGAAGAGGTGGCAAATTATCCTTGGGTGGGGGAGGCCCTGGTGGTGGGGGTGGTTGATGTGGAGGGTGGGGCATTTTTCTGTGCATGATCATGTCTTCCTCATCATCTGAGGCCTCCTCCATATCCTTCAAAACAAACACATACAGATTATTTCTATAAAGGCCAGTAAAAAACTTTTCGAAATGTACATGTTACAGTCTTTCCATTTATAAAATATATAATGTACATGTTAAACTGTTTCCATTTATAAAACAACTACAAAATGCTAACAATGTAGTACACTAAGTCTTGTCCCTTAAATCAGCTAGAGGTCTGTGCTGATCATTTAGACTTTAAATAAATTTGAGGAATTTCAGTGTCTTAAAAGCATTTACCTTGTATTTGTGTGTTGGCATGCTCCATGGCTTTTGTTGTCATTCTTGCTTCTTCATCGGATTCATCATCATCTTCATCAGACTCTACCTCCATTTCATCAGCATCAACCTGGTAAAAAATCTCAAATCAATTTATAATGTACAAGATTCAACAAATAGGACTCAGATGAAGAGAACATTGCCAATTATTTTTTATCAGCAGTTAACACAGACAAAGGAGAGCAAACTCTTCATAAATTGCATTTAACCTTAAAGTCTAACAAATCAGAAATTGTAAAATAATGGTGCTATTGAATTTCAGGTATTACACTGTTCAACTCAGTCAGCATTTCCAAATTATCATTCAGCTCCCGTTTACAACATTTCAGTAATAGAAAAATTCCACCAAATGTGGTGTTACAAATATGATTGACGCTAACGTTGGTGTGGAAGAATTAATCCACATCCTCAACATGAATTGTGATAAAAGGAAACCACCTGGGAACCAGAGTGGAAATTTTTTGACCAAAAAAGGAAATGGCAATGTTGCCACTTGCTAGAGATTCCTTGTCAGGAAATTTTTCAAGTATTGCAAATCATTTGAAATTAATTTGAATTGGAAATAATAGATCTGTACCAAAGAATTGAAAATGCCATCAAATTGAAACATATCATATGGGACTTACATGTCATAAGGGACTTGAATAGAAGAGAACAAAGCTATCTTCCATGACTTACGTCTGTTCTGTGCATCCTCTCCTGTACCAGCATACGAGCTCCGACTTCATCAGGGGTGGTGGGAGGAGGAAGGTTTCCTACAAAAACAGTGACGATGGTTATTATCAGATTCTGTCAGAGAGGACTGATGATTGACTGTCTAAGAGTGTGAAGTGCAGAGAGAGAGAGAGAGAGAGAGAAAGAGAGAAGAGAGAGAGAGAGAGGAGGAACTCAAATGAGTAAAGGGTCTGCTTTGATCTCAAGACTGGAAATTTGGAAATTTACATTCCATTTAAAGATCATATCTTAGTAAACAAATAAATCATACAAAAGTTTTTGGATTGTTGTTTATGCATGTATACTGCTTAGATTCTTTCCCTCATATTGAGATATCACAAATTGCCACTGAAGGACTTTAATTAGATTAAGACTTTGCAATGATATTGGTAAAGGCTGTTTACTTCCATAATATGAATATAGAAGCTCACTCACAATACTTACCACTTTCATTGGGTTGGAAGTCCACAGTTTCCACAACAACAAAATCATGCCAGTCAATTTGGGCATAGGCAACTGTCGAAATCAAAGTCATCAAATTATTAAAATTATGTTTACCATGTACAGAATCTAAATAACAAAAATTTTCAGCGAGTCAGTGTCAATTGATTAAGCACTTTATATATATATGTGTATGAGACGATAGAGATAGCCGACCTCTTTCCCTCTCGATGGCTTCTTCCTCCTTCCTTTTCTCTCTATCCTGATGACGCTGCCATTCTACGCGGTACTTCACTTGATTCAGCACCTGTACCAAAAATCATTATCACTTCACATTACTTACAATGGTGCTTTAGTTGTACACAGTATCAGTTATATAATCATTTCTTTGTGATTAAGCTCTCTGCTGGAACCTATACAACTGCTAAAATTATGCCAGGATATTATTTCCAAATGTGTTTCTTCTGCTAATTTACATAAACTGTTATATTTTACATAAAAGGTCAGTTTTGTAAATCTATGTCAAGAGTCCTAAAAACTTACAAATTTGTAGTCAAATGATTCTGTCTGTAATTTATCCAACAGATCTTTGGGAGGAATCAGAATCTGAAATAAATATAAGCAAACTTTAGTCTACATACCTAAAATTATTTATTAAATATCTATCAAATCTTATCCACAATTACACACTGTACACCAACAAAGAGACTGAAGAAACCCCATTTTACAGAATTATGTTTATCGGGGGCTGACAAATAATAAATAATACTTTTACAGAACTATGTTCCAAAAGTTTGAATAAATAATTGAAAATGATTAAATCCTTCAAACTATTCCATCGATTTGATGAATTAACTGATCACACGTTGATATAATGAACAAGTCATTAACCCAATTTCACTAATTTGAGGAAACAGTAGGACAAACCTTGGTATACTGCTCCACCAGTTTGGTGAAGTAGTTGAAGAGACTGTGCTGGGGTCGCAGGAAGTCAAACTGATAGTTTCTCTGCTCTCGGTTCATCAGGTTGGTCAGAAACTGACGCCCATTCCTGGCCACAAACTGCGCAGTCAACTTCACCACGTCTCTGAAATATTCATTATAGGAATCATGTAAGCTTGCATTATCATGATTGAGTGTTAATATAAAATGATTAGTTTTATTTTATCCCCCCCCCCACTGCCATTAAAAATCCAACCCCCACCCCCTTTCTCATCAAATAATGATCTGTCAGTCATTAATATAATTTTGACAGTCAGGGCTGAGGCTTTGCATTTTCCAGAAATATTGCTGCTGTACAAAATCTTCAATTATTTTTAAGAAGCAAAGTGTTCATTTAATTTATTGGAAAGTTCAACTGAGCATAGTCTAAACTTACAAATCAAATGATGAAATGGACGGTGGGTCGGCAATGAACTCAAATTCGGGGGGAGGCTCCTTTGGAACAATTATTTCTTGAATGATCTTCGCTTGTTCGGGCTTTTGAGAAAATGGTAAGCTTTGGGAAGGCTAGAATAATCAAATAAATGAAATTCAATTTTCAGGAAAATACATGTACTGACCAATTCTTTCACAAATTAATTTTACTTAGTACAATGTACAAACATTGCATTGGGTTTTTTTGTCCAAAAATGTACCTGATGTTTCTCGATAATAAAAAAATCATTTCTAAAGTAAAAGAATAGCATTTACTATTAAATATTTCAAATTAACAATGAAACTATTACAATAAAATCCAGGATCCCTTTTAATTAGTAGTTTTATTTTAAAAGCAAAATTGTTTATACATTGGTATATATGAGATGATGAAATTAAAACAACTTTTTTCTAGGTAAATAGGTGGAAAGAAAATTACCTTAGGTGCTACTGGTTCCTGTCCTGAAAATAGAAAAAAATAAATAGTACAAACAATATCATCATCTTGTCATCTTAAAACCTACTACTTCATGTACTTACTCCCATAATTTACAAATTTTTACTTAATTTCAACTTTAATTTTTTTCTGCAATAGACCTAGATGCATGTCTGTAGCTCCCGGTCTGAAAAAATTCGGATGGACGACCTGGGAGCTACAGTGCCTCCCATAGTAAAAATCTGCAATTTACGGCGCACAAAAATCTTATTTACACACATACTCTGTAAAAAATAATTAGTACATGTACCATTAAATTATTCTTGCAATTTTCTACTGATGTCGTCTCTTTACTTGCCTCAGACTTTTCCCGAAACACGGTTCCCGACCTGGGAAAATGAAGTTTGTTAAATTCACGTCGAGATGGAGAGTCCCAATTTTTATATGTAAACAAACTGCACCACTTCACTTCACGGGACTGGTGATGGTGTTTAAAAGAATATCAGAGGTAAGTAAAGTGACGATATCTGTTGTAAAATGGCCAAAGAATTTTTTGGAATCAAATATTAATTTGTACAGAATGTGCTCGGAAATAATATTAATTAGTCCAAAACTAGCGCAATTTTTTGTGCGCCGTAAATTGCAGTTTTTTACTATGGGAGGCACTGTAGCTCCCATGTCGTCCATACGAATTTTTCAGACCGGGAGCTACAGACCTGCAGTTACAATAGACCAATCCATACTTTACAAAAGTTATGTCCCTTGGCCAACATCTTTGGGGGAAACCCATAGATTTCTTACAGTAACCTTAGTTTGTAGTTTAGAGGTTTATAACTTTGTCATTTGACATTCAAAATCTGTTTCCATTGTGTATTTTGATTGACCCAAGATGGGGCAGCACACATATTGAAAAAATAAATTAAATTCCAAAAATTGTAATCACAGGACACCCAAATACTTGGCTGCATAAAGAAGGAAAAAGTTGGTTTTTCCCTTTTTGACCTTTGGATTGACCTCGCAAAGGGAAACAACATTTGCAAAGTGTGGATTGGACTATTTTTTATGCATACCAACATAATTATCAATCATAGCTTTTACCAATATATCCTTATGTCTTTACGTGCCAATGTAATTTTTTCACAAATAAAGTATAAATTTCAAGTTTTGCATTAAAGGTGGTATTGGACACCTCCATATTGTGACATTTTTCCAATTATACATGTAATAAACAATAAAATAAGGTTTAATTAATCTTTTCTTACCCATTATTGTTTATACCTATCAGCATAGCACAATATGGGTTAGAATGTTAACTACGAATCTGTAAGTCAGGAGTTCCAATCCCTTTGAGGCTTTAATAATTTTACCTTTCCAAAAATTTTTAAAACATTTTTTCATCAAATATTTTGAAATTTAAAAATTCTAAAACTGTGAGGGTATTTTGATCATTGTGTACTTCTATCTACATTAATATCATCAGACAGATGTCTCATACCACCTTAAATCTAATTAACTCACCCCGTCCCTCCTTGAATTCTCGTACTTTGTGTTGGTAATAAGCATGATATGGATCCGAAGGGTTTAAAAAGTTAAATTTCGAATTGTTCATTTCATTTTTACGGATTCTGCTTTCAAATTCTGGTCCATTTCTGGCAACAAAACTTGCAGTCTTGTCAACAATGTCTATTTATGTGCTAAAGAAACATGTAAACTAAATTTTGTAATTTCACCTAAATTCTAAAATATGTAATTCAAATACTTTAAAACTCTTATTTACAACCACCAATCAAGTTTGTTGTTTCATAAAACTATAGTATATGATCACAATTAATTACGTATAAATTGTAAACCATTACTGTCGATATCTTGGCTATATATTTATTTTAACGGTACGTATAATCAAGTTGTTTGAAAACATAAAGAGCGTTGTCTTCTAGATCTTAAAATATGACATAGTCATATACTGATTTAGCGTTATCATGGTTAATTTTCAATTCAATTCTCTGAGGATACTCCTGACCTCGGGTGGGGGGTATATGATCCCGATCACGGGTTTGGCCACAGCAAGCTCTTCCTCTGTTTTCGCCGGAGGCTGATTTTCTGCCACTGGCAAATTCATCGTAACCGGCGGCATCTTTGCAAAATGTGCCTTTGACGATTTTCACAGAAAATAGAAAATGGCGGCTAAGAGAAGATAACTCTATTTTTTATTAGTAACTTGTACGATAACTCATTCGCTGAATTTATTTAAATGATTGGGTTAAGTAAAGTAAGTTAAGTAAAGAGGCATCCTTTAGAATGGAATGGAATAATCAGAGTGAAAATTGGATGCCTGAATAAATAATATCATAACGACTTGTAAACCATATAACCTATCACCTCAGAAATTGAATAAAATCTTTAACTTCATGTATATATTTACATTTTCCAGTGTCATTGTCATTTTTTGAAATATTTAATCCTACGATTGATGTTATATAGATATAAGTATACTAATAAGGATTCATTCTTTTAATATTTTGAGGTGATCGAATATGGCCTGGCGTGATCAATTTTTATCATCAATGATCATAGCACTTTCACAATGGTCTGAAGTTTATTGAATTTGATCAACCGTAAAATTGGTGACCATATTTGATTACCTCCTTATACACAAAGATTGATTGATTCCTTATTTCTTCAATAAAAATTAACAACCTGATTACATGTATTTCATTTCACACATGTATTTATCACACATGCTTTGCTTTCATAATAAATAAAGTGAAAAAATAAATCATGAAACAAACATACTTTGTTTTGTCTTTATACACAGAAAATGCATGTCTAAAATATGGAAAGTGTTACTGAAATATACAAACATCATTTCATGTTCTTTTGTCAATTTTTAAGTATAAACCAAAAAATATATAATCATAAGAATCGCGTGGAGAGAGAGAGAGAGAGAGAGAGAGAGAGATTACATACGTACATGTATACCACTGCTTTAAATTTATGAATGTGAATTTGCCTCGCATAAATTATCTATCATACATGCAACTTCAATTTAAATGAACAATCTTTATAATAATATTATATTATAAACATAGACCAAATGAAACCAATTTTATTACAGTTAATTACTTCCTGGTTTATGGTGTCAACATCATGCATATATATAAAAAAGTTAATGAATGTTTAATGATCAATAATGAGAAAAAAACAAGATGAAAAACATGCAACCACTGCATGTACATGAAATCAATCTATACATCAATATTTCCATGACAACCTTAGGAGAATCCTTAACCTTTTCTTCAATTTACAAGAAGCACCTAAAATTTTAACCTGTTCTTAATTCTCTCAACAACTGCTTTGATCTCTTCATTTTTTGTCAATCTAACACTATGACATCATTGTCAGCCCTCCCCGTTTCTTCCTCAAGGTCACAGAGGTTAATCACAAGGTCGGTTCCCAAATGTGGCACTCTTTTCCCCCTATTCTTTCTCTCTGACGACACAGTCTGACTGTTTGCTCCAGATCCATCCTCCGACTCCATTTTGATCTCTGGTTCCGAAGCAGTTAAATCAACACTTCCGTCTATAACAACATCACAACTGGAATCAACATTGATGCTCTCCTTAATCTCGGTTTTGTCTTGTGTCTGGTTGTCGTAGACTGTTCCTGCCAAACCGTTTGACAGATCTACGTTAGGTTTTTGTTCCATTTCTTGCTGACCTACTCCCTGAGACTGACCAACCCCTTGGGACTGGCCACGCCCCAGGGTGACGGGGTAAGGGATAGGGACCACAGTCATACCCATATCAGTCAGACCCTGAGCAGTGACATATTTCACAGAGAGTTTACTACGCAGCGAGATGAGATCCCAGAAGTCAGTGGTTCGATTAATATTCTTTAGCTGAAGGACACGCCCTACTTTAGTAGTGGTCATCATGTACTTGCCTAAAATCAAAATACGATAAGGTTTATGGTAAAGTGCATGCATTTGTAAAATAAAAGAGATTTTATTTTGGTTGACTTTGCTTTACAAATTGTAGCATACACACAATTTCATTAAGGTTATTGGATATTGTTGGAAATCCATGGCCAGTCTTACACCACTGATCATGGGAAAACTTATTGAACTTTTGCAATTGAATAATTTATGCCAAATTCCAATTTGCCCCTTTATATTATGAAATTTCAACAATAGCAGGAATGCTTTAAAAGCATACATCTACAAGCAACAGCGCATTTTCTTAACATTTTAAACCTCCAAAAACTACAGAGTTCACTTTCACACTCATTGATGGAGTTCAAATTCATAGAAACAAAAGAAGTTCAAAGAGTTATGTGGTTATCTTAAGCTATGTATTATGTTACTGCATGGGGAAAAAGAGAACTAGTGGTTTATCAGACTGCACTACAAATTGACCTGTCCTGACCTTGGGTTACTCGTAAACTGTCTTTTTTGGATCCCGGGGTGAAGTTGTGTTGTTTGTTTCTGACTGTTTTCTTTGATGTCTTCAAAGTGGCGTTCCAACACTCCACGTCGATCCACCCGACACGATCCGAGGATGGAGACTGAATCTGTCAATACACAATATAATCAATACACAGCATAATCAGTCAATATACAGTGTAATCTATCAATATATAATATAATCTGTCAACATACTACCGGTATATACTCGTCCGGTAATCGTTCAATATATATATACAATTTGAAAGTTCAGTTTGTAAATTATATGAATTCAAAAGAAAATTGTAAATTCTTTCTTCACTGAAGCTGAGAAACTTGTTGACATTTAGAAATTATTCCTCTGTTTTATCAATGTCGTTCACTTGAATTCAAATTTCAGGCATGCAGTGATGCAAATTTCCTCTATAGAGAAACACAGAAACATACCTGTGATTGTTTGAGGCTGGGCATGGAGAAGAGGAATTCTTTTACAGTGTTATTATCACGAAATCCCTTGATATACCTGAAATGTAAATGATAATACGTACAACAAAATTAATTTGAATTTTTTTTTTAAATAATCAAGGATATACATTGTATTTGTACATCAAATTTATTACAGTTATTTCTTGACGTTCTAACAACATGTTAGCTTGTCAATGAGTAAACCATACAGATTCTAGGTTTTTTAGTGATTAAACTGAATTTACTTTTGCTAACAAAACAAAATTTAACAAGTTGACAGCAACCTTGAAAAGGAGATACATGTAAGAAATTGTGTATATAGTTTTATAATGTGTCACCCCAAAACCAGGTGCAAGATGGTCCTGATTAAATTACATAAATAGTACAAGGATGTAGGCAATAACAAGTACCGTAAATAGACTGACCAATCTCCATACAGACAAAACCTGTCATCTCCAGAGTCATTTGTTTAAGAAAAGGCAACCCATCATACAGATAAAATTTCAACCATCTTTAACATATCAAAGTCTTGTATGTTCAAGACAACAACATATACAATAGTCATGTAAATGTATTATCAATTACTTTTTATGTGACTTTTTGAACTACCTATTAAGTTTAATTTCATTAACAGCTGCGCCTTTAAACAATATCTGCCATCTTTACTCAATGGAATCAATGAGTTACTGATTGGTTGATGGGGCGGAGTATTCAATAAACACACTGTTACGTACTAACTGTACAACAATACTGTGCATTTTTGTGGTCATTTATTAAATCTACACAAACAGCTTAGTGTGGCACAGTCTCATCATAACTAAACACTCTGGTGATGGATTGCTATGAATTCCATATACATGCTAGTACAATGTGTACATGAATTAATAATATGTAACGTATATAATGTTGAGCAATTCTTTCCTTGTCATCATCAACATAAAAAAAAAGCACTTTAGTAATCAAAATTTATTTTTTTAGTATTTATCATTTGCATCCAATATTATTTAATTAGGAAATTTAGAGAGAGAGAGAGAGAGAGAGAGAGAGAGAGAGAGAGAGAGAGAGAGAGAGAGAGAGAGCTGAGACAGAGAAAGCGAGTGATAGGCAAAAACAATAGAAAAGAGATTGACTGATTTTTCATGAACTCTCCACATTCAAATGTTTCTAAAGATATTCAATTAACTTGTGCTGCTATTTTACTTTAAAATACTGCTGTGATGTCATTCCTTTGTTCCAGCAGTCTAAAATTGTACCTGCGACAGTCCGATATTATTGAGCTTCTTAATATCAGACCGTTATACCAGTGGTTACAGTACTGATGTCCTTCAAAATCAGACGTCTCAGGTAAAACAGCAATGAAATTCAATGGCTGCAGCAGTGTTTTAAGTTTGATTATATGCCTCAAAAAGTTCTGTATTAAAAATTATCAGACAGGTATTATTTGTATGCCTGTTTGGTATTCGAACGGGCCTCGAAACTCTCTTATTTTTTTTCATACATATTTTTTCATATACAGTGTATATATATTTCAGCATATATCCATTTCTTCACAGTCTCAGAATCTACTCACTTATATTGGCCCTGCTGGATACTCCGAGCGGTGACTTTCTGGCCATCAATAAACACCCTGTAATAATACCGTTGGTGGATGTTTGGGCTGGGTTTTGCCACAAGGCAGATCGAGAATGGTGTCACGGGTTGTTTCTGTTGTGAAATGATAAAAAACTTTATAGTGTCTGGGATAATTTCATCAAATTGATTTCCTCAAAATATGGACTCTGACAGGATTGTATTACCAATTAACGAAAAAATACTTTACAGGTAGCTAGCATATGTAAGTAATGCAGTGCAAGGAAATGAATAATAGTTTGTCATGTTTGTATGAAATGAAAAAAAAGTTGTTTACCAAAAGTTGTCACATTTAATATATATATTCTAATGCAGGATTTACTGGTACATGTACTATATTTTTTGCAAAATAAAATTTTAGTTTTTTTGCACTTGAAATTCATATCCCATTTGGAATATTATATCCCATTTGGATGATTGGTCCTAACCTGCTCTCGTAATAATCCCCCCCCTCCCCTTCTTTATGATCCTGAATGACCAATATACCTGAACCTCAAGTTCTTGTCCCACTCTTTCCTCTGTCCGCTGTTTGAAGCTTACAGGAGAGAACAGATCGCACTCCACGTAACACACTCCGCCGTGAGAGTACTCGGGCAGGACTGTGTTACCGACCAACACACTCAGCGAGAAATCATCGTTGGACGGCATGTTTGATACACATTTACTCTGTCATCGGTGGATACAGCATCTAGATAAAACCAAAATTCAAATTTCTTGTAAAATAGAAAAAGGCTTCTTGTTAACATACTTAATTATATTCTCTCAGATTTCATTCCGATGCATCATACCACAGGCTCTTGAATTTTTATCAATCAGTATGGTAAAAATTCAGGTGCTTGTGAGCATACATCATTACATGCCTAGCTGGCCACACTTAGAATAGTGTATGGTTTTAGGACCTATATTTCCTAGTTAAGTCGGCTTTTGTGTTAAGAAAGTAGTTACAATCTTAAAGAGTGGACTCATGATTGATAGCTGCTGAAGCATCTTCACCATGTTCACTGTTCATAGAGGCCACGCGTAATGAAAACTTTTAAAATAGTTATTAATCAGTGCTTCAGACTTTACGTTGTTTTCAGACGAGGCGATATCTCTGTGTTCCTTACACAGCCCATGACACAAAGTGATATACCTACCGATGATTCTGTGCCAACTGTAAGTTGTCTATGTTCACGTATTGACACATCCGAATTTTCTCTCTCTTTTCCACGGTATGGATTTACAGTCAAGTCGTACACAGACCAACTCGTACACAGGTCAACTCGTATACAAAATTTTCCGCATAAAAAAACCAAAGTCAACTCGTATACAAAAATTTCCGCATATAAAATAGGTATGCTAAACCGAAGGTCAACTCGTATACAAAAATGTGACTTTTATATTCACTTTTCACTCATTATATAAATAAACAAATTTTTAACTTATAAATCACTGGTATATTACTTACAGTTCGTCGACAGGAAACACACAGGTGTCGTACCATGTTGAAAGAAGTTTGGGGAATGACATATAAAAGCGGAAAGTTGGATATATTTATTTCAAACAAAATAATGAGGAGTATCTTAATTAGCCTTTGAAAAGTCATCCGTTTGGAGAAGCAAGGAACACCGCGCTTGTTGTTTTAACAATTATTGTTTTGATGTGTATAGAAATAATTACCAAATAATAATGATTGGATTGACACAATTAATTAACGTTATTTTTTTTGGTTCTAATTTCACATCGTTACCGAGTTTAATGATAATGCACAATTATACATGTATGAATTTTGCAATCTTTGTAATAGTTGATAACATGTCCTTTTTACCAGTTACGCTGAATTACGGAAGCAATATATAAAGAAAATTTATTACAAGAAACCAAGTGTTTTAAGTTACTTTTACTTAAATTACTTTTTACGTTTTGTTTCTAACTTTTTGTATACGAGTTGACTTTCAAATTATACTGTGTTTATGTATGCGAGTTTCGGTTAAATATACGGGAATTTTTGTATACGAGTTGACTTCGTTTTTCTATGCGGAAATTTCTTTTTTTTTTGCGGACAACTTTGACTTTCGATTTTGTATCGGGATTTTTTTGTATACGAGTTGACTTCGTTTTTCTATGCGGAAATTTCGTTTTTTATGCGGACAATTTTGTATACGAGTTGACCTGTGTACGAGTTGGTCTGTGTACGACTTGACCGGATACCACGGTATGACTTGTCTATGGCGTGACGTCAGACAGCGGGAAATCGTTGCATCGATTTACCCAAATGGACCCAAATGGAAACCCAAAAGCAAATGAACGGTCAACCTAAGTGGAAATAAAATAGTCTAAACGAAGATTTTATTTAAAAATTTCAATTTGATAAGGTTTTTAAGATGAATGAACCCTTTATAAATTGAATGTACTTTTAATTATTTTGACGCATGAACAATTTTAGGATCATCTGGCATCAGAAGATCATCGTCTCAAGCCACGGGTTTTGTGTCCATTCTATTTCCACAAACTAGAATGGACACAAAACCCGTGGCTTGAGACGATGACAGATCAAGTCTATTCACAGGGGCTCGGTTGTCAGACACTGAAATTTATAACAATTTTTTCCCGAATAAAAAACCCCCATAAATTATAGTCATTCAATAAAAATCCGTATCTTTTTAAGTCTGCGTATCGTGGCTTGTTATAAGTTAATTATATTAACATGTATTTCATATTCCTATACTAAGCCCTTAATTTGAGATGTTTTCACGAATTTATTAAATTTATGCCATTTGTTAGTTTCGTTTTAATAAATCTTCGGAAGCAGCAATTGTAGCGCACACACTGCCGCCTGGCGTCACAATGCAGCATTAAATTCATGCAACTTGTATTCGTCTTTATTGAAAGTGCTTTATGGTTTGCGTGTTTGAATCCACGTTTGTAACAGAGATAGAAGAAAGAATTTACACGAATAAGAAGAGAATGTTGCAACATAGAATTAAGCAAACAATGAAGGATCAAAGAGAATCAAAGTGAAATTGGATAAGCATGAATATGAAAACAATAAAGTGACATGCAAGTGTAAATGTAATGAAGAATAAAGAAGTAAGCATAGGCGTCGGAACCGGGGGGGGTTAGGGGGGGGGGGGGCTTAGCCCCCCCCACTTTTTTTGCAAAGTTATACCTAACCATTAGAAACATAGCATGATAGAGGGTTCAGCCCCCCCCCCCCCACTTTTTCTCGCAGGAAAGATTATTGTTGCTAAATTTACCTTGAAAGATTGATAAGTTGGATTCAGAAGTATAGCTAGCCCCCCCCCCCCACGGATTAAGAATTTCATGATTTTGGGGGGAAAAAAATTTGGTAAGGAATTTTTTTTTTGGAAGTATAGGAATACTCCCCCCCCCCCCCCACGGATTAGGATTTCCATGGATTTGGGAATTACTTTTTTCTCAATATTTCTGAGGATTAGTCTAGCCCCCCCACTTTCAATTTGCTTCCGACGCCCGTGGTAAGCATAATAAGAACTCGAGCAAAGCTCGTTGCAAAGCAACGAGTGGGTCTTCCGTTAATGTTGGAGGTAAAGCTGGAAGTTCCTGTAAGAAGCAGAGCTCTAAAACCAATTAAAAGAGTAACTAAAATATAAAAGATGAAAAAAATCGAGTTATTCCTGGTACGACTTAACAAAATACGAATGATTTTAAGTACGACTTAACAAACATCTTTCCGATTTCAAGAACGACTTAACCAAAAAAATCCGAATGTGTTTAAGTACGACTTAACAATATTTTTGGTACGAGTTAATTTCACTTTAAACATTACGCTATTTTTTAAACCAAGGACGCGGAATCAAAATTTCCGGATTTATCAATTTTTAAACCCCGATATCTCTGTAATGCATCGTCCGATTTTAAAACGGGTTTCGGTTTTAAATTAAGCTAGATAAAAGCTTCTTTGCTACTTTATGATTAATATCAAATTATTGGTCAGAAAAGAGTTATTATGAAAAGATTTAGTAGCCCTTCTGGCCCCTAATTTGAGGGGTCAGCCCCTTTTTCTTGATATCAAATAAAAGGTCTCGCTAATATAAACATATTTTGTCCTACAAGTGTTCATGAATTGTAAACCGTTCTCGAGATATCTGTACAAATGCGTTTTCGGGGCCTACCCTTTAACCCCTTACCGGGGCCACTAACAACAAAATGGCTGGTATCATATTGTTAGAACATTATTTTGAAGAACTTTTGTTCTACATTGCTTTTAAAAATATTTCTCCTTTTTCAGATATTAATGATCAGAGTTTTGAGTTCTGGCCCCTTGAAACCCCTAATTACGTAATATATTACGTAATATATGACTTAGGTATGGTAATGTATATATGAACAGCTGTACAATGAACATTTTTGCTTCTATAATTAATGACAAAATATTGTTCAGTAAAGAGTTATTTATAAGAAGACATTAGAGCCCTCTTGACCCCTAATTTGAGGGGCCAGCCCCTTTTTCTTGACATCAAATAAAAGGTTTTGTAAATATAAACATATTTTGTTTAACAAGTGTTCACAAAATGTTTACCGTTCTTGAGATATCTGTACAAATGTGTTTTAGGGGCCGACCCTTTAACTCCTAAATGGGGTCATAAACAAAAACATTTAAGGTAGCCTATTGTACAAAACATTATTTTGAACAACTTTTGTTCTACAATGCTTTAAAAAATATTTCTCCTTTTTCAGATATTAATGATCAAAGTTTTGAACTTCTGGGCCCTTGAAACCCCTAATTACGTAATATATGACTTAAGTATGGTACTGTATAGATAAACAGCTGTACAATGAACATTTTTGCTTCTATAATTGATAACAAATAATTGTTCACTAAAAGTTATTGCAAATAGACTTTAGAGCCCTCTTGGCCCCTAATTTGAGGGGCCAGCCCCTTTTTCTTGATATCAAATAAAAGCCCGTGCAAATTGAAACAGCTTTTGCATTACATGTTTTAACAAAATATTTATACGTCAAAAGATATTACGGTAAATGTGCGAAAATTTTGTGAAAAAATTTGGTGCTAATTTTCAGGTTCAGGCGAGCTTCTAGGCCTTGCGCATTTTTCGCAATTGGAAGCATGGAGGGAAATCTACAGACATTCATCTACAATCCCTGCAAATTTCAAGTTTTTATCATGATTAGTTTCAGAGGAGATGCGTGGACAAAATGACCCTTAAAAATTTACAAAATCGTCCATATCTGAAACCGGAAGTGACGTAATCATTTGAAATTTTTATAATCAGTAGCGACATTGATGCTTTATAACTCCTAAAAATTTGGTGTAAATCGGTTGAATAGTTTCTGAGAAATAACGCTCCAAAAAAGTCAGAAAAAGAAAAAAAAGTATAACTAGAGCAAAGCTCGTTGTAAAGCAACGAGTGGGTCTTCCGTTAATGTCGGAAGTAAAGCTGGAAGTTCCTGTAAGAAGCAGAGCTCTTAAACCAATAACAAGAGAACTAAAATAAAAAGATGAAAACAATCGAATTATTCCTGGTACGATTTAACAAAACCCGAATGATTTTAAGTACGAATAAACAAAAACCTTTTTTATTCCAAGAACGACTTAACTAAAAGAATCCGAATGTGTTTAAGCACGACTTAACAATCATTTTTGGTATGAGTTAATTTTACTATAAACATTACGCTATTTTTTAAACCAAGGACGCGGAAACAAAATTTCTGGAAAAATCAATTTTTAGACCCCGATATATCTGTAATGCATCGTCTGATTTTCTAACGGATTTCAGTTTAATTAAGCTTAATAAAAGCTGCTTTGTTGCTTTATAATAAATATCAAATTATTGGTCAGAAAAGAGTTATCATAGAAAGACTTAGTAGCCCTTGTACCCCCTAATTCGTGGGGCCAGCCCCCTTTTTTTATATCAAATAAAAGGTCTCGCTAATATAAACATATTTTGTTCTACAAGTGTTCATGAATTGTAAACCGTTCTCGAGATATCTGTACAAATGTGTTTTAGGGGCCGACCCTTTAATCCCTTACCGGGGCTACTAACAACAACATTTTTGGTTTAATATTGTTCAGAAAACTATTTTGAACAACTTATGTTCTACGTTGCTTATTAAAATATTTCTCCTTTTTCAGATATTTATGATCATAGTTTTGAGTTCTGGCCCCTTGAAACCCCTAATTACGTAATATATGACTTAGGTATGGTACTGTATAGATGAACACCTGTACACTGAAAATTTTTGCTTCTTTAATTAATAACAAAATATTGTTCAGTAAAGAGTTATTGTAAAAAGACATTAGAGCCCTTTTGGCCCCTAATTTGTGGGGCCAGCCCCGTTTTTTTGATATCAAATAAAAGGTCTCGCTAATTTAAACATATTTTGTTCAACAAGTGTTCATGAAATGTCAACCGTTCTTGAGATATCTGTACGAATGTGTTTTAGGGGCCGACCCTTTAACTCCTAAATGGGGTCATAAACAAAAACATTTAAGGTAGCATATTGACAAGAACAACATTTTAAGCAACTTTTGTTCTACATTGCTTTTAAAAATATTTCTCCTTTTTCAGATATTAATGATCAAAGTTTTGAACTTCTGGCCCCTTTAAACCCCTTATTACGTAACATATGACTTAAGTATGATACTGTATAGATAAACAGCTGTACAATGAACATTTTTGCTTATATAATTATTAACAAATTATGGTTCAGTAAAGAGTTATTGTAAGAAGACTTTAGAGCCCTCCTGGCCCCTAATTTGAGGGGTCAGCCCCGTTTTTTTGATATCAAAGGAAAGCTCGTGAAAATTGAAACAACTTTTGCATTACATGTTTTAACAAATTATGTGCACATCGAAAGGTATTACAGAAAATGTGCAAAAATTTCGTGGAAAAATTTGGTGCTAATTTTCAGGTTCAGGCGAGCTTCGAGGCCTTGAGCAATTTTCATAATTGGAAGCATGGGGGTACATCTACAGACATTCATCTACAACCCCTGAAAATTTCAAGCTTCTATCTTGATTAGTTTCGGAGGAGATGCGTGGACAAAATGACCCTTAAAAATTTACAAAATCGTCTATATCTGAAACTGGAAGTGACGTCATTATGCGAAAATTTAATAATATGTAGCGACGATGATGTTCTATCACTCCTCAAAATTTCGTGCAAATCGGTTGGGTGGTTTTTGAGAAATAACGCTCCAAAAAAGTCAGAAAAAGGAAAAAAAGAATAACTAGAGCAAAGCTCGTTGCAAAGCAACGAGTGGGTCTTCCGTTAATGTCGGAAGTCAAGCTGGAAGTTCCTGTAAGAACAGAGCTCTTAAACCAACAACAATAATAACTAAAATAAAAAGATGAAAAAAATCGAATAATTCCTGGAACGACTTAACAAAATACGAATGATATAAAGTACGACTTAGCAAAAACTTTTCCGATCTCAAGAACGACTTAACAAAAAAATCCGAATGTGTTCAAGTACGACTTAACAATTATTTTTGGTACGAGTTAATTTGACTTTGAACATTACGCTATTTTTTAAACCAAGGACACGGAATCAAAATTTCCGGAAAAATCAATTTTTAAACCCCAATATCTCAGTAATGCATCGTCCGATTTTTAAAAGGCTTTCAGTATTAGATTCAGTTTAATAAGCTCTACAAAACACATATTCATTTTTGATTTGATCAGAAAATTCATTTTTTCGAAAAATTTGTTTCACTTCCGGCTTCGACCGGAAGTAACAGATTTTCATTTCCAGCCTTATTACAGAGGTAAATCGACCAAATCATAACCATTGAAAATTTCAGGCCTCTATCTTAAAACGTTTTTGAGAAACGCCGCGGACAAAATGACTTTTTTAAAATTTTAAAAATGACGTTACGTCAAAACGGAAGTGACGTTGTCAAGGAAACTTTAACATCTTTGAGCTATAATAGTTTCACATTATCTCTGAAAGTTTCATTAAAATAGGTTGGAAACTTTTAGAGTTATAAAGCCGAGAAGGAGTCAGAAAAAAAAAGAAAAAGTATAATAATAAAAAGAAACCGAAGAATAACAAGAATTTCAACGGAAGACCTTAATAAGAATAAAGAAAAAGAAACCGTAGAATAACAAGAGGGTCTTCCGTTGGAAACGGAAGACCCTAATAATAAAGAAAGAGAAACCGTAGAATAACAAGAGGGTCTTCCGTTGGAAACGGAAGACCCTAATAAAAGCAAGATACATTGAATTTTGGCGGTAATTCCCTTCCATAGTACTTAGCCTTTCGAGGTTATGGACATTTAAATCCCAATTGATTCGTGTCGAGGATTCCTGCAAACTTACAATCTTGTGCGCTCACTTTCGTTACATCGATATGTACAATAAGTGCGCATAACTTCGGACACCGGGTCACACTTGCGTACATGTATGACTAAACCTGTCAATCAAACTATGTGTATTTGTTTCATTGGATGGTCACGCGTCTCATTTTTTTTTTGGTCAACAGCCAATAGAAATTTGATGACTTTAAGGTTAACTTTAAGCTTAACTTTGTTCACTACAATAAAAATAGAATATGTGAATTTTGTAGATCGGAAATTTCAGGAATTGATGACACACTTGAAAAAAGATTGCAATATTTAGATATTTTCATACATTTATTAAATCTACAAAGATTGACCAGAAAGTGGACACAATAAAAATAGTTTGCGCACAAATATATATGGGAGTAGATAAGACGATTTCTAAGATCTTATACATAAATGTCATGATGTGTTATTTCTCTGACGATTTTGTAAATCTGATATGGGGTGCATGCGCGGATCCAGAAAATTTTTCCAGGGGGGGTCCGAAGGATAATTGTGTTTGCCAGGGGGGGGGTCCGAGGCATATTTTCGCGATAATTTTACTATGTAAATTTAATAAATTTTCATTTTCCAGGGGGGGTCGGGACCCCCCCGACCCCCCCCCCCCCCCCCCTCTAGATCCGCGCATGGGGTGGTAATCATTGAAAGGATATATATAGACTTCGGTGATTATCGTCTTATAATTAACTGCTCGTAATTAAATCTTCATTGTCACCCGTGACACGCGTTTGCGACTCCAAAGGAAAGTGCTGCATCCTCTTGTTTGTTTAACTATTAGTGTCATTGTCGTTGTCGAAATTGTCGTCATTTTCTTAATTTTACTTTCTTGTTTGCTGTACAATTATTTTTTTTTTACTAATTCAATTTCTTTTACACGTCTTTGATATGTAATATTTTGATAAAATATATATGTTAAAAAAACAAATTAAATCAAATACTTTTGTTTTAACTTTGCTTGAACCGAGATGTCTTTTACGTGAGCCGAGGTGTCTCAAATTTTGGGCCGACCCGTCTGGGCCGAGGTGTCCTGGGGCCGAAGTGTCGTTGGGCCGAGGTGTCGTTGGGCCGACATGTCTGACATTCGTCTTTTTCACTGGAATACGCATGCTCGACTCCATAGTAGGGGATTCTGGGAATACTGTACTACTGTAGATAAACTGTACCACGTGAATTTCGTTTTATCATCTTCACATGAAGTTTAGCGTTTTATTGTAAAGGTCAAAAAGTAACAGTAGCTTAGGTCTTATAATGCAAAGTTATTTTAAATATTATGATAAATAGCTAGCTTTATCTTAACTACCTTCAAGCTCGGAGAACAACCTCGGATATGTTTTCCGAGCTTGCCGGATAGGCCCGAAAAGCTCGGATACGATTGCTACAAAACAGTACCAACGGTTCTTAAAAATTTTCACCTCGAAATTGAAATTACAGTAGAAACATTATAATTAAGGCACATTCACCACCGTACACCCATCTGCATTCCCTATTGTTAATTAATCGAATGTTTTAGAAATCTGCTTCTGTGTTTCATGATGGCTACAGCGCTAGCTCACCAATCTTTTTAAAAGGTAAGCTTGTACTTTAATTATATTAATCTTCTTAAAAGATTGGTGCAAATTAAACAGATTTAAATCCCCCAAAAATTACTAAGTCATCATGGCTTCTGTCTAATATAATCTTATCCAACTTTAAAGGTATATATATATATATATATATATATATATATATATATATATATATATATATATATATATATATATATATATATATATATATATGATGGGTAATTTGCTGACTACAAATTGGACATTGATATGACCATTCTGAAATTATATTGAAAGTGACTATGCAAGCAACTTCTAATTGTATTATGAAGTGAATCGCCAAGAGTATTGGGGAAGAGACACTTGTAAAGTTTTAAATATCAACTGTATTATTTTGAAGATTGCAAAAAAATTAAGCTTAAATGTTATTAGTAAACGGTTGTTTAAAATGATAAAAAAAAAACTGTTTGAAATAGTGTAATGTAGCCAGACACTAGATTGTCAGATCAATTAATTTTATACTTTGCCGGATTCATTAGAGTCTGAGTCATCTGTTTCATATTTAGATATTTTACTAGAAAAAGACGTTAATGGTAACCTAACAACAAAACCTTGATAAACGTGATGACATCAATTATTCTATCGTCAACTTTCCTTACTTACGTAGCAACATACCTTCATCACCTGCAAATGGAGTTTTAGTTTCTCATTTGATTCGTTACGCGAGGGCATGCTCTACGTATGAACAATTTCTAAAACGAGGCAAGCTACTGACAAACAAGTTGATAAAATAAGATAATCAACAGTTTTTATTAAAGTACATGTAATCATTTCGTAAGTTTTATGGTCGATACAACGACATTGTCAACAAATACAAACTTCCGCTAGATCGAATGCTGTATGGCGTTTTTTCATACGTATTGTTAGAGCTTGGGTTTTTAGGTTGTGGGTTCGTACCACCAAAACATAAGGTTTTATTATTTTTTTCTTATTGTTTTTTGAAATATTTTAAACTGAATATAGTTAGAAATTACCGTTTTGTAAACTTGTATTATTATAGCATTGAATCATGATTTTTTGAAGTATACACTCTCATAACTGCAGCGGTGTGTGCATACAAATTGAGTAACGCGCGTTAGCGCGTTATGAAAATTTGTATGCACACACCGCTGCAGTTATGAGAGTGTATACTTCAAAAAATCATGATTTAATGCTTATATTTACATTTTTTTAACTTCTTGCCTTGTCTGCAAATGTGATTCATACCTTAAAATTACTGTCTTATCCTAAGGGTAAGTTAATATTAATGGAAGAGCCACAGTAACAGCCACAAGCGTGAACTTTGATTTTCGCTTGTGACGTTGCAGTTTACAGCGTTCAACGTTTGTGACGTCATAATAAAACTCGTCAATTTGACCTTTGACTACTTGTTGCATTTAGAGGCATTTGAAGATCACAGAATTTAATGGAAAAACACAGTAGAATGTAAATATAACATATTAAACATATTTAATTGAAAAAAAATGTTAAATTCGAAATTGAATTTTACGACTAGTAAACCAAATGGGCAGTTGCGCCATCTTATTCCCCTATCTTCTTTACTTCCTTATCTTAACGCCATACATGTACGTCTAAAAATGATGTACTAAAAGTATATGAATCGTTAAATATTTCATATTTACTTATGAACTTATCTTCGAGTCGTTTAAAAAATGGATATTATAAGCTTGCTTATGTTGCATTACATAACATGAATTTAAGCAATCGCAAATTGTATTTCTTTTTTAATTAATTGCATGATTATTTGTGAAAATAGTAGCGTTTTCTTATCGTTTAAGCAGGATATAAAGGATGTGATAAAACGTCTAAAGGTTTATGCAAAATAATCTCACGGCTAACATAACGGCCTCTCAAGGATAACACACCGTCTTCTCACGGTCCTCTCAAGTTAACACAACGTCCTCTCATGGCTAACACACCGTCCTCTTTAGGCTTACACACGGTCCTCTCGAGTTAACACAACGTCCTCTAATGGCTAACACACCGTCCTCTCAAGTTAACGCAACGTCCTCTTACGATACCGGTGTTGTATAGCAGTTTTTCCCCCATAGTAGTTTCTCCCCCGGAAAACCTACTATATAGTAGCCTTTCCCCCTGGGGGGAAAAGCTACCATATAATAGCTTTTCCCCCATAGCAGGGTTTCTCCCTCACGTTTTTGGTTCAGATTTTATAAAAAATATTTATAGAAACCCAGTAAGGATTAAAATCAATGTTTCTATACTCCCACGTTGTATATCTCCATTCATCTGTACAGGTTAAGTTTCGTTTTGCCGATTTATTATTTTTATAGACAATGCCGAAAATTGAACAATGTCATGTGTGTAATGGAATTATACGTAGATCTTAATTAATTTAGGTAATTCATTGAAAAAAGTACTTGGTTTTACAAGATATACACTTATATGCATAATTCTGTGTTCTGAATTTGTAAGTGAAAAATGTTTTGAGAATTTTTTAATAAATCTTTCACTCCGTCTGTTTGTGCAAATTTTATCCAGGCTAAAGATCTGTTTTAGAGAAATTTTGTTTCCGATGTTTCAGAGCCCGATGTTTAACATCCTATTATAATGAATATAGTGCATATTCTTTAGGGTCCCATATCTCATAAACTAGAGATAACCACATCATCATGTATTCACAGTGGCAGTGGTTTACCACTTGTAGATGACTCTGAAAATTTGAGCCCTCAGGGTAGGGGCCCTCGATGTTACAGGGCCCGATGTTTAAAACCCCATTATAATGATTAAATAGTGTTCTATAAGTTGGGGCCCGAATCTCAAATTCTAGAGATGACCACTTAACCATTTTTAAAATCCAAGTATAATAAATATTGTATTTTTTTTGGCCATATATCTCAAAAACTAGAGATGACAACATCGCCATATTTTTACGGTCATTTAAAAGTAAAAACATCATTTGAAAATACACACTCATTCATATATTTACGAGGGTTGTTCGGAAATTATTGAGACAAATCGATTAGTTTCTTTTTTAAGTGACGAATTTTGGTGAAAATTGGCATAGACAATAAAAAAAAACACCAGCAAATAATAAAACAAAGTAATATTAAAGGAATACTTAATATTTTGTTTACGACAGTAGATATACAAATCGGTGGTCGGGTTAACCGGCGCAGCCGTGAACACGGAGATTAAACAACTTAAACATCTACTTTATAAGTGTCCGTAGCATTACAGTTAATAATAACATAAATGAAATTAAATATGTTCATTTTGCTATTCTTTGCGACACGGATATGGTACACATATATTTACCAAACAATAAAAATCTGACAACGACTTTACATTGAATTTTGACGTCAAGGCGGCGCAACGAAAACCATTAAACTGGTGGAAATCTCAGAAGAAGACCTTTTAAAGCACGCAAATTGCGTAAAAAAAACTATACGATGACAAGATAAGGTATAGAACTTCAGTTCATCATATTTTTTTTCACTGATTGTTTAACTAAAATTAGGCCAAAGGGATTAATTAACAACTTTTGACACACTAACTGTTGTCAACAGTTCTAAAATATGTAAAAAAAAAAAAATGACTGCAGGAGACATTCATAGTAATTAGACTTTCGTGTAAAAATAACTCGATTTTTTCTCTAAAAAAACAAGAATGAGAGAAAATGTAAATGATGACATCTTGAAATTAAAACAAAAGATGAGAAATAAAGAATAATTCTTATTTCAGTTCGTTCGTAAGGTGTTTAAAACACGGGAGCAATAAGAAGCGTTAAAATGACGTTGCGAAAAGTTTGCGGTTGCGCCGGGTTACAGGACGAAGGCACGTTGGTCAGCTTACTAGGAATGATCTATTCATGCCATGAACAAGAAACTTTTCACATTGATAAACTCTATCCTGATTTACGTTTTGGTGAAATTTCAAGAGTTTATCTTTTTTACTAAAAGAATAAGAGAAATTGTCTCAATAATTTCCAAACAACCCTCGTACTTATCAAAATTATTGAAAATTACGTTTAATTCTGCTTTTCTTTTTAAATTTACGAACAAAAATATTAAAAAAAGTATGCGGGTAAATTCAATATTCTTCAAAACATTTAATCAATTCATAAGATGACTAATGATATGATAAATAACTAAATAAATAAATCAATAAATTTTTATTCATAAAAGTAGCAATCGAAAAACAAAAATAAATAACCAACAGAAGCGCACTTGATATACGGCTTTTTTTACTTGCCAATTGATTAGAAGAACAAGCTTATATTTAAAAAATTAGTCAGTTCATCACAAAAAAATGTGTTAGTTTTAATTGTTAATTACCCTTTCTTATTGTTCGAAGAAATAATATGGTATACAAGTAAATCTTTATTGCTGGCATATTTTCACTCAAATGTATTCTGACGTGTTCGGTGAAAAATGTCAATGTCATAATGTCAAAGTCAAAACTGTAGATAAGCATCGATTAGATGAAACAGATTAGAGGTATTCCGAAATCCGTGTAAAAGGTGTTCCAAAAAGGTGTAACAAAAGGTGAAATAAATAGTGATGACACAAGAATGTTATGATGAAGACGCGTGCCTTTGTTCATATCAGGGGTGAAAAAACCATGTATTTTATTCTATGTATTAATAAATGCCATAATTATCCCTTATCATTAATATCATATCAGTTATTGCAAATTAGTGCCACGAATGGTCCGCCATAAACATGACCGGAATGTAAAAAAGGGGGAAAATCTACTATATAGTAGGTTTTCTGTGGGGGTAATCTGGCTATAAAAAGGGGGAAAACCCACTATATAGCCAGCTTTCCGTGGGTGGAAAACTGCTATATAGCCATTTTTCCGGGGGGGGGGACTGCTACATAGCCATTTTTCCGAGGGGAAAGATGGCTAGGGGGAAAAGGCACTATATAACACCGGAACGTCCTCTAAAGCATAGTGAAAATACCATGCTTTAATTACTTATTAATAAATACTGCGCACTGCAACTTCCCATCGTGTAACTAAAGCCATACCCTATAAAAGTACCGAATCTTGAAAAAAACAGCTCAATTAGAAAGTATGGTCCTCGGAGGAAGGTGGGGTGTCATAGTCCTCGAATGGTCGGTAATATATATATATATATATATATATATATATATATATATATATATATATATATATATATATATATATATATATATATATGTGTGTGTGTGTGTGTGTGTGTGTGTGTGTGTGTGGTAAGGCAATTATGCAAATTGGTCAGTTGTGTGCGGAGTTTACAATTTTTTCACCTAATTGATATTTTGACCTTTTTGCAATGATAAAACGCTATTTCTATCCATTACCAATTCAACATGTAATGACATTATTTAAAAGTCTCAAACTTTTTCTCAAATTATGATAAACTTGTCAGAAAAATCTTAAATTTCAGAAAATAAAACAAAAAGTATGGGTCTATTATGTAAAATGTGAGATATGGCATGAAATAAGCTGATTATAGGCTAAAATTGGGATTCATTTTTCCTTGACTTTAATTATGAAATATAAGTTAAATTTGCCAGATTGTGTCGATAGAAATATTGAAAAATTGTAAAATCATGTTTTTCGTAACAAAATGAAGATATCATAATGCATATCTGGAAATTTTGTTTGCACCGAAATTAAGGAAGCTAAAGTGACAGTACTCTAAAAAAATGGGTTATGAAAAATGTTCATTTTCTTCTTAAAAACCTTCCACCACAAAATATAGTTCCATTCTAAACTCTGTAAATATGTAATTTTTCCTTTACTATTTTATTTAACATAGTTTAATTGGCATTATAAAATGTGGATTTATAAGTAGAATCAAAATATGGTGCTTAATTTCTAGAATAGAGGTGACCCAAAATGGCTACCCCAAAACAGAGGAATGAACCTTTTTAACGAGGCCGGTGTAACAAAGAATATTGACCCGGGTTGAAAATTGACCCGGTGGTCATTTTTCAACGTTGAATATTGACCCGGGGGGGGGGGGGTAATTTTTCAACGTTGAAAATTGAGACCAAAATCGTGAAATTTAAACCCGGGGTCATTTTTCAACGGTATGAGAAAGATTTTTCTAAACTCTGAAGACATCGACACGTTGAAAATTGATCCTGTTGAGAATTGACCCCAACCTCAGAGTTTTGATCTGAACTGAAACTTACTCTACACAGTTTAAATGTACAATCATGCACATATTTGAAAGTTTTAGTTTTAAAATGTTCATACTGTCCGATACATAAGCGGACGGGCTAATTTCTTTTAGGTTGATAGGTCCAATTAATCATTTCATTTTGAGACTGAAAATATGATATCCATTTATTATTACTATACTATGTAAATAAAGCTAAGAAAATGACCGTTTGCTTCGGAATGGAACAGGCGAGTAGGGCTAGAATACTTTTTGACATAGATGACATGGTTTTCATTCCCTCATGTGGCATAATTTTAAGTTTCAACTTGTCACAATCTCTGATAAATATATCTAACAAATGTATTGCCCGTTATTGTCACTTTTAAGGCAATTCAACAGAGCTCTATTCGACAAGCACCTGGCGCTGTATTTTCTAATAATTGAAAATATAACCTCTATACTGTTTTATTGGGTAAAGGGTATATATATTTATATCAAGACAAAAGGATATAATGTCAGATACCTATGCTTAATTTGAAGAAGTCAGCATCCCTGACAAAAAAATAAATGAATGGTTGTCATATTTTTTATCTTTGTTTATGTATACTGTATTATACATATATCCTTAACAATAATTTTTCATAAACTTGTCGGATTTACTTTTTTGAAGCACCATCCAATTTTCTGCATATGCAGAGTCATAGTTCTTTTTAAAAAATGCAATTTTTTTTAGAACTATCATTTTGAGTTTTCAATTCCATTAATTACCAATAAATTAGAAACACAGGCAACTGACGTAATATATTTCCTGAAAATTAAAAACATATAGCAAACAGCAAAAATGTTATCAATTTTTAAAAAAAGTAGGTTTGCATCTAAATATACAGTCAGAGGATGGTTGATCTAATTATATTAATAGTACACATGAAAAGGCATGCAAAAAGTTGAATATATTAAGATTACTCAAGCATACAATTGATAGATAAACACTTGTTAAAATTCGGTTTTTATCATACCTAGACTGGAATATGGTGATGTTGTTTGAAGCAGCTGTATCAAGGAAAATCCGAATTGCTTAAAGATGTACAAATTGAAGCAACCAGGACAGTGACAGGGATCAGAGTTAATTCTTCTAAAATCATTTTATATTGTGAGCCTAATTTGGAAACCTTACAATCTCGAAGGGATAAACATAAACTAATTATATTCTCCAAGATTATAAATGGTTGAGCACCACAAGATATGTTAGATTGAATTCAATCATATTTTCTAACTGAACAAACATATAATCTTATAGGTCGAATGAACTTTTTTACTATCTACCACTATATACATGTACTTATTACAATAGCTTTGCACCGTTTACATGTAAATTATGGAATAATCTTCATGCAGGAAAGAAAATTTCATCAACTTTATCTTTCTTTATGTCAAAACTTAAAAAACAAAATATACCTAAAGCTTACAAAAATTTCAGTTAGGCAATAGGAAATATTATTTTACGTCAATTACGGAATAAAGCTAGTAAAGCTTACTTTAAGGATTTTTTAAACTGATGGGAGTCGATGTTTATAGTGTAGGTCTGCATCTGAAGGAAATGTGATTTTTCCCCCCTGGATATCCAAGATATACTCAACAAAGAGACGAACTTTTTAAACAACTTATTGACATTAGTGTACCTTTTTGTTTGAACTATATACTTTATGGTAGTTCTGATTTTTCATGTAGATAAAATTGTAAAATTGTTTCCCATGTTTATATTTAAATTAGAGCTCCAAAGCGTTTTTGATTCTCTTAGGTTACACGGTTTAAACCTATTTAAGTATTATACATGTATATTTACTAAATATATAGTCCCCTTTTATTTTCTGTTCTTTTCAAATGGGCTGGATCATGAAAATGTCATTCTTATGTTTGTATCCCTGCAGGTATAAATGAAGGTGATAGGTTTGTTAATGTAGGTGTGAGTCAACATGTCTACCAACAATATGTCATACAATCATATATGATAAATATTCAGATAATTATTTAATATTCAAGTATCCCCTGTCTTATATGCACATACTATCAATAATATTCTGTAAACTTGTAATACTATATTCTTATGACTATAGATAATTTCTTCTTGACTTTGTATGTTTGAAAGGGTTTACATAGGCTATGACTCTTATCCAATCAATTCAATAATTTGAACATTCCGTTCAATAAAACACGTTTAAATTGAATTAATAATGTAGGTGGCTGTGATAGGAGGGTCAACCATCTACTCCAACGCTACTGTGTGATCTTCTTCTACATATTTCTATTCAAAAAATGCATTTTACCTATTTATTGACGAAAACAACTACTGTTAGTATTTATGATAAAGAACAAGTGCACTTAAGCTAGAGAGAATGGGCCCTTTTTCAGTGCCGTTTATATGTAGAAAATATCATCAAATTGCTTTTTTCTCATAATAGTTAAGCACTCATGGATACTTCTGATTTATATGCACGCTTAAATTTACCAAAATTAGAATACAATTAAAAAAATTGAGGATTTCTAAATGCCTATAAATAATCTAAATCCGGAAAAATCGAACCGAACCTACTTGAATTGTGTCTCTTTAAATCAGAGGGAGGAGACATTTAAATCAACATTGCTCTGTTGGTGGATCGATTGGCGCGTTTGATGAATTATACTTTATGCATTATTTTACGTCTGAAAAAAAATTCGAATGAAGCTTTGAAGTTGCATATTACCATAGTGACAAACAAATATTCCTGACCATACAAAGATGAAGGAAAGCGATCTAAAACGTGTCAATGTTTTACAGTGAGCACATTTGACAAACGTTTACCTGGATAGAAACCACGTGATTGTTTGAAGTAATTTATTCCATGCGTGAGTTCAAACATGGGTCACGCAGGTAATAGATTTCGCTTGCTATAGGAAAAACCTTGAAATTTTCATACGTTTTTCATTTTTTAGGTACCAGCCTAACCGAGTACAAACTTCTTACTTTCACAGGAGTTTACTAAATGTATAATGCGTATATTGTCTTTTCCACAAGTTTGTACTCGGTTAGGCTGACAGTAAACAAAGGCTTTAAAATGAATGCCTGTCCTCGATTTACTATACAAAATCACGAATGTCTGCTGACCCCTACTATGTTTTAAAGCTTCGTGCTTTTCATAAACAATAATTTCAGCGCTAAAACTTGTTACTTCTTATGGAATAGATATCAATAGATAATGTTAAGGAAAAAAATATGCTTAATTTGATTCTTCATTTTTTCACTTTTTACCGGGGCCCATAAGTGCACTCGTCCTTTTTGTAATCAAAGCAATTTAGAAACTATTAAAGCAAAATTATTTTATTGTCATCCTGTACAAAAATTAGGTTGCTAACTTGCTACAGATTCCATGAAGCAGAATTGTTTATGCCTAAAAAAAATCAGCGATTTGATGATATTTAGTTACCCTAGTAACTACGTAACAAATAAAATTAAAAAAAAATGGCTTTCAAGATATAGTTACTACAGCATTGTTCATGAAAGAGTACTTGTTAGCATATTATCATTTTGTACACTGTTATTGGCTGGATAGGTGTGAATACAAAATTAAGATAATCACAGTTTTAACAAACTGAGTGGGTGCGAGCACAAAAATCTCAATATGACATACTCTAAATTTTATATTTGCACACACCCAGAAAATAAATCTACAATGAACAATATCAAAGTTTCAATTTACTGGGTAAACGTAAAACCAAAATTAAACAATATGATGTATTGTAATTTTTAAAATATTTACATTTGTACACTTCTCGAGCGAATTTAAAAAATGAACTCCAAGGCCTTTTGTGAAAATGACGCTGAATATTTATTGTTGTATTTGTATATCGAATAAATGGTTTCCTCAAGTACAGCTAGGTGATCTATAATCATATACAATTATAATATTACTAAAACACTCTTATTCTCTACATTCACTCATTAAATTTATCTTTAGTTAAATAATATTTATTTACAGATATTTGATTAAAATAACTCACCAAGTATAACAGCAATATAAACTAAGATAAAAGTCGGGTTGACAAGCTATGAAGCTTAATAATTCAACCGTCTGTCTTGGGTGGCGTCGTGATATTAAATCAAAGTTCGTGCTAAAAATTCGATGATGCAAACGGACATGCGCACTCACTCACTTAAACCCGAAAAACCAGTCTAACACACCCATTCATTCATTGATCCACCCGCCAAACGTAACCACGTGACCTCTCGTACTACTTTCATACTACGAATGATTGTATGAATGAATGAAGCAGTGTGAATGTAAACAAATGAACAATGGGAAATGAAAACATGAAATGTTGAAATAAGTGAACGCAAATATGAATACTAATTAACTAAAATAATTAATCCTGTGACATATACAAATATTCTTAAAAAACATATATTTTTTAAAGAAATATATAGATATCACACAAAACAGCAATTATACGCGAAAAGTTTATTATGAATAAAATAGTTATTACATAGTTAAAGGGATAATATGTGAAGTAAAAAATATTCATTTATAAAGTTTCATTTTAACCCCCCCCCCCGGTTGAAACATATAAATATAAACAATAAATATGTATAAACTGATAATTTTTAATTAAATAAACTCAAGTTATAATATTGATTCCTTATTTTGTGCGTCTTTGCTGTTGAATTTTGAACCGGTTTCATGATCAAAGTTCCATGATGCGGGTCAATTTTCAACGGATTAGGGTCTTTATTCAACACCTTTCGTCTCATTATTCAACGTGGAAAAATGACCCCCAGGTCAATTTTCAACCCGGGTCAAGATTCTTCGTTACACCGGACTCCCTCTCCCGTTTTACTGCGTAAAATTATAAATATTTAAATTTTCCGGGGGGCGGACCCCCTCCCCCCTCTAGATCCATGCATGAGCAATGAGTGTCGCATAATGAAATTAGATTGTTACTGTGTTTGGTCCACGGTATAAAACAGACGGCTGGTAAGTGACAGCGGCATTTTACAAAAGAACTTACGACAAAGTCGTAAATATTGACAGCCCCTTAAAATGATCCTTAATTAGCAAAATTGACATAAAACCATTTGTTTATAATTAGTTCAATTCCCATAATTGAATTTTCGAGCCAAAAGAATAAATCATTGATTAGTTAGCGATGAATTAGCATTCATTAATTCGGTCGTAAGTCGTAAGTTGTTTTGTAAAACGCAGGATAGGAGTCTAGAAGTGCATATTTACACATTATGGCGGACATTAAATTTGTGTGGAGTAGATAATGATTAGGCATAGCCAGCACTGGTAAACATATAAATATTATGTTACATGTACACATTAAGATATTTATAAACATTCATAGTAAGCGCGATGGCCAATAATAACATGGATTAATCGGAAAACATTGGCGAGTACAGTGCCGGTATTAAATTATATGTAATCGACCGAAACTTGCTGAATGCATTAAAAAAAGGCGAAGGCGAAAGTGCAAAATGCGAAGACCAGAGTGCAAAGTAGTATCGCTCCTTCGCCTTCGCACCTTCGCACTTTAGGCATCACATCTTCGCGCTTCGTCGTCGCATCTTCGCACTTTTGCTCCTTCGCCTTCGCACTATCGCCCTTGCAACTTAGGTAGACATCATAGATATATGTAAATGTAATTGTTAAGATGACAACCATACCCCGATACAATACCTCAATATCTTGTTATAACGGAAGGATTTTATTTTCTAAGATATACCCCTTCTTTCACTTGTAAAGACTATTTCACAAATAATAAAAATATACTAAAAAACTTTAATCTACAAGGGGGGCATTATTCTACAGGGGTCACTTTTCTTCATGTGGAGTTTGCTCATTTCTATGAAAATGACACTTATTCTTCAGGCAAAGGGGTCATTTTTCTACGTAGAATGATGACCGGGGTGTCATTTTTCTGTGTAGAATAATGACCGGAGGGTCATTATTCTACGTAGAAAAATGACCCCCGGTCATTATTCTACGGGGTCATTATTCTTCATTACATCGGACCCTATCCCCCTGGATAATTTAATTTTATTAATTTTATACAAAAAAAAATCCAAAATAGGCCTCAAAACCCTTTAAACGATGGAGAACTCCGCAATTATAAAACATTGGTAATCACAATATATATCATTAAAACCATAAAATACCGTAACAAATTGTGAGATATGATATTGTAACGTATGATATGACATTGTATTGTGTTATACATTATAATTGCATTTGATCAAATAATAGAATATCATAAAACATAATACAATATAGTATTATATGAAACAATATCATATTGAAATAATACATCATAACACTGAAACATATGATATTATATTGTATGATTAAGCATTGAATCATTATTTTTTGAAAGATGTGGTCTCATAACTGTAACGGTGTTTGCATATTACAATTTGTATAACGCGCGCTAGCGCGTTATGAAAATTTGTTTGCACTCATCGTTGCAGTTATAAGACCTCATCTTTCAAAAGATAATGAATCAATGCTTATAATTACGTTTTTTGAACATGTATTTCCTTCCCGCAAATATGATTTGTTTTTAAAAAGCTCTGTCTTATTCAACGAGTTATGCGAAATTAACGGAATGGCCACTGGAACACCCGAAATATGCTGATTAATATAGTGCACAGCGTTTTAAATTCTATTTACTAGTACACAATTTTCTTTTTCTTTCTGTAATTAAATGAATTTGCTCTTCAGTGGTAAACTAAGAAATTAATCATTTGAAATCATTTAACTGTCAAAATATATTTACATCTATGAATATTTATCAGCGTAAGTATAATAACAGGTCGTTATCCGGTTTGAAGTCGCGAGAAGAGTCAGTTCCTATTCTTCGAGAAATACTGAAGGAATACTAAATGTATTCATACGCACCATATTTGGTGATTGGGTCTTCTGTGTAGTGCGTAAATATCACTCAAATCAACCAATGCAATTTAAAAGAGGGAAAGAAAGTGAATGTAAATATTATAGTATGATATTGTATTGTATGATACTGTATCATATTTGATACAAAATATGATATTTAAGCATTGAATCATTATTTATTTGAAAGATATAGTCTCATAACTGCAGCGGTGTGTGCATACAAATTGAGTAACGCGCTAGATTCAATGTTTATATTTACATTTCTTTTAACTTCTTGCTTTGTCTGCAAATGTGATTTATACGTCAAAATATTTGTTTTATCCTAAGGGTAAGTTCAAATTAATGGAAGAGCCACTGTAACAGCCACAAGCGTGAACTTTGATTTTCGCTTGTGACGTTGCATTTTACAGCGGTCAACGTTTGTGACGTCATAATAAAACTAGTCATTCTAACTTTTGAGTACCCTGTGTGTGTTACGGTCTTATATAACTGCAGTGTCTTTTCACACACTTTACATGCAAAAAATATTTGGAATGTAAATATTGTATTATATAATACAATATCATTAGATACCACATTGTATCATATCAAATGATACAATATCATGGGATTATATATACAATCATATTATACACATTGTATCATATGATACAATAATATATATTAAAATATCATACAATACAATTTCATGTGATATGATAATATATCATATAAACCATTATCATAATATACAATATCGTATGATACGATATTTTATAATATTGTATCATAAAAATCAATACTCTACATAACAATATCACGATACAATATCATATCATAAAATATAAAAAAAAAATTGATACAATATTTTATCGTATCATATAACGTTTTACAATATAACATATGGTATAATATTGTATCCTATTAAACAATAGTGTTTCAAATCATACAATATTATATCATAGGAATCATTTTACATCATTTAACAACAATCACATCTATCTATCGAGCAGGTTTGAGTGAGGTAGAAGATTTCTCTAGCATCCTTGATAATGGAGATCAGGCTCTGCATCTAAAGCAACCTCTACGTATCATTTATAATACATGTATAGTTAAATCAACTATGCAAGCTATCATCTATAAAACATGTGACCTGTTCCTAAATACTAAACCTCATCAAGAATCAAAAACCTATGGCTCTGATTCAACATTCAAGCCTGTTAGGTGCATCAGTATCATACGACGCACCATCCATACAAGTTTAATGAAGTTAGGACCAGTAGTAACTAAGATATAATCATTAGAGGGCACCTGCAACAAACACTTTAACCAGCTCCAAAAACCTTAACCTCCTCCATGATCCGAAACCTATAGCTCAGATTCAGCACTCAAGCCTGTCTGGTGCATTAGTATCATAAGACACACCATCCATTCAAGTTTGGTGAAGTACGGTCCAGCAGTAACTTAGATATTTGCTATTAAAGGGCACCTGCAACAAAAAACTTTAACCTACTCCAAAAACCTAAACCTCCTCCAGCATCTAAAAATTAGGAACCAGAATCAGTAGGTCCAGATGCATCATTCATGTAATTTTGGTGAAGAGAGGACAAGTAATAGCTTGGATACAGGAGCTGCAACTAAAACTTTAACCAGCTCCGGACGCTGACGCCGGGGGTATAGCATATGCTCCCATTGACTTCGTCTCGGTGAGCTAAAAAGGCGAAAGCGCGAAGTTTCGAAGGCGAGAGTGCGAAGTTGCAAAGGCGAAGAAGCAATAGTAGTATCACTTCTTCGCCTTCGCAACTTAGCACTTTCGTCTTCGCATCTTCGCGCTTCGCTGTCGCATCTTCTATATTTTTCATATTGTTCATGAATTATACTTGCATTGAGGATTTCCACAATACAAACTGCTGGGTATACAAGTTCATCACCCAGAATTAATTAAGGATGAAACCAAAATTATGAAAAGTTTACTCCACTGTTTGGCATTATAACCAAGCTGAAGTTAGTAGGCACTGACAGCAGCCATTACGCCAGTAGAGGTTAACGGCCAATAAGGAAAATCGTCAAAGTACTGAGAGTACTCGTGCAGAAAATATATTTTACTTATCCTCGGCATACTTTAGTTTTGTTAATATCAAGATGATTAATGCTTCAATAGTTTGTATGAGCATTGGTAACTTTGGATACAATAAAGATCGTGTGATCAAAATCAAGCGGGATATAAAACCCCTAACATGGGCCCTAACCTCTTATGAACGCTTTTAGAAACAATCTTTTCTTATTATAATCGATCAGTGTTTATTATCTATTTAGATTTACTATAGTCAGGTACTCTTCACAAATTTGCTCACAAAGAATAAAGGCTATTCATGATCACAAAACAACATTACAACAAATGTTTAGAATATTGATGTTCATGTATTACGTAGAAGAAAACAAAACTAACGCAGAATGATTTTTTTTTTCTAGTTTGCATCACCTTGTTTACATCACTCTTTATCATGCTAGATGAAACACCAAAGACAATCGGTTAAACTAGTTAAAAACATGAATTGTTTGAACTCTTCTGGTGGGTAGTGTTTTTTTTCCACACATTTGCCTAGTTTACATCACTGTTTATCATGCTAGATGAAACACCAAAGACAATCGGTTAAACTTGTTAAAAACATGAATTGTTTGAACTCTTCTGGTGAGTACCGGAAGTGACGGTTAACGAAAGAAAACCCGTTAAACGCATCCTCAATCAATTGTCTATCATTCGTAAAAGTTCGTGTCTCAATCACTTACAGTGACTAAAATCTCGCGGGTATCAAGTTTGTAAAAAGGATAGGTACCTAAGATATTTGATATAACTCACCAGAAGTAGAATATGTTTGCTTATTTTTCATACGATCGTGTAATGATATACCGGTATTTATTCCATGTAAAAAGAAATTAAGTGCTTCCGGTGATGACGATTCAAACAAAATAATTTAAACACGAATACATCCTCAGGGCTATCATCCCACATAATTTGGTTGTTCAAATCATCACCGTTTTTGAGATCTCATGGATTCATTGTTTTTGGTCTCTTTTCAGGGAACGGACAAACGGAAATGCTCTGTGAAAATAAAAAGTTAATATTTCTTGAATATTAGACACTTGCACTGTACTTTATTGTTTATTAATTTTGCTAAAATTATCAAAGAAAAACATTTAAACTTTCAAACAGCTTTATTTGTTTGAACCCTTCCAGTGATGACCGGAAATGAAGGTTGACAAAATGAAAGTGATTAAACGCATTTTCTATCAAATGTCTATTATCTTTATAAGTTTCGTGTATTGATCACTTGATTTTTTGAGATCTCGTGGGTAAAACATTTATTTAAAAAAACGCTTTCTGAGATATTTGAGATATCTCACCGGAAGTAGAATTAGTGTTTTTATTTAACATCGGATACATGACATATATAAAGATTATTACTTATATTTCATTTCTATATGAAACGAATTAAATGCGAAAGAAAATATAATTTTTGAAGTGCTTCCGGTGACGACCGAAAGTTATGACGAACAAAACAAAATAGTTTAAAGACATCTACAAGTAAAGTCTATAATCCTATAAAGTCTCAATGCTCAAGTCCTTATCATTTTTGAGATTTCAATATCACAAGCTTTTTATCGCGGGACAGGAAACGGACGATAGGAAATAAACTTTGAAAAAATGAAAAATGGATACTCGAGATATAATTTTTTCTATCAATCCTGAAAATTTCAAGAAAATCTATCGAGTCATCTCAGAGAAATCGGGTGTTCAAAAAAGAGGAACAAAATTTGTACCCAATTTTCGAACCATAGTGATCTCTTAAAAATGGCCCCACTGGCGTAAAACAAAAACAATAGACACAACTTCAGACTATGGTGTACCTTTCCTAAAAATTTCATTCATATTCATATCTCTAATACTTTGTGAGAAGAAGCGTGCACAAAATGGATTGTAAAAGTTACAAAAACAGCGATAAATCGGTACCGGAAGTGACGACGGCAAAAATATTTAAAAAAAATTCAGATCACTTCCAATCATCTGTATAAAAAAAGGTATAAATCGGTTGGATAGTTTCCGAGAAATCGCGTGCACAAAATTTGTGGGGAAAAAAATAAGAAGAAGAAGAAACTGTACGAAAACTATAAGGTCCTCCGTTTGAAACGGAAGACCTTAAATAGCAGAAGCTGCACAAATTATAGGTCGAAAGCTCAGTGGATAGGACAAGGTGAAAGAAATACAATTATTTTCTTCAGTATGGAAAAGGAAAATCGGATAAACAATACAATATATGAAATAAATAAATAACTTTGAAATCTTGAACGAAATGTGTAATTTTTATGAAAAACTTGATAAAAATATGTCAATCGAAGACACTAACATATCAAACTATTAACATGATATGAAAAACAAAATCTTGATACATTACCATCAATAGACGAATGTAAAGAAGCGGTTTTTAACATGAAAAATAACAAGTCTCCAGGTTTATTAGATGGAATACCATGCGAGTTCTATAAATGTTTTTGGAGTCATATTGGCCCCTTATTTTATGAAGTTATTATTATCCGTATTTGATAATCGGGAAATGTCCTTTTCACAACACCTATCCCATATTACCCTTTTATTCAAGAAAGGAGATAAAACCGATTTAAAAAAAACTATAGACCGTTAAGTTTGACAAATATAGATTATAAAATTATTGCCTTCATATTTGCAAGACGATTACAAAAAGTTATTGATAAATTAATTAGCAAAGAGCAAGCTGCATACATCAAAGGGCGATTTATTGGAATAAATGCTAGAGTTGTCTTAGATATTTATGAATATTGCATGAAACATGCAAATGATGGTATTCTTTTATTTATAGATTTTGAAAAAGCGTTCGATTCAGTCGAATGGAATTTCTTATTTCACGTTCTTAAAAAAATTAATTTTGGTGATATTTTTATTACCTGGGTAAACATTTTGTACACAAAGCCAATCTTTAGAATTAAAAATAATGGTTGGGTTTCAAAAACTTGCTCGATGTCTAGAGGAATAAGACAGGGTTGTCCTATTTCAGCTTTGTTGTATTTATTCGTAGCAGAAGTATTATCTTTGAAACTAAAAAACAATAATCAAATTAAAGGTATTCAACTTAATAACTCATCCACAGAAATAAAAAAAATTACAACACTTAGATGATGTAACCCTAGCTTTGAGAAATATAAAGTCACTAGAAAAGACAATCGAAACTGTTGAAAATTTTGCAATCATGCTGGATCAAAAAAAAAAAAATAAGAAAAACACACAGTGCATTCTATTAGGAAATCTCAAAGACAGGTACACAGAAGTTTATGATATTAGTGTACCAACAATGCTGTTCATTGTTTAGGTATCTTTATTGGACATAACAAAGAACAATGTTATAATTTTAATTGGTTAAAATCTATGAAAATATGGAGAGCTAAAACTAAAGGCAATTAAGACATCATGGGTAAAACGATTGATTGATGAACCCAATGTACTTTTAAAATAACACTGTAAACAGCTACTTGAATGTAATGAAAATAGATTTGAATTATTTGATCACACTGTCAAAAACAAAAAACCGAAAACTTTACACTAATATCTAAATTGCCCATATTTTATTAAGAAACAACAATTATGTTAATAATTGTATTTATGTGTTGAATGCTATAATTTTATTTGCTGATTTATTGTATTTTTCATGTTTATGTTTGATTAGATAAGTTGCATTTCTTTCCCAGGCCTTGTAGAGGTCGTTGGCCATATTATGTAATTTCCCTGCAGTGGTCACTGTCCATGTCTATTTTTAGCCCAAATTCCTAGTCTAAAAACCTCCCAGTGACCTATTATATAATTGCTAAAAATTCCATGGTGTAATTCTCCCCAATTTTAATTTAATAGCCAATCAAATTAAGCGATACGGTCACGTGGTTTGATGCGGTCAGTATCTGACCAGTGAGAGTAGGGTCATTCTGTCTTCATCTATGAGAGTGTTAGCACGAGTAATGTTTTGATACAGTAGGTTTTTGAAACGCAGTTTCTAGTTTTTTGTTGTATGCGATATCGCATGATTATTTTTGCTGGTTCCGGTTGGGGTACAATATGTGAACAATGAGTATTTTAAATGCGTGCGTGATTGGACATTCTTACATCAGAAGATTAAGATAGTATTGTATGCAGACAGAAACAGACAATCTGAATTTAGACTCTAAAGTGTTTAAAGTATCATTTAGAGGAAAAGGCGGTTTGAGATTAAGCAAGCGTGTCTGGAGATTCTGCATTTTGACTCAATTTCTGATGTGGTGTTTTTACAGATTGGTGAAAATGATATCTGTGAAAGTACAAACAGTGAGAAATTAGCTAGGGATATTATATCTGTTGGACAGTATTTAAGAGATGGTGTTGGAGTAAAATTAGTGATAATAGGCCAGTTAATTCGCCGAATGCAGTTTGCATCATGCCAAAATTTTAACGTCTTTGTGGTTCAGACTAACGAACATTTGAAACGTTTTGCTGAGCGCCTTGGTGGAATTTATTTCTGGGGACATCGGGGGTTTTGGAAGGATTTTCATTATTTAGGCCCGGATGGTGTCCATCTGCTGTGTACCCCTGCCGAGGACCAGCCCATGAGGAAGTTTCGCCGCAGCATTAGGAATGCGGTGATCCTGCACTCAAAAGTTTTGAGGCCAGTATGATTTTAGATCTTATGTGCTACCACTCTAGAATAATGATATTCAATGATATGTGAATATATATATCCATATTTATATATATTTACATTTTATTTGTTTTAATTAAAACAGTGTAGGGGCAGTTTATGTCTTAACTCCCTGAAATTTAAATGCGTGATTTTTTCATGTTGATGAGTATCAGTTCAAGTTTTACCTTTCATTTTGAACTAAGTGTTTTGGCTGGAACTGATAAATTTTATGTTTGGTGAGTTTGCATACTAAAGAATGATGAAGGAATATTGGGTCTGTGTTACCCATATGGCCAGTGGGCCATGTCTCCTTCCAATTATGAATTTAATGTTAACATGTACCGGTAATTAAAAATCATGTTGAGACTATTTAGTTACATGAATGTTTGGATCTACATGTACTAATAATGATGAAGGAACATTGGGTCTGTGTTACCCATATGGTCAGTGGGACATGTTCCTTACAATTATGAATTTAATGTTAATAATGTTATGTAATTAAAGTCATGATGGACTATTTAGTTACATACATGTACTAATAATGATGAAGGAACATTGGGTCTGTGTTACCCATATGGTCAGTGGGACATGTTCCTTACAATTATGAATTTAATGTTTATAATGTTATGTAATTAAAGTCATGTTGGGACTATTTAGTTACATAATGTTTGAATCTACATGTACTAATAATGATGAAGGAACATTGGGTCTGTGTTACCCATATGGTCAGTGGGACATGTTCCTTACAATTATGAATTTAATGTTAATAATGTTATGTAATTAAAGTCATGATGGACTATTTAGTTACATACATGTACTAATAATGATGAAGGAACATTGGGTCTGTGTTACCCATATGGTCAGTGGGACATGTTCCTTACAATTATGAATTTAATGTTTATAATGTTATGTAATTAAAGTCATGTTGGGACTATTTAGTTACATAATGTTTGAATCTACATGTACTAATAATGATGAAGGAACATTGGGTATGTGTTACCCATATGGTCAGTGGGACATGTTCCTTACAATTATGAATTTAATGTTAATAATGTTATGTAATTAAAGTCATGATAGACTATTTAGTTACATAATGTTTGAATCTACATGTACTAATAATGATGAAGGAACATTGGGTCTGTGTTACCCATATGGTCAGTGGGACATGTTCCTATTATTATGAATTTTATGTTAACATGTACATGTATATCAAAATCTGTGTTGGTATTCGCTTATCTATCAGGTCAAAATACCAAGTACATGGTTGAAATCATCTGTTAATGCAAAAATTATTATGAAAAAATGCTTATGGGTTAGGCTAATCATATATGTGAAAGGATAGGATTCATACTTATTATTCTTATTATATATTTAGCCATTATGGCACCCAAAAAGAGAGCCAGGAGAGATGATGTGGCAACGGGAGGAGTACCACCACCAACACCACCAACTGAAGTACATAATGGGAAAAAAGGGCAAAAAAGAACCCGAAAACAGGCGGAGACTGACACTGTCAATGTGCTATCAAATCTTGATTATGAACTACTGGCTAAAGAAATTGTAAACCAACAAAAAGCTGCTAGTGAGAAACAAAACATCGGTGAAAAGGTTGGGCAACCTCCAATGGTGAATTCTGTTGAGGATACGGCACCAGTAGTTGGGGAAGCTATACCGGCCGCTGCCACAATTCCTGCCTCTGCGGCTGCCACAATTCCTGCCTCTGCACTGGGAACATTACTGGATAATGTGTTCACAGGTGAGCCCGCAGGCAATTTATCTCAGAGTACGGGTAGTAGTTTTGCATGCTTTAGTAGCCCTCAAACACAGGAGCATCGTATCCGCTCTACACTCTATGACATATATATAATAATACACAAGGGAAGAATCGAAAGTAGGACACGATTTGTAAACAATGTCAAAAACAACTTACTTCACAAAAGTTACGCAAATCCTCGCACACAATGTTGCAAATGTTGTCAAAAAACACGTTCACACTCAAATATTCCTAATAAACTCGGTAAAAAGCGTTTTTATCCCATTAAAACCGCTGTCAGCTGCTGCAGAAACCCAATCTCTTCGCCCAAGAAAAGATAACTCTGTACTTTCTCTCTCTATATATTCAGTAATGATAGTAGAAATTTCGGCAGTAAACTGTGTAAAATGTCTGGGGAAATTTTCGTCGTATATGTTACTACCGTAAGCATACTAAGTTAACATGCGTTCCGATATATTTGGCATGTACTTTAATTAGCGTAATTTAAAAAACAAAATAATATATTTCCTATCATTTAATCTTTTGTAGAAACGTAAATATACTAGGTTAGTAATTTGATATTGACAATTAAAACAATGCTGAAATTCTTAGGCAACGACAATTAATTTTGAAGGTTTAAATTGGAATAATTGCAAAGACAAAAAATGAATTATGAGTATTTTAATTATTGAAAAAAAATTATATAATTTTTTTTTATGAGAACACCAACGTAGTTTTCCATTAACATTTTAGAGAAGAAAAAAAATATTTAAAATTTCCCCAGACATTTTACAGTTTACCGCCGAAATTTCTACTATCATTACTGAACATATAGAGAGAGAAAGTACAGAGTTATCTTTTCTTGGGCGAAGAGATTAGGTTTCTGCAGCAGCTGACAGCGGTTTTAATGGGATAAAAACGCTTTTTACCGAGTTTATTAGGAATATTTGAGTGTGAACGTGTTTTTTGACAACACTTTTGACAAGATTTGCAACATTGTGTGCGAGGATTTGCGTAACTTTTGTGAAGTAAGTTGTTTTTGACATTGTTTACAAATCGTGTCCTACTTTCGATTCTTCCCTTGTGTATTATTATATATATGTCATAGAGTGTAGAGCGGATACGATGCACCTGTGCCTCAAATTCACTTATCAGATTGTGTGCCTCTAGGAGCATCAGTTTCCTTCAAACTGAAACTTAAAATTTGGAACAATGAATTTGTTGACTTAAAAAATTTATTGCCGACCTCAGGAGATGAACCCCTTTCAATTGTGGTACAAGCGGGGAAAATTGAGCTACAACAAGCGGCTTCACATAAAACACCTATTACAATCCATCAATGGACAGATGCTTTTCTGGTATTCAGTACAATTTACTTACAGAAATTTCCCCATGAGGCATGCAATCTGTTAAAATACATGTTTATAATTAGGGAGATTCACAAGCTTCATGGGGACCAACCCTGGAGAATGTATATGAGTCATTTAGGAAAATAAGAGAGACATCCCTCCTGCCGTGGGAGAGAGTAGTAACAGAGTTGCGACTTAAGGTAGCCTCTATGGGTTTAAAGTCTCCTACCCAATTCCAAGCTTATAATGGTAAACAGCAGCCCTTTCGGGCAAAACAGTGCTACAATTATAACAATGGGCAAAAATGTAACTCCCTACCCTGTCGATTCGCCCATACTTGCCAAGCCTGTAGTGGACCCCACCCCCGATTTCAGTGTAGAAACATGTCATCCAAATCTATCACATCAAACAGGAATGGCGCTGGTTCTTCCAACTCCAGTAAGGATGGCACAATGGAATTGCCAATTGTCATTATGCAATTCACATTTGGTGGCATATTTTATTCTTGAGGTGCCATCTTTTTGCTGGTTTTGTATATATTGTATATAATTTTGAACAAAATATTGTTTTTCTGTATTTTAAGGGGATCAGCATATTGATAAGTTATTTAACATTTTGTGTGAACAGTTTTGGGTCTGATCCCCTACTATGTTGTTTATATTTTTCTTTACTTTCGTCATTTTTAATAAATGACATATTTCATCATGCACAAGTGTTGAGTTCATTTATCAGACAGCAAAAACGGAGCTGCGGTGAGGTTGTGCAGCATGAGAAAACATAAAACAACAATTATGTTAATAATTGTATTTATGTGTTGAATGCTATAATTTTATTTGCTGATTTATTGTATTTTTCATGTTTATGTTTGATTAGATAAGTTGCATTTCTTTCCCAGGCCTTGTAGAGGTCGTTGGCCATATTATGTAATTTCCCTGCAGTGGTCACTGTCCATGTCTATTTTTAGCCCAAATTCCTAGTCTAAAAACCTCCCAGTGACCTATTATGTAATTGCTAAAAATTCCATGGTGTAATTCTCCCCAATTTTAATTTAATAGCCAATCACATTAAGCGATACGGTCACGTGGTTTGATGCGGTCAGTATCTGACCAGTGAGAGTAGGGTCATTCTGTCTTCATCTATGAGAGTGTTAGCACGAGTAATGTTTTGATACACCCACCACCATCCCCGTTTCTCCACTCCAATATTCGAAAGTTGCATGCATGTACAAAATATTGTTATTTTGCATATGGCATATTTTATTTTTGAGGTGCCATCTTTTTGCTGGTTTTGTATATATTGTATATAATTTTGAACAAAATATTGTTTTTCTGTATTTTAAGGGGATCAGCATATTGATAAGTTATTTAACATTTTGTGTGAACAGTTTTGGGTCTGATCCCCTACTATGTTGTTTATATTTTTCTTTACTTTCGTCTTTTTTAATAAATGACATATTTCATCATGCACAAGTGTTGAGTTCATTTATCAGACAGCAAAAACGGAGCTGTGGTGAGGTTGTGCAGCATGAGAAAACAAAAACTATTTAGTTACTTTAATGAATGTAAAAAGACAATAGATGTGTCTAATTTATCAGACATCAAGTTTGCACGGCAACCATTGTGGAATAACAATTTGTTTCAATACAAGTGCAAAACATTATTTTTCAGAATTGGATAGCGAGTAATATTTTGTATGTAAAAGATGTATTTAATGAAAATGGTGTGTTTAAATCATTACAGGAATTTTCAGATATTCTGTCAAATAGATCCAATTGGTTGTGCGAATATGATATAATTCGAAATGTAATTAAGAAAAAGAGTATTTTGTTTGATATGAAATGCTGTGTTTTTACTAGAACAGACTTTGTAAATACATTCAATTTTTATAACAGTGTTCATTGTATCTTAGAGAAAAAATGTAAATTTTACTACGAAAATATGTTGTCAAGAAAGTTTAAACATCCTTGCCATCAATCTTATTTAAGCAGAAATTATTGTGTAAATAAAAAGTATTGGCCAAGCATCTATGCAAATAAGATAAAGAACATGTATGACAAGCGTTTAAGTAAATTCAACCACAACCTGCTTAACAATATCTTATGTACCAATTCTTTTTTGCAAAAACGTAAAATAAGACAAAATCCAGAATGCGACTATTGTGACATCTCAAATGAAGATATTAAACATCTTATTTTTGATTGTGATAATGTCAAACAGATATGGCATAATTTGAACAATGCTTTAAATTTTACTGTTAAATTGAAACATGTTGTAATTGGTTTTTATGTTGAAACTACATGTAACCCAAAAGTATTGTTTTATAATGCAATTATATCTCATATACCTTTTAAGATATACAAATTCAAAATGGGATGTAGAATAAAAAACGAGTATCAAGATAGTTTGAAATTAAAACAATTTGTTAAAAATTATTTATATAAGGATATATATATATCATGCTAGATTTTTCAAACATGAATTTGTTTAAAAATATGGTAAAGCGTTTGACAAACTTGTTATAAAATTACTTTCGTTCAGTTATTCTAATTATTATTATAATGATGCCAACTTTCCTAATACCCGGGATATCTGGCTTTTGTAAATGTGTAAATTTGTAAATGTAAATGTTGTTGAAGTGAAATAAAGCATAATTAAAAAAAATGGGAATTCTCATATTTAATTTTTTTCATTTGAAAATGCAGTTTGGTGTACCGTGCATCTGATTACTTTACCTGAATAATGAATATGGTGGCATTGACCTACAAAAAATACATTATTTGAAAATAACTGACAAAATAAAAGGAAATACATTATTTAGCTATAAGTTACCACAAATACATTATAGTGACGTTTCACTAAAAATCAATTACAGTGCATATTGTAAAGAAAACTAACCTTTGAACTTTACAGACACATTCCGAGTATTGTAATTTTAATTACAAAAATACATTGTAGTATTGGTAATGCAATTAAGATAAAACCAGAGACTAAACATTAACACCGATAAGTATAACATAAGTTAATATGAATTTTACACACCATAAGATGCTACGGATATCGACTGGATAGTATTTTCTGGAAACTGTATACTGCTCTATCTTAATTAGAATTATAGGTAACTTATTTATACGCTTAGCTTCAATATAATTGGTTAATATTATGAACCAATGAAACTACAGATAGGAAGAACTCAAATCACTTCCGCAGTAAAACTTTGACTGATATAAATTTTAGATTCTATTGAACAGAACGAAAAATAGAAAATACAAAACGATTAAATACAGATAGACATATTACTCTACTATCATACTTAAAAGGATTTTTTTAAATTTAAACAGAGATAAAGATGGAACCATTTACCAACATTATTTTTTTGCATTTGCAGGACTATTCTTTCTTGAATAAAGGTATGTATATTGTAGATAAACATATGCATTTGTTTAGCTTTTTACAAAATAAGCACAACGTGATTGGTTAAACATGCCACATGATTGCAGTCTATATTACTATATATTATAGTTTAAAAATAACAATTATTGACGGTGCATTTTAATATTTCTTTCTTCAAATCATTGGTATACAGAAACAAGGCTTTAACAAAATAAAAGGACGACTGACCCAATTCAAGATTTCGCACCTCTGCTCAGAAATCCGCGCATATGCTAATCGATATGACGGTCGTAATTCCGTACATTAGAATAAAAGAAAATAATAAAACTTTCATTCTACTTAACATAATTTGAGATGCCAAAATATTTTTAGTGAAGAAAAATTAAGAAAAAAAAATTAGTAACTGGCTGTATATGTCATGGTCAGGCTGTTAAGGCCATTGAAGCCTCGTATTTGCCTGGCAATTTAAATCTAAGAAACAAAGTTATATTTTCAGAATATTGGTAAATATCTATTGTGGAAATGAATTGGGTCCACCATCCTTAACAGGTTGTAACTGGCTTTATATGTCAGGTTGTTAAGGTCATAGGAGCCTCTTCTTTGCCTGGTAATTTAAATCTAAGAAGAATAGTTTTATTTTCAGAATAGTGATAAAGACGTTTCTTGTTTGTGATAAAATAGTGAATTGCATTTCAGATCTAACATACTCATTGGAAAGAATACCAGTTACAGGAAAGAACATACAGGATTAGACACTGCCTATTGTAGTTGAGGTACGTAAATTCGTTGCTGCTTCAGTCACTCAATGCTATTTATTATCGTAGTTGTCTGACCACTCTCGTTCATTTTCATTAACGCTAGTACGCTATAGAGGGGCTAGGTTATTCAAACGTAGCTGTCAGTTGTCAGTTGTCATTTCTGTACATGTACATTTATATATTGTATTGTTTTGAACATAATAACTTCCTTGTTTCTCATTTCTGCCCTTAGTTTGGTGAGCAACACTTATTATAGGTAAAAGAGAAATATAAAATATATGTAAGAGCTAAGGATCACAATCAGCTCCATATATCTTTATACAAATCTCTTCATTTTAAAAAAAGATTAATAGAGTCTAAAAGTGGCCACATACACATTTTTGGAGCAGGATTGAGTGTTTTGATCAGGTCTTATATCTAGGTAAACAAATTTGGGCTTATTCAAGTTTGCATTGTTGATTTAAATGTGTATATGAAACACATAACCATAGCTACAAATATGGAGTTTGATTTCATTTATATGGATGACAGTAAAGGTAAACACCTTTAGAAGTTAAAAGTTGTACTACATAGTTATGTGACTGGCTTGGGTATCTCAGAATATTTGTTTTGGTTCCACTGAGATTAAAATAACAAGTCTGAGATAACAAGATTGGATTGTATTTAGAATTCGTCTTTAGAAAATGAAATGAATGAAGAAGCAGGCAGCATGACAAAAGTTTATTTTTACTTTAACCCAGGTGTAAGAGTGGAATCCCTTTTGTTTTGAGAAGGACTTGGGGACATTTAGTTTTACAAAGAAATTAACAAAGAAACAAATCAAAATAATTACTTTACAAAAGTTTGAAGGCTTTGAATTTAGTCAATTATATCATATAGTAAACTTAGCTCCTAGGTGGTCAAATTTGGTATTTTTGCTCAGATTACTTATGTCACCGGGTTCACCGGTGTGTGACTGACAGTCAATATATCGGGTCTCAATAGATCAGTGGTTAGAGCGCTGGCACGGTACGCCAGAGGCCCTGGGTTCGAGTCCCGGTTGAGACTTGGCTTTTCACCACCTGTGACATTTGGCGCCCAAAAAACCTTCAAGTTTAGCTAAGACCTTATCTACCGTAATTGATTCCCCAAGGGATACCAACATTGACCTTGCTTCACCCCTAAAAGAATTTCTGATAGTCTGAAGCAATAAATCCTCAGGAATAGCATGCAAATTCTGTAAACATTTCAATTCAAAACTCCAAACATCGTAGCTAACTTCACACTTGTTTGGTTCAAGACTACCACTGAATATAGGTAATTTAGGTGTTACATCAAAATTACTTTGCAGTAATGATGCATTCGAACCAGGGAAATTGAATGGTCCAGCATTTCCTATGATAGGAGTGCTAGCTTTCAATGCCATAAGATCGTCATATTCTTGGTTACTTATTACCTTATATCCGGGTTGCTTATACATGGGTCTACCAAAGATGTATTTGTTTTTGATAATCCTCGGCCACGCCCCTTCTTTGGCTTCGCTCCCGCTTCTTGATCAACACATGTTAGGTTTTCACCTCCTTCTGCCTAAACAACAATTCAAAATCTGACAAAAACAAACTGCAAACTGATGAAAAGCTGAAAAAAATCGGCACTAGAATGAATACTTAAATTGCTCTATTTTTTTGCAACCGACACACTAGATACTTTTAAGCAACACTTAATAAAAACTAGTCTACTCACTACTGCACTAACTAATCACTACAGTTATTAATTAATCTAAGCTATATGATAAGTATAAAATCATGCAAATGAATGATAATGATAGTTGTAATGAGAACAACCGATTTTCTGCAGAATTCTCACATTCTGTAAACAATTAGTGCTTGATATGCTCAAGTAAGTGCAGTAAAGAGTTAGTAACAAATCTGATTGTCTTCGTCTGGATCTGTCAGCTGTCAATGGCCCTGAAATTTAAGTAAAAGTTATTTAGTTTACGCGAGGTTACTCAAACTCACTAACTAAACACGCAAGCTCTATCATCCATGAAATGATGAATGGTACAATAGCAACATGAGAAATGAAAGAAATGATAAACAGTACAATTATAGAAATGAGAATAAACACATAAAATATATTCAGTGTAAAAGTATCTGAAGTCAGTCAAGCGAAATTGAGTGTTCGACTTTCCTCGCCGTCCTATGTTTTGACCCGATAACAGTCAATTACGCACGGATCCTGTATATACGGTCGCTATCTTCCGGAATTTCAATGGCCTGGCCAGAATATTCATTACATGAAGTAGAAATAGCAAGAAACACAGTGATGTATTTCACACAAAATCAAATAGTCGAGCGCTCACACGAATATATATATACCGGTATTTCTGTTTTCCGGATGACGGTTTTATATCTGGAATTCGGTCACCCGAGTCGACAATGTCGTACGCACGTGTGTAACACAGCACAAAGAAAACAGAGTACTAATGCAAATAAGTTTAATAAGGTTATAAAACCAATAATACAGATAATATTTCTTATGATTAATAGTTCTGATATAATATAACAGTTCTATCCATTTATAGTTCACTGATAATTAATTGTTCTTGGAATCAAAGAAATTGTTAAAAGAATTAAAGTCGTTTAATAAATTTCGGGGTAAGCCGGGAGTCTTTGCACGTAGGAACCCTCCTCACTGGTGGTGTGTTGAGGACTGACTCTACTTGACCAAGTACGGGTATTAAAATGAGTCCGAGGAAACAATGGGCGGTGTCTCTTCATATCGTAATGGACAAATGTATAGATGAAAGGACATTCATTAATTATTTCGATGTTTATGCTATGGAGTTCCACTTAGTCTATGTCTCTATCAAACCCAAAAGAGGTACCAAACACTTATAGTTCATATAGGGATCACCTCGCCATGGTCAAAAAGTCCATATCAAACCCAAAAGAGGTACTAAGCACTTAATGTTCATTTATGATCACCGCGCCATGGTCAAGATGTCTCCCTGGTTATCAAAGAAATTCGGTACAAAAGGTATGTTTATTTATGGTCATCACGGCATGGTCCAAATATCCTTGGTTGTTATCGGATGTTTGTACTCTTGTCCATAAAGTCCGCACGGGTTTTAATAACTGTCCAGGTAGACGAGTACAACAATAGATAAATGCAACATATATAAAGTTTATAATAATAGCACAGTTCGTTGTATCAAATTGTGTTACATTCCTTCCTTGCATAAGATGAATTAAGTTTAATTCATAAATTCTGCAATTACAGAATGTAAAGTCCATAATCCTTGCACCACGAACGTCTCTAGATGTAAAAGTTTATCAGGTTTGTATAAAAACTATATGATAAGAATTGTTCCATCACCACAAAGAAAAGTCCATTAAATGCGAATAGTAAGATAAATGGTTCCATTCCTCCGAATAAGTAAACATCAACGTATGTACATAATCAATATTCAAGTTCACTAACGTGACAATAGCTCAAAGTTCATGAAATATAATTAAATGTTAATTGTCACTATTCTTTTCCGGATCTCCAATAATTAATGGATATAACTTACGAATTGCATCCGGTTCGTCTGTACCTGTACTGTAAACAGTAGTCACCATTGGCGCAGAAGGATTGATGTTCCTGCCAGCGTCTTTATCGCCAGACGAGTTAATCGTCACCAAAGGATAGCTCTCACCATCCTCTCTCTGTAGCTCGTCCCGTCTTTGCCACAATTTACCTGACCCACGTTTACTAACTTTACAATAAACAAAAATCATTATCCCCAAAATCAAAGCACACCCTACACCAATTACTGCATAAACCCAATTTGGTAAACTCCAAAAATCAAATAAGGGTGGCACTGAGTTGACTGAATTTAACTCTTTGACTAATCTGTCCATGGGTACCATGTCAAGGTCTTGTAACTTTTCACGAATGGTAATATTAGCAAGATTCTTAAAATTAGAATGTACAGGTTTCCATAATGTGATAGCTGATATATTGTAAGATGCCATAAAAGATGTCAAAAGATTGGTGGCGTTATATTTACTCTCTTGATGATAATGAGGAGGTAAGGTCATTGCACTTGTGACTGCAGAACAAGATTGTTCTAATGTGATAATTTGGATTGGAGGTCTAATAATAATGTCTGTCGCAGTTGTATTACTGCCTTCTCCACATTGTTTTATAAAATGTAGTTTTTCATTAGTGGACACAACCCAATGACCATTATTTATATATTTTGCCCGTGGTAACGTAGTTTTCAACTTAACAATTACTTTACAATATTTCTTAACCTTTTGCTCTTCCTGTAGAAATAACGCGATAATGCATAGTTTTGAAACACTAGTTTTATAGACCGGACTTTTAGCAAAGCAGAAACCCATCAAAGGATTTGAACAACTACGCAATTCATTAGATGATAATAACATATACCGAGTTCGACCAGTGTTGATGGCGATAGAATTAGCTTCCAAATCATACTGCGCAACCATTGAACAACCATTATCCATTATAGAATTACTTTGATTTGTCATAAGAGCAGGTAAGTTATGAACTTTATAAATACTGTAGGTATCTTGCGCATCTAGTAAAGGTATTGACAGAATGATTAACAATTTAATATCTTCGGTTGTAGACGTACACGTAAGAAATTTATAAAATGACCAAAGATCTTCATCTGGGTTTCCTGGCAATCGTAGAGTTCTAGGCAACTTTGTCTTAATTAAAGGAAGTAAACTTTTTAAATCTTGAGGAGCCATTATACTCGGTGTCAAATGTCCAAGAGCAAGCGCATTCAGTTGAATGTACAAATGTTCTACATGGTTTCTCACTTCAGCCGTCATTACTTGCACTTCTTGTACAGCCCTATTAATTCTCAAATAGGAATTTACAAAGAAGTCTAAATTGTGCACTTGCTTTTCCAAACCGGTAGATGTGTTTTTTAATCGTACAGATAAGGTCACTAAAGCTCCTACAATTTCGTTTATTTGCTGACGATTTTCTTGTACTGCAATTCTAGTACTGTTAAACAAAGTTAAACTTTCTTTTACCACATGTGTTATCTTTTGTTGATTGTTGGCCAAATTATTGATATTATTACGAATCCCTTGTAAGTCACCTTCCGACACCGTTACAAAGAGAAAACTAAAGGCCTTACCAATACTAGGTAATAGAGACCTGCGTCGTCAGTAACCTACCATATCATGGAGTGGATTTAAAGAAGATGGGTGGATAAGGCGTGTAAAATGCCCATACGCGGTCGGACAGGCTACTAAAAAATTAAAGTATCAACAAATCTGATGGGTTTTTTTTAAAATCATTTAAAACAATATATATTTAACGAATCATTGATTTGTTACCTGTAGGTATGTTCAATACTTGGAATATGTTGACACAAACAGGCGTATACGTATCAAAACCTGCAAATATTGTCATTTTTAAGAACTTCAAGGCATTTTCTTTTATAGAGTGGGTCTGTGCTCCATATTTTTCTCATAGTCTAATTAAGGTCTAATGGTAACAAACCGATTTCAATCAACAAAAACGTGGAGTGATGACCCACTATACATTAAAAATATCATTTTGTATCCCAACAACTGAACGTATTGAAAAAATAATACAAGTCCGGTAATTCGTGACCTTAGTCACACATAAAATTTAAAAAGCCGCCTTTGATGTGTCTGAAATGGCTCAGTGGTTAGAGTACCTGGCATAAACTAACCGTATATATCTAGGGTTTTTATGTTACGGGTTCGATACCACCAAAATTTCCGACAATACTTTTTTTTCTTATTTTTTGTTAAATATATTAAAAACTGAATATAGTTAGAAATTTTGCTTTTGCAAAGTTGTATTATAATATATTTGAATAGATTTAATTGGGGAAAAATAAATTTAAAATTGTATTTCACTACTAAACCGAATGGGCATTTGCGCCATCTTCTTTGAAAGTTGTTATACACAGCATTTTGAGCGGTGCGTAAATTAATTATCTCTGTCTCTAATCCTTTAAAAATTCGAAAATATTTGTCTTTTAGAGGAACGTCGTAATACTTTATAAGGACATTATTTACTTTATTTATTTCATCCAAGCTATTATATAACTCATCTATAGATTGGTCATATATCGATAAATCAATAACCATTGTCACTAACCATCGACTTCTAGCGGTGGAAATATCATGGGATTGTTCAAAAATTACATTTTCTCTAATAATCATTCCGTTGGTCAGACAAATTATATAAAACAGTGGCAGAAAGGCCGATGCCATGATCTGTAATAAGAAGAAAATAAGAGAGGATTTACATTAACTCAACTGCAAAACGCATAAGCGCTTTAAACTTTTGCTAATGGGATTTTGGCTTTTTAGATTTTTTCGGTCTTATACGACATTCATTAATGACCATAAGAGACTCATCCTCAATATCAGAGTCTACAATGTCGTCAGACGTCATGTCATTATTATCTTGTCCTCTTAATCTCTTTTGGAGCTCAAAGAGAGGAATATCATCCTCTGAGGAGGAATTTTAACGTTTTTTTCTGTATTTCCGGGCTAACTGGGCGAGAGGTACATTATCGTCCTCTCCATCACTCTCGGCAGAGAATTCTTCATCAAAACTTTCATTGACCCTTAATAAATCTTTATCTGAACTTATAGATACAGCATCTGATTTAACATCAGAACTTGGTTTCACTGCATTTGATTCATCATTCGTGTCATTGTCAATGTCGGCATCGCCATTGTCAGATTCAGAGTCTTGAGGCATAACATATGCTGCTTTGCGTAATGGTCTTCCATCATCGTCTTTTGGAATGTCCCATTCATCTATCTTTGCGAATCTTAGCAGTTCTTTGTGTGCTTTAGTTACCTTGCCATCCAACTGGTTCTTGATCTTAAATGTCACTGGCGAGGTTTGTTGGATTATTCTGTAGAATGGTTTCCATTTGGCTTGGAGCTTACTCTGACGCTGGTTGTTTTTGTAGTAGACTGGGTCTCCAACCTTAAGATCTACATCCACTGCTCGTCTGTTGGCATATCTTGCTTGTCGTCGGTTGGAACGCCTGAGTATCCGGTGAACCATTGTGAAGGCCTTGTGTTGTTGTTCAAGTGCAATCTTGTGAGGGTCTTCACCTAAATATCGACGTTTTAATAACTGTCCTGGTAGACGAGTACAAAAATAGATAAATGCAACTAATATAAAGATTATAATAATAGCACAATTCGTTGTATCCAATTTTTACACGTGCCAGATGAAACTCCCAGCGTTTTCCACAAGTTAGGCCTATATGCTGGAACACAAGTTGGAATTTATGTTGGAATTTTCGTTGTTAGATACGTTGGGTGCGTTGGGCGCCATTTGTCACGGGGTCGTTACTCCTCGTACAAAATAAATAAAAGGATGCATGGTTCAGTTTTCCAACATTACTTTATTATGGTGAATAATAATGATGATGAGAAGGTGACCTTAAATGAAAACATTCATACAGTTGACGCATACATTTTCATAATATTTAGATACTTTAACTTTAAGATAAAAACAATTATAGAAAGTATTTCTCATCAAATTCGCCTTCAGTAGAACTTAAACGTAATAGTTTGAAACTAATGACAGTCTCAAACTATTTAAACAGACAAGTCGTAAAACTGTCGCTGTCTGCTGGCAAACGAGTTATGTTCTAAAATCATGGTGCAAAAAATCATAAATTAAGTGTTATCCCTCACACTTGAGCACTGACCATACACACCCATGATAACCTGTTTTCCACTACCAAATATAGACATATTGTAGCTATTACCGTATTTGGTGAATCACGACCCAAAATAATACAATAACGTGACAGAACACGAATACCAGTCAAACACGACTAAACCATGAATGAGTTAATAATGAAATATGTGGATGAATGAATGAGTAAATAGATGATTTACTTAATACTAAATTATATTCAATTGTATCCCTGTGACACTTATTTAGACCATATACGTATTGCAGGCATTTGAATCTAATGCACTTCTTTTTTCAGTTTTTTTAATGTCTAAAGGCATGTGTCGGACTGAACAAATCCATATTCCCCTTTTTATCCTGAGAGATTCAGTATTGAATGTGATCCATGGTTTCAATTTTGAATTAGAGATTCTTGTGAGAATGATAACAGTAGTGCCTAAAGATTTATTTTCAAAAACGTAAATTGCAGTCAATTCGAAGTCTGTGGAATAAAAGTCAATTACATCACTTTTTTCAAAGGACTATGTGCTGTATGATCAAATATCTGCCCCCGATTTCAACCAATTTTTAAATAGTATCGTATAAAAATAAAATCTTTACAAATCATTGTATAGAGGATGCCTATAACTTTAATAATGATTTTAGTCATCATTGCTCATTCGCTGTGTATCTATGACGTCACCTAAATGGCCCAAATCTCGCAAATTTGCAAACAAATGAAAATATTCTCGTTTTTGCTATATATTTTGCATTCGGAAGTATAGAGCGCAGGTCTGCTCAAGTGCGATTTTAACATATGTTTTTCTTCAGATAGTTATACACATTATACTAAAACATGGTACTTGAGCAAGCCTGCGCTCGATGTTTCCCAGTCGAAAAACCATCGGAAAACACCCATATTTCGCTACAAAACATCAATTTATCAAAATAATTCAATCTTCAGGACGTCATATCTACATTATGACGTCAGTGTGGTGATAACCTTTTACACCTTTATTTCCAATATGATTTTAACTATCTTTCACTTTATTTTTAAAGCTCTTTCTAAAACTTTGATTTTGGGGGCAAAAAATGCATAAAACCACACTTAGTCCTTTGATTTATTTTTTAATCATTATATACGACATAAAGTGAACATCTTGTACATCAAAATACAATAATAACAATAACTAGAGCATAGCTTGTTGCACAGCAACGAGTGGGTCTTCCGTTAGTGTCGAGAGTAAAGCTTTTGAATCCCAATATCTCTGTAATGCATCGTCCGATTTTAAAACGATTTTCAGTTTTAAATTAAGCTTAATAAAAACTCCGTTGTTGCTTTATGATTAATTTCTAATTATTGGTCAGAAAAGAGTTATTTTAAAAAGACTTAGTAGCCGTTCTGGCCCCTAATTTGAGGGTTCAGTCCCTTTTTCTTGATATCAAATAAAAGATCTTGTAAATATAAACGCATTTTATTCAACAAGTGTTCAGAAATTGTTGACCCTTCTAAAGATATCTGAACAAATGTGTTTTAGGGGCCGACCCTTTAACCCCTTACCGGGGCCCTTAACAACAAAATGTTTGGTATCATATTGTTAAGAACATTATTTTGAACAACTTTTGTTCTACATTGCTTTTCAAAATGTTTCTCCTTTTTTCAGATATTAACGATCTAATTTTGAACTTCTGGCCCCTTGAAACCCCTAATTACGTAATAAATGACTTAGGTATGGTACTGTATAGATGAACAGTTGTACAATGAACATTTTGCTTCTATTATTAATAATAAATTAATGTTCAGTAAACAGTTATTGTATGAAGACATTAGAGCCCTCTTGGCCCCTAATTTGAGGGACAAGCCCCTTTTTCTTGATATCAAATTAAAGGTCTTGCAAATATGAACATATTTTGTCCTATAAGTGTTCACGAAATGTTAACCGCTCTTAAGATATATGTACAAATGTGTTTTAGGGGCCGATCATTTAACTCCTAAATGGGGTCATCAACAAAAACATTTAGGGTTGCATATTTTACAGAATATTATTTTGAGCAATTTTTGTTCTACATTGCTTTTAAAAATATTTCTCCTTTTTCAGATATTAATGATCAAAGTTTTGAACGTCTGGCCCCTTGAAACCCCTAATTACGTATCATATGACTTATGTATGGTACCTTATAGATACACAACTGTACAATGAACATTTTTGCTTCTTTAAATGATAACAAGTTATTTTTCAGTAAAGAGTTATTATAAAAGACTTTAGAGCCCTCTTGGCCCCTTATTTGAGGGGCCAGCCCTTATTTCTTGATATCGAATAAAAGGTCTTGTAAATACAAATGCATTTTGTCAACAAGTTTTCAGAAATTGTTGACCGTTCTAAAGATATCTGAACAAATGTGTTTTAGGGGCCGACCCTTAAAATCCTTACTGGGGCCACCAACGAAAATTCTTTTGGTAGCATATAGTACAGAACATCATTCTAAGCATTTTTTGTTCTATAATGCTTATCAAAATATTTCTCCTTTTCTAGATATTAAAGATCAAAGTTTTGGAATTCTGGCCCCTGGAAACCCCTAATTACGTAACATATGACTTAGGTATGGTACTGTATAGATAAATAGATGTACAATGAACATTTTTGGTTCTATAATTGATAACAAATTATTTTTCAGTTAAGAGTTATTGCGAAAAAACTTTAGAGCCCTTTTTGCCCCTTATTTGAGGGGCCAGTCCCTTTTTCTTGAAATCAAACGAAAGTCCTAGTTAATTTGAATAACTTTTGCATTACATGTCTTAACAAAATATTGGCACATTAAAAGCTAGGGCCGAAAATGTGCGAAAATTTCGTGAAAAAATTGGTGCCAATTTTTCAAAATATTAAATAAATAGGACCATCTACAGACATTCATCTACTATCCCAGAAAGTTTCATGTTTATGTCTCTATCCCAATTAGTTTTTGAGAAGTTACGTGGACAAAATGGTTCTTAAAAATTCACTTAATCCTCAAAATTTCGAACCGGAAGTGACGTCATCAGCCAGAAATTTTATAATATCAAGTTCGTTTGATGCTTATTACGTCCTGTAAATTTCATGCAAATCGATTGAGTAGTTGACGAGAAATAGCGTTCGGAATTAGTCAGAGCAAAAAATAAAAAAATAAAATAAAAATAAAGAAAAGAAACAATAGAATAATAAGAGGGTCTTTCGTTGGAATGCTATTAGTAATCTTTGACAACCAATAAAATGATTTTTAATTCCAAATACTGTGGTATTGTATAGACATTCAATTAGTTGTTTGCATAAAAATAAAGTAAAAGTTAGTTTTAATGTTCATGTATTAAACTTGAAGTGAAAAAGAAATAGAGTAGAAAATGAAGCTTTACATTGTTTGAATGTTTTAACATGGAAGTTATGTCTTGCATTTCATCTAGGTACTTATAGATGGTTCCTGACTTTTTGTCCATTCCATGATTGCACAATACAAAACTCCAACAGACTTATCAAATAAAAAACATGATGCAACGAAAATGACTGTATGAAAAATTATTTAATCCTCTGTGAAGGATTAAATTTCAGACAAAACATCAAAAATCCACATTGTACATATACAATTTTGTTTGTTCTGACTGTACTCATTCTCTTCCAATTTATTAGAATGAAAAAGAGAAAAAGACAACAAGAGGAAGAGATAGTGATATATCATTGATGTTATTAATGCTCATCAGCTATTGAAGTGAATGTCAACAATGTAATTACCTAAAGACGAAAATAATTCGATACAACAATGTGCTACTTAAAAAAAGATTTATTTTCCATAATTATAGGCGTAAACAAAACATGTTACATATACCAATGGTGAGCAAAAGTATTGGTTTGAAATATGAAGGAAATGATCATCGATATAAGCAAATACATTTTTAGTCAATGCAGTCATATGAAATGTCGTAACAAATTATTTTTTAGTAAAAAGTTATTATAAAAGACTTTAGAGCCCTCTTGGCCCCTTATTTGAGGGACTAGCCCTTATTTCTTGATATCAAAGAAAAGGTCTTGTAAATATAAACACATTGTGTTTAACAAGTGATCAGAAATTGCTGACCGTTCTAAAGATATCTAAACGAATGTGTTTTAGGGGCCGACCCCTAAAATCCTCACTGAGGCCACCAACAACAATTTTATAGGTAGCATATTGTTAAGAACATTATTCTAAGCACTTTTTGCTCTTTAATGCTAAACAAAATAAATCTACTTTCTTAGATATTAAAGATCAAAGTTTTGGACTTCTTGCCCCTTTGAAATCCCTAATTACGTAACAAATGACTTAAGTAGAGTACTGTATAGATAAACAGCTGTACAATCAACATTTTTGGTTCTATAATTGATAACAAATTATTGTTCAGGAAAACGTTATTGCAAAAAGAATTTGGAGTCCTCTTGGCCCCAATGTTGAGGAGCCAGCCCCTCTTTCTTGATATCACATGAAAGCCCATAAAAATTAAAACAACTTTTGCATTACATGTCTTAACGAAATATTTATACATTAAAAGATATAACAGAAAATGTTCAAACATTTCGTGAAAAAATTTGGTGCTAAATTTCAGGTTCAGGTGAGCTTAGAAGCCTTAAGCAATTTTCATAATTGGAAGCATGGAGGTACATTTTCAGACATTCATCTACAATCCCTGAAAATTCCAAGTTTCTATCTTGATTAGTTTCGGAGGAGATGCGTGGACAAAATGACCCTTACAATTTTTTAAATCGTCAATATCTGAAACCGGAAGTGACGTCACCATTTTGTGCAAATCGGTTGGAAAGTTTTTGTGAAATAACGCTCCAAAAAGTCAGAAAAAGAAAAAAAAGGTATAATAAAGAAAAAGACCCACTCGTTGCAAAGCAATGAGTGGGTATTCCGCTAATGTCGAAAGTAAAGCTGGAAGTTCCTGTAAAAAGCAGAGCTCTTTAACCAATAACAAGAGTAACTAAAATAAAAAGATGAAAAAAATCGAATTACTCCTGGTACGACTTAAGAAAACCCGAATAATTTTAAGTACGATTTAACAAAAACCTTTTTGATTTCAAGAACGACTTAACAAAAAAATCAGAATGTGTTTAAGTACAACTTAACAATTATTTTTGGTACGAGTTAATTTTACTATAAACATTACGCTATTTTTTAAACCAAGGACGCGGAAACAAAATTTCAGGAAAAATCAATTTTTAAACCCCGATATCTTTGTAATGCATCGTTTGATTTTAAAACAAATTCAGTTTTTAATTTAGTTCAATAAAAGCTGCTTTGTTGCTTTATAATAAATATCAAATTATTGGTCAGAAAAGAGTTATCATAAAAAAAACTTAGTAGCCCTTGTGTCCCCTAATTTGTGGGGCCAGCCCCTTTTTCTTGATATCAAATAAAAGGTATCGCTAATATAAACATATTTTGTTCTACAAGTGTTCATGAATTGTAAACCGTTCTCGAGATATCTGTACAAATGTGTTTTAGGGGCCTACCCTTTAACCCCTTACCGGGGCCACTAACAACAACATTTTTGGTTTAATATTGTTCAGAACATTATTTTGAACAACTTTTGTTCTACATTGCTTTTAAAAATATTTCTCCTTTTTCAGTTATTAATGATCAGAGTTTTGAGCTCTGGCCCCTTGAAACCCCTAATATTGTTCAGTAAAGAGTTATTGTAAGAAGACATTAGAGCCTTCTTGACCCCTAATTTGAAGGGCCAGCCCCTTTTTCTTGACATCAAATGAAAGGTCTTGTAAATATAGACATATTTCGTTTAACAAGTGTTCACAAAATGTTTACCGTTCTTGAGATATCTGTACAAATGTGTTTTAGGGGCCGGCCCTTTAACTCCTAAATGGGGTCATAAACAAAAACATTTAAGGTAGCATATTATACAAAACATTATTTTGAACAACTTTTGTTCTACATTGCTTTTCAAAATATTTCTCCTTTTTCAGATATTAATGATCAAAGTATTGAACTTCTGGCCCCTTGAAACCCCTAATTACCTAATATATGACTTAAGTATGGTACTGTGTAGATAAACAGCTGTACAATGAACATTTTTGCTTCTATAATTGATAACAAAATATTGTTCACTAAAAAGTTATTGCAAAAAGTCTTTAGAGCCCTCTTGGCCCCTAATTTGAGGGGTTAGCCCCTTTTTCTTGTTATCAAATAAAAGCCCGTGCAAATTAAAATAGCTTTTGCATTACATTTTTTGACAAAATATTTATACGTCAAAAGATATTACGGAAAATGTGCGAAAATTTTGTGAAAAAATTTGGTGCTAATTTTCAGGTTCAGGCGAGCTTCTAGGCCTTGCGCATTTTTCGCAATTGGAAGCATGGAGGGAAATCTACAGACATTCATTTACAATCCCTGCACATTTCAAGCTTTTATCATGATTAATTTCAGAGGAGATGCGTGGACAAAATGACCCTTAAAAATTTACAAAATCGTCCATATCTGAAACCGGAAGTGACGTAATCATTTGAAATTTTAATAATCAGTAGCGACATTGATGCGTTATAACTCCAAAAAATTTGGTGTAAATCAGTTGAATAGTTTCTGAGAAATAACGCTCCAAAAAAGTCAGAAAAAGAAAAAAAAGTATAACTAGAGCAAAGCTCGTTGCAAAGCAACGAGTGGGTCTTCCGGTGGTGTCGAGAGTAAAGGTAGAAGTTCCTGTAAGAAGCAGAGTTCTAAAACCAACTACAAAGAAAATTAAAAAAATAAATAAATCGAATAATTCTTAGTACGACTTACCAATGTCTAAATGATTTCAAGAACGAATTAACAAAAATCTTTACAATTTCTAGAACGACTTAATAAAAAAGTCCCGAATGTCTTCAAGTACAAATTATTAATTTCCAAATTATTTTAGGTACGAGTTAATTTAACTTTTAACATAACACTGTTTTCTTAACCAAGAACGTGGATTCAAAATTTCCGGAAAACTCAATTTTTAAATCCCAATGTTTTTGTAATGCATCGTCCGATTTTAAAACGGATTTCAGTTTCAAATTAAGCTTAATAAATGCTCCTTTGTTGCTTTATGATTTATATCAAATTATCGGTCAGAAAAGGGTTAATATAAAAAGACTTAGTAGCTCTTCTGGCCCCAAATTTGAGGCGTCAGCCCCTTTTTCTTGATATCAAATAAAAGGTCTCGCTTATATAAACATTTTGTTCTACAAATGTTCACGAATGGTTAACCGTTATCGAGATATCTAAACAACTGTATTTTAGGGGCCGACCCTTTAACTCTTTCCCGAGGCCACTTACAACAAAATTTATGGTATTATATTGTTCAGAACATAATTTTAAACAACTTTTGTTCTGCATTGCTTTTAAAAATATTTCTCCTTTTTCAGATATTTATGATCAAAGTTTTAAATTCTGGCCCCTTGAAACCCGTAGTTACGTAATATATGACTTAGGTATGATACTATATAGATAAACAGCTGTACAATGAACATTTTTGCTTGTATAATTAATAACAAATTAGTTTTCAGTAAAGAGTTATTGTAAGAAGACTTTACAGCCCTCTTTGCCCCTAGTTTAAGGGGCCAGTCCCTAGGATATCAAGTTAAAGGTCTTGCAAATATAAACATATTTTATTCAACAAGTGTTCACGAAATGTTAACCGTTCTTAGGATATCTTTACAGATGTGTTTTAGGGGCCGGCCCTTTATCTCCTAAATGGGGTATTGAACAATTTTGAAGAATTTAAGGTGGCATATTGTACATAACATTATTTTAAGCAACTTTTGTTCTACAATGCTTTTCAAAATATTTCTCCATTTTCATATATTAATGATCGAAATTTTGAATTTCTGGCCCCTTGAAACCCCTTATTACGTAATATATGACTTAAGTATGGTACTGTATAGATAAACATCCCAACAATGAACATTTGTGCTTCTATAATTAATAACAAATTATTATTCAGTAAAGAGTTATTGTAAGAAGACTTTACAGCCTTCTTTGCCCCTAATTTGAAGGGCCAGACCCTTTTTCTTGATATCAGACGAAAGTCCGTGTAATTTGAAACAACTTTTTTATTACATTTTTTAACAAAATATTTATACATCAAAAGATATCACAAAAAATGTGCAAAAATTTCGTGAAAAAATTTGATGCCAATTTTCAGGTTCAGGCGAGCTTTGAGGCCTTTACTAATTTTCATCATTGGAAGCATGGGGTACATCTACAGACATTTATCTACAATCCCTGAAAATGTCAAGCTTCTATCTTGATTAGTTTCGGAGGAGATGCGTGGACAAAATGACCTTTAAAAATTTTCAAAGTCATCAATATCTGAAACCGGAAGTGACGTCATCATTTCAATATTTTATAATTTGTAGCGCCGATCATGCTTTATCCGTCCTGAAAATTTTGTGCGAATCGGTTGGATTGTTTTTGAGAATAAGCGCTCCAAAAAAGTCAGAAAAAGAAAAAAAAGAATAACTAGAGCAAAGCTCGTTGCAAAGCAACGAGTGGGTCTTCCGTTAATGTCGGAAGTAAAGCTAGAAGTTCCTGTAAGAAGCAGAGCTCTTAAACCAATAACAAGAGTAACGATAATAAAAAGATGAAAAAAATCGAATTATTCCTGGTAGGACAAAACAAAATCCGAATGATTTTAAGTACGAATTAACAAAAACCTCTGTTTTCAAGAACGACTTAACAAAAATATCCGAATGTGTTCAAGTACGACTTAACAATAATTTTTGGTACGAGTTAATTAAACTTTGATCATTACGCTATTTACTGAACCAAGAACGTGGAATCAAAATTTCCGGAAAACTCAATTTTTAAATCCCAATATTATTGTAATGCATCGTCCGATTTTAAAACGGATTTTAGTTTAAAATTAAGCATAAAAAAGCTTCGTTGTTGCTTTATGATTAATATCAAATTATTGGTGAGAAAAGAGTTATTATAAAAAGAATTAATAGCCTTTGAAGCCCCTAATTTGAGGGGTCAACCCCTTTTTCTTGATATCAAATAAAAGGTCTCGCTAATTTAAACATATTTTGTTCTACCAGTGTTCACAAATTGTAAAACTTTATAAAGATATCTAAACAACTGTGTTTTAGGGGCTGACCCTTTAACCCCTTATCGGGGCCACTAACAACAACATTTTGGTATCATTTTGTTAAGAACATTATTTTAAACAACTTTTGTTCTACAGTGCTAATCAAAATATTTCTCCTTTTTCTGATATTAATGATCAAATTTTTCAACTTCTGGCCCCTTGAAACCCCTAATTACGTAACATATGACTAAGGTATTCTACTGAATAGATAAACAGCTGTACAGTGAACATTTTTGCTTGTATAATTAATAACAAAATATTGTTCAGTAAAGAGTTATTGTAAGAATACTTTAGAGCCATCTTGACCCCTAATTTGAGGGGCCAGCCCCTTTTTCTTGATATCAAATTAAAGGTCTTGCAAAATTAAACAACTTTTGCATTACATGTTTTAACAAAATATTTATACATCAAAAGCTATTTCAGGAAATGTGCGAAAATTTCGTGAAAAAATTTGGTGCTAATTTTCAGGTTCAGGCGAGCTTCGAGGCCTTGAGCAATTTTCATAATTGGAAGCATGGGGGTACATCTACATACATTCATCTACAATCCCTGAAAATTTCAAGCTTCTATCTTGATTAGTTTTGGAGGAGATGCGTGGACAAAATGACCCTTAAAAATTTACAAAATCGTCAATATCTGAAACCGGAAGTGACGTCATCATTTGAAAATTTAATAATATGTAGCACCGATCATGCTTTATCAGTCCTGAAAATGTTGTGCATATCGGTTGTTTAGTTTTTGAGAAATAGCGCTCCAAAAAAGTCAGAAAAAGAAAAAAAAGAATAACTAGAGCAAAGCTCGTTGCAAAGCAACGAGTGGGTCTTCCGTTAATTTCGGAAGTAAAGCTGGAAGTTCCTGTAAGAAGCAGAGCTCTTGAACCATTAACAAGAGTAACTAAGATAAAAAGATGAAAAATTCGAATTATTCCTGGTACGACTTAACAAAATCCGAATGATTTTAAGTACGACTTAACAAAAACCTTCCTGATTTTAAGAACGACTTAACAAAAAAAATCCGAATGTGTTCAAGTACGACTTAACAATTATTTTTGGTACGACTTAACTTTACTTTGAACATTACGCTATTTTTTAAACCAAGGACGCGGAAACAAAATTTCCGGAGAAATCAATTTTTAAACCCCGATATCTCTTTAATGCATTGTCCGATTTTAAAACGGATTTCAGTGTTAGATTCAACTTGATAAGCTCTATAAATCACATATTCATTTTTGATTTGATCAGAAAATTCATTTTTTCGAAAAATTTGTTTCACTTCCGGTTTAGACTGGAAGTGACAGATTTTTATTTCCAGCCTTATTGCACATGTAAATTGCCAAATTCATAACCACAGAATATTTCAAGACTCTATCTTAAAGCGTTTTTGAGAAATGTCGCGGACAAAATGACTTTTTTTAAAGTTTAAAAATGACGTAACGTCAAAACGGAAGTCACGTTGTTATGGAAACTTTAACATCTTTGAGGCATTATAATTGCACATAATCCTTGAAAGTTTCCTTTAAATAAGTTGAAAACTTTTTGAGTAATGAAGCTGAAAAGGAGTCAGAAAAAAAAGAAAAAGAAAAAAAATAATAATAAAAAGAAACCGAAGAATAACAAGAGGGTCTTCCGTTGGAAACGGAAGACCCTAATAAAGAAAAAGAAACCGTAGAATAACAGGAGGGTCTTCCGTTGGAAACGGAAGACCCTAATAAAGAAAAGAAACTGTAGAATAACAAGAGGGTCTTCCGTTGGAAACGGAAGACCCTAATAATAAAGAAAAAGAAATCGTAGAATAACAGAAGGGTTTTCCGTTGAAAACGGAAAACCCTTATAAGGAAAAGAAACAACAGATTAACAAGAGGGTCTTCCGTTGGAAACGGAAGACCCTAAAAAAACCCCAATAGAATAACAAGAGGGTCTTCCGTTTCCAACGGAAGACCCTAATAAGATTAAAGATAAAAACCCCGTAGAATAACAAGAGGGTCTTCCGTTGGAAACGGAAAACCCTAGTAATAAAAAGAAGCAATAGAATAACAAGAGGGTCCTCCATGGAAACGGAAGACCCTAATTAAAAAAGAATTACTTAGACACTTTCCTAAATGATGCTCTCGACTTTCTTTCAAGGTGACAACATATTAAAGAGGAAAATATTTATCTGGGTTATATATGTTATCATAAATGTTGTCTTTACTTAGCAAAAGAAATATGGTGCTATCACAAATCCAAATAGGTAAGGATTTAGGCCACTAGAAAGAGTAGTGTATAGTTTCTCTTTTTATAAGATATTAACAGTTTTGTATTGTCTCTAAAAAAAGGCAATTTAAAGTGGACTAACTCGTTTTTGTTACATAAATTAATATCTGCTCCATGATCCAGTTAAAATTCCACAGTGTCATCATGTCCGCATTTGGCAAGCTCTAAGAAGAGGACTGGCTCTGTCTTCCCTACATAAATTTATGTCCGAGCCTTTACTCAGTAAAAGTTGTACTGTGCTATCATATCCATTTTGACAAGCCATAAAAAAGGACTTACACCGGTTTCCTTACATCAGGTGAAATAACACATCATCACAAAATGGCTGACCTCTGATCGAAACAACATTTAAATTTATTTTATTAAAAGGATTTTATCGACAGGAACTTGAAACTTATTCTATACCGAGAGGATAAAATGTTGGGCTTGTGATCTGCTCACCCCGAGTTCAATTTCCGCATGCAGGGTCTTTGGTTGATACTCACTGAAATGAATTGTTTTAGATATTTATTTTTTTATCCCCTAACTGCAAAATGTTTCGCTTATATGACATAAGTGCAGTTTATTTTAATATCCTTTTATCTTTACATAATTTTTGGTCCTTTACTCAGTTAAAGTTGTGCGGTGCTATAACAAGCTAAAAGAGAAGGGCTGTCTCCGTCCTCCCTACATAAATTAATGTCTGCTCCTTCTTTCAGTAAAAGTTGTACAATGCTATCATGTCCGTTTTGACAAGCTATTTGGAGAGGACTGGTTTTGTCCTCCATACATAAATTAATGTTTGCTTTTTCTCTCAGTAAAAGTTGTACAGTGTTCTCATTTCCGTTTTCACAAGCTATAAAAAGAGGACTTGTTCCGTCCTCCCTACATAAATTAATATTTGCTCCTTTACTCAACAAATACTGTACAATGCTATCATGTCCGTTTTGACAAGCTATATGGAGAGGACTGGTTTTGTCCTCAATACATAAATTAATGTTTGCTTTTTCTCGCAGTAAAAGTTGTACAGTGCTCTCATTTCCGTTTTCACAAGCTATAAAAAGAGGACTTGCTCCGTCTTCTGTACATAAATTAATATCTGCTCCTTTACTCAATAAATGTTGTACAATGCTATTATGTCCGTTTTGACAAGCTATATAAAGAGGACTGGTTTTGTCCTCCATACATAAATTAATGTTTGCTTTTTCTCTCAGTAAAAGTTGTACAGTGCTCTCATTTCCGTTTTCACAAGCTATAAAAAGAGGACTTGCTCCGTCTTCTGTACATAAATTAATGTCTGGTTTTTCTCTTAATAAAAGTTGTACAACGCTGTCATGTCCGTTTTGACAAGCTTTATGGAGAGGACTGATTTTGTCCTCCATACATAAATTAATGTTTGCATTTTCTTCCAGTAAAAGTTGTACAGTGCTCTCATTTCCGTTTTCACAAGCTATAAAAAGAGGACTGGCTCCCTTTTTCGTACATAAATTAATATCTGCTCCTGTACTCAATAAATGTTGTACAATGCTATCATCTCCGTTTTGACAAGCTATATGGAGAGGACTGGTTTTGTCCTCCATACATAAAGTTATGTTTGCTTTTTCTCTCAGTAAAAGTTGTACAGTGCTCTCATTTCCGTTTTCACAAGCTATAAAAAGAGGACTTGCTCCGTCCTCCCTACATAAATTAATATCTGCTCCTTTACTCAACAAATACTGTACAATGCTATCATGTCCGTTTTGACAAGCTATATGGAGAGGACTGGTTTTGTCCTCAATACATAAATTAATGTTTGCTTTTTTTCGCAGTAAAAGTTGTACAGTGCTCTCATTTCCGTTTTGACAAGCTTTAAAAAGAGGACTTGCTCCGTTCATTGTACATAAATTAATATCTGCTCCTGTACTCAATAAATGTTGTACAATGCTATCATCTCCTTGTTGACAAGCTATATGGAGAGGACTGGTTTTGTCCTCCATACATAAAGTAATGTTTGCTTTTTCTCTCAGTAAAAGTTGTACAATGCTATCATGTCCGTTTTGACAAGCTATATGGAGAGGACTGGCTCCGTCTTTCATACAAAAATTAACGGCTGCTTTTTCTTTCAGTAAAAGTTGTACAATGCTATCATGTCCGTTTTGACAAGCAATATGTAGAGGATTTGCTCCGTCTTCTGTACATAAATTAATGTCTGGTTTTTCTCTCAATAAAACTTGTACAACGCTGTCATGTCCGTTTTGACAAGCTATATAGAGAGGACTGGTTTTGTCCTCCATATTTAAATTAATGTCCGCTTTTTCTCTCAGTAAAAGTTTAACTGTGCTATCATGTCCGTTTTCACAAGCTTTATAGAGAGGACTGGTTCCGTCCTTCGTACAAAAATTGACGCATTCTCCTTCTGTCTTTGACAGTAAAAGTTGTACAATGCGATCATGTCCGTTTTGACAAGCTATATGAAGAGGATTGGGTGCGTCCTTCATACAAACATTAACGTATTCTCCTTCTGTCTTTGACAGTAAAAGTCGTACAATGCGATCATGACCATATTCACAAGCTATATGGAGAGGACTGGCTGTGTTGTTTTGACGACATACATTTATGTCTGCTCCATTACTTAGTAAAAGTTGTACAGTACTTTTATGTCCGTTTTGACAAGCTATGTGGAGAGGACTAAATCCGTCCTTCATGCATAAATTAATTTTTGCTCCATTATTTAGTAAAAGTTGTACAGTTTTATTTCTTCGTTCTGCACCTGATTCTTCATGGTAATAACCTCCGTGTTCCTGGGTATCGTTACCAGCTGCTAATATTAAGGGGGTCCAATCGCGTTTTCCTTTTGTCTTTAGATTGACATCTATACCATTTCCTATCATCTCACGGAGTAGCTGATAATTATGGAACACAGCTACAATGTGAATAGGGAAAAAAGCTTTCCAAGGTTTGGATAACAATGTTTTTGTTGAGTCTTTAAAAACATTATTGATCAACTCTGTTGATCCATTGCAACACATTGCAGAATAATAGCAGGCGAGAGCATCGATTTCATTTTGTTTATAAAACAATTTTGTTAAAATGAATGCAAAAAAATTGTTTTTATAACTGCTGCGCTTTTGCTGTAGAATATTCAAGCAATATTGTGATATATGTGTATGACAAAATACAATTAAAGCAAACAGTGGAGATACTTCTTTTTCAAAATTTAAAAAAGAAAGTTTGGTCAAGAGTAATTTTTTTGATGCATGATCAAGCTCTTGTTTATCAATTGTAACTTTCTTTCTTGTCAGAAACATATGTATATTTTGGGGGTCTATTTTTTTTATCAATACTTTAATGACTTTTTCATTCCTTAGACAAGGATTGAGCACAACATCCAAAAACCGTTCTTCAAACAGTTCAGTAAAAAGTCTTTCTCCGAGTTCTTCAATATAACTTTCACTCAGATAAATATTGAACGGGTCGTTGTTTTTTTCACATTTTTTTATTCGTACCCTTCTTCTGAGGAAGCCGGTATCAGCGTATTTTATTATTTCTACAGGATAATCTGTTCCAAACATTTGTGTTGCAACTTCCATCACAAAATCGTGAATAAACTGATACCTGTCTCCAATTGTTTTGACAAAACAACCCTTTAAAGTATTAAGATAGTCCCTGATAGCTGCGGGTGATGTGGTTTCTGGTAGTCCACAAAGTTTTAATGTGTTTTTAAATTTGTGTTCCGTGTCTCTATCTTGTAAAAGATTGCTTACGCAAATGTCATTGTGAAAAAGAACAAGTAGAGCCAAAGCACAATATTTGTTCTTGTCTTTTGTTCTGAACCCAAATATTTCCTCCTTCAGCCTTGTTACAGGTTCTGTGAAAAATTTGATACATTTCTCTTCGCATTCTTCTTTGCTAGAATACAATTTACACAATAACGGGAAATAAGTTTCAACGTCAACGATCTTATCACAACCTTTTTTAGTTAGGTTCATATCGATTTTGTATGTTCTCAAAATCTGCCGTTTTTCATCAACGGATAGTTTGTTTTTGATATCATTGATGTCGACGATATGTGATTGATTCACGAGATAACGTATCACTCTAGTATCACAAATAATATGATTTCTACTCGACATAACAAGTTTTGCTGTTTCTAAGAACAACTTTAATTCTTCTTCATGTGTTTGCCATGAATTGTTTAATATTTCATCAAAAGATTCTTTTCCCAATGGATCATTAAAAACACAAATGGTTTTATTCTTTTGAAATCGTTCTGAAGAATATTCATCCACAATGTCTTCAACCGTTTTTACTCGTCTAACAGTCCAGCCCTGTTCTCTGTATTTGAGTGCAATATGCTGAATAATGGCTGACTTTCCGGATCCTGAGTGACCAGCCACAATAACCAAGTTCCTGCTTTTAATTTGTTTTTCCACTTCTTTGCACGCCTTGGTTGAAACAAAACAAAAGTCTTCCTGTTTCCATTGGTTAAATAGGGCCTTTTCTATAGTTGTTTCTACAATAAAAATAATGTAAAACAGTCGGTTTATGTACATAGGATCTTAGAAAAGAATACGAAGTTTGAGTTCAGACTTAAACGAATAGATAAATTAAATATACCTTAAGATATTTTCAATGCATATTAATTTTAACTTTTAAAAAGATGTGAAATTTTGTGACATCTCATTTTGAAAACATACACTTTGAAAAAGAAAATAAATATGGAACAAGTCAACGCTCTTTGAAAAAGGTCTATCTCAAATGCGTAAACATTGTCAATATAATCACACTTTAAAAACGGTTAACATGCATGGTTTGGTCGAAATACTTAATACTTTTATAATGATAATAAATGATTATTAACCCTGTCTAGCTCAATACGATAAATAAAAAAAAAGAAACCAAGGGATTCAAAGAAACTGTAAGTCTTTTCTTTCAATCCGAAAATGCAGCCATAACCCTTATTCGGACGGCAGTGGACTTACAAAAGTTAAGAACAATACATTATAGGCATAGTAACAATGCATAATTATGGTTTATCTCCAACGATTGTGAACGTGCAGAAGAAAATTCAATATCAAATATTTTCACTATATGGCCATATTGCCCCTACCCAATGGTCCATGAACCTCTGTACCAAGGTTCAGGAAATTCACAATAAAGGTTGAAAGCGTCATGAATATAATAGCCAGTTTATCTTTCCCCGGTAGCAATAGACACAGGATGAATGACCATCTTTAAGTTCTCCTTAAAGATAGCTTAAAGGTGCTTAAAGGTAGCTTAAAGACGATATTTAAGCCACCTTTAAGCTATATATGTTGCTTAAAGGTGGCTTAAAGATAGCGTAAAGATTGCTTAAAGGCAGCTTAAAGACTATCTTTAAGCCACCTTTAAGGACAACTTATAGGTCCTTAATGACCAAACTTCTTTAAGCCACCTTTAAGCCATTAATAAAAAAAATAATTCAATATTGTGCTTTATTTACCAACAAAATGTATTAACTTTATGAAAGAAAAGTTTTTAAAAACGGTTTTTGTTCTAGGAAGAAAAAAAAACAACCGCCATCGGCGAGAATTGAACTCGGGACCCTTTGTTTATTAGCATCACCTCACTTCCTATGCGGCACGGTAACTGCGCGGGGATGTTAAGGAAGCATATGGGCAATATGCCGTCTTATTTTGACTGTTGTATTCAAAATCGTGAAATTAGATAATTATTTAAAATAGATGTCAGTGCAATAAAATCGGGTAGTACATCACTGCCACATTGGTGCATTATCACGTGACAACTATAAATAGCCTATGTATATTCCTTAACATAAAATGAGATAGAACAACACTACCCCGCGGTTTCCAAAATAAAATAAACATACCAAATGAAGGCAAAACATCTCAGTTTAATCAAAACCGCTGCTAGAATCCTATGTGTTTCCTTATTTAAAAGTTATTCATCCGGTATTCGTAAAACCTTCCCAACGTTTATAAAGTTTGCACGGAAAACGGCAAATTGCATTAAAACAACACACAACATGGGATTCTAGCAGCACTTTTCAATTTAAGCATTGATCAAACTAACAATACGTATAAAATTTCAAGTTCAATATACACGGGGTAGTGTTGTTCTAGTCGGATTGTTATATCATAAACAACGACAGAGGAAAGCCTGGCCGAAAAATAAAAGCAAATTTACATACCTTTTTGCGAATGATTGATTAAACTAACATCTCCCCCAGTATTCTTATGTTCAATTCTCAATAAATCACACCCCAATACTTTATGAGAGTTCTTAGATTAGTTATATTTTGAATATGTTTACAATGCTTTCCGATCAAATTCACACGACATTCAACTTTTAGTCATGACGTCATCAATGTGTAAATCTACGTAATACAAACTAATTTCTGGCAAAAATTGTCTTCAGTATATTTTATTTGTTTTTTGGTCTACGTTTCGTTGCTTATATATTTGAATATGTACATAATAACTAAGATTTGTGATTTCACGGAATAACATGTAACTCAGATTCCATATGCTTCCTTAACACCCCCGCGTGACATATTTATGAGTGTTTTTATATCCTTATATATCAGTGGATATTGAATCAATATATTTACTTGAAAAGATTTTGACAAACCATTCAGTATGTAACAATCAATTATATCTAATTTATAAATTACATGCATGCATGTATTTAGAATGAAATACGGAACTTGGTCTTCAGTGAACAAAAATATGTTATACCTAAATGGAAACCGTTAGGTTCACTAGTAGGCTTTCTTAGTTAATAAATTTAAACCGATTAGATATACATTCATCTCATTTATAGCTATAAAAATGTAAGAAAGAAAATGAAATCATTTCTTTTATTAAATGCATTGAAACTATTAGGGTATTTGCTCAATTTACCGCAATTTCCCGGTTTTCATGATCGCGGCGCCGTTCCAGTATGTTTAAATATTTAATTGTATACATGATTTTTAAACTATCAATTCTATAACAAACAATATTACCAATTACCGGTGACGTATTTACTGCATGTGGCAATTGCAAATGATGTACACATATACTTGTACGTACAATTGTATGATGTACCAGGCCGGGTATGCGACATATTTTCCCTTATACATATATTTAAATACCGGTAATTAACCCCTATTGATGATCACCGGTATATTAATTAATTAGCCTCAAGATTTTACTTTTACATACATGTATCGTTAATTTGAAGACGTAACATTTTTGAAACCCAGAGCTAGGAAATAATACTTTAAAAATGAATTACAAATGTAAATTAACTTTTATTCGCTAGACTTATCGTATACTCGTACATACTAAGATTCAACGCCTTTAGAAACCCTGACGTGCACCTGGGCACACGACACACCTGTTGTGTATATCTTGTATATTCTGTGTTATTTCCATTGGGTTTTCTTAAGTTGAACAAACAATAGATTTTAATTAGATATACACAAACCTGCACCTGGGCACACGACACAACTGTTGTGTATATCTTGTATATTCTGTGTTAGTTCCAGAGGTTTTCTTAGGTTGGACAAACAATAGACTCTTATTAGATATACATAAACGAACAAAACTATGTCTAGACAAACAAAGCAGTAATATCCTGCCCGATATAACAAAGGCAGTTGAGAGTCTTGTATCTAGCAGATCTAGAGTTAGACCTAGAAATATTAAAAATTGAAAAAAACTAGAGCAAAGCTCGTTGCAAAGCAACGAGTGGGTCTTCCGTTAATGTCGGATGTAAAGCTGGAAGATCCTGTAAGAGGCAGAGCTTCTAAACCAATAACAAGAGTAACTAAAATAAAAAGATGAAAACAATCGAATTATTCCTGGTACGACTTAACAATATCCGAATCATTTTAAGTACGACTTAACAAAAACCTTTCTGATTTCAAGAACGACTTAACAAAAAAAATCCGAATGTGTTTAAGTACGACTGAGCAATTATTTTTGGTACGAGTTAATTTCACTTTAAACAAAACACTATTTTTTAAACCAAGGACGCGGAATCAAAATTTCCGGAAAAATCAATTTTTAAACCCCGATATCTCTGTAATGCATCGTCCGATTTAAAAACGGATTTCAGTTTTGAACTCAGCATGAAAATTACTGTAAGATACGTACGTAAAATTTTTAAAATTGAAAAACATGAAAATTCAAAAAAATTGGTTTTGCTTCCGGTTTCGACCGGAAGTGTCAGAATTGAGTCTCCAGCCTTATGTCATAAGTAAAACGATAGTTCTACCTTCTCTGTAAATCTCATAGCTTTATCTTAAATCAAAAATGAGAAAAGCTCCGGACAAAATCACTTTTTAAAACGTGAAAAACGTCAATATCTGACGAAATTGATGACGTCATCAAATTATTTTTTCATATCATAGAGATCTTTTAGATACACATTACACCTGTAAATTTCAAAACAATCGATGCAAGCGTTTTTGAAATATTTGAGTTGGAAAAAAAATAAAAAGAATAATAATAATAAGAATAAGAAAAAAAAGAAACCGTAGAAAAACAAAAGGGTCTTCCGTTGAAAACGGAAGACCCTAAAAATACAAACCTTAAACCGATTATCAAATTAAATCATGCATTTTTGGTTCATTAACATTATTTTGTTTAATAACCAGATGAACTGAGAGAGAGAGAGAGAGAGAGAGAGAGAGAGAGAGAGAGAGAGAGAGAGAGAGAGAGAGAAATTTCACCGATTAATTTATAATAGGAAACAAACATACTTTAATTAGTTTCATGCACAGATTAAGATACAGACACTGTGCTCACCCCTACAATAATTTTGAAACCCCCCCCCAAAATTATAAAGAATTTTATAACGACAATGTGTCAATCGGAGCGGTGTTGATGATAGCGATCTGTGTTTAATGGAGCGACAATTAAAACCGCCTGGAACACCACCACCCTTCCTTGGAAATTATATTACATGTATCATTCGTATGACCCCCTCCCATCACTATGAAAGAGCTTTTTCATTTAATATATGTTTTTATTGTTCAGCTTGATCAAACTTTACTTAAAGGGAACTAAAAGATGGTTTAAAGACAACTTAAAGGGAGCGTAAATGCCACTTAAAGATGGCTTAAAGGTGACTTAAAGAAGTTTGGACATTAAGGACCTATAAGCTCAGCTTAAAGGTGACTTAAAGGTGGCTTAAAGATGGTTTATCCTTTAAGCCACCTTTACACTACCTTTGAGCCACCTTTAAGGACTTGCTTTAAGATTGTTTTTCGCCCTGTGAGAGAAGAATACATTTTCGTCATACGGACATACTGTGCCCAGCCCTAAAATATCCACCCCTGACTAAGGAACCATGAATTTAATAAAAATTATTACCAGGCTTCATGGACACTGTAACAATGCATTTATGTATTCCTAAAAGGTGTACGAAGAGAGATTTCTGAATTGGCTCGCAAAGCGAGTGAGTCCTTGTTATCTTAGTGCATTAATAGCTTTTGTTTGCGTAATTGCTAACTCGAAGGGGCTTAACAATCTCATTTGAATTTACCCATACAAATTTCAAGTTTTTCTTGATGTTTAAGAAATAAAAAAAAATCAAAGTTATATTTGTTAAAATTAAATATGGATATTGTTGTCATTGCGCAGAGTGATGCGTAGTGCAAACAACTGTCCAATTAGTGAATAAAAAGCAACACAAGTGATTAACTACATGTTTACGTTTTCACAATAAACACATGATTAGACTAATTTACTACTCGATTTTAAGACTGCGGGAACGTCAATTCATAAATAAAATCTGTTTTTTTGTTAAAAAAAGGGCAAAGATCGGGTACAATATTATCATGGTCATAATAACAAACATTGCCGATTTTCAATGTTAAGTAGTACGTTGAGACCTCACAAGTCATAAATTCCAGTGTTTGATTTTCATAAATTTTGTGATTTTTGCTGTTGCATTCCTATTTGTTGACTAATATAAAACTAAATTAATGTTGATACATGTACATGGAATAATATCAAAAGTAAGCACCAGACACGCATATTGTAACCATTTACACTTAATCTTTAAATGACCACATGGGGTCTTTGGAATGCCAGACAATGTAAGAACACCTCCAAATCGAATTATTAGGAACACGGAATTTACGTGAAATCTGTATTCACTGAGAAATCAGCAATGGCAGTAAGGCTTTTTTCAACAAATGGACTTATACAATGCAGTTGATCAAACCACATATTTACCATGTCAAATGAGTGTTTGTAAATTTCGAGCAGGACATTTGTAAAGAATGATGTAAATATTCTTTTAAGTGTGCAAAGTTCTTATTTCATCATCGTTGAAAAATCAACAGAACGTGTGGAAAATGTTATTCTTTTCTAAGTTTTTGTCTATAAAAACATAACTAGGTATGCTTTTACAAAATAAAACATCTTATTTATCATTTAGGTAATCTTTTTATTTTCATATGTAAAATGAGAAAACATAGGAGAGTATGAATACCATGTTTCAAGAATTATCAGTCCAACAGTAAACTCCACATGCTTGCCTTGTGACTTAAAGGTTTAAAATAGCGTGTGTGTTAAAATAAGATTTTGTAACGCAGAGAGGAATAATAAAACATACTAATAATCGTAAGGATATGAAATATTTAGTCTACATTTATATAAAAGACAAGGTGTGTCATATTGCATATATAATGATAAACACTCTGAACACAAAACCTGGTATGCATTCAATTTGAATTCATGGTCAGGTTCAACAAAGGTAGATCTTAATCTGAAAACATGGGAGAGTATTTTATAGCGATGACAGCCAAAATATAAAACTATAAAAAGTAATGCATTTTCTTGGACACAATTTAAGAAGATATTTTGTAGCTAATTACTTGAGACACGTTTTAGTTGAATATCTTTTATACACTGCATTCAGAGTTTTCATTCTTCAGTGTTTGCTATGATATTTTTGCTATCTTCATATACAGAGGTAATGCTTTGATTTTTTTTTAATTTTGGAATCCAGCTTTTTAAGGTCTTCCGTTTCCAACGGAAGACCTTTCTATTATTGTGCTGGTTAAGATTATTCTTACTTTTTTTTTTTTTTTTCTTCCTAGACGCGAACTTTGAGGCTTCATATCGTGCTCATTTCTTAACGGTTTTTCCTCAAATTTTCAGGGCTAATGGACTTAACAAAACACTATCTTCATCAATTCATAAATGTTAGAATTCCCTTTCCGGTAACGAGTTATTCCCCTTTTGAAATTTTTTAGGGCCTTTGGTTTCCAGACAAAGGCTCCGAGACTATGATAGCAGGGAATGGGAATCCAACGAATGTGAATAGCAGAGACATTGTAGTGGTGCACATTAGTTTTTGTTTTTAGATTACGTTTTTTATTTAGGAAAAGGTAGGGGGTCAAAAAACAGGATTCAAAAAAGTGCAAAAATTTAGACATATTTTCCTTTTTATCTTTTTAACGAAAAATATTTTGTTAAGACATGTAGAATAAAAGTTGTGCAGAATATCAAGGGCTTTCATTTAACACCAATAAAAAAGAGCTGGCCCCTTAAATTAAGGGCCAATAGCCCCTAAAAGTTTTTGCTTAATAACTCAAAAACGGTTAGGATTTTGATATGGCTGTCGCTGGAAAAGTTGTTTGTTGGGATCTCATAAAGGTCGTAACAATGTTATTTTGTAAGTGATTTGTGTAGTATGAGTGTAAAAAGCTTTACATGTTGACATGTACTTGTTTTCATTTGACAAGTTAATGAAAGTCTTTGTGCGTACAACTGGCATAAAGTTACCGCAGAAAGTATGCTGGTTTATACAGGAGGCATTAATTCATAAGAATTTTTTTTGTTGTTAGAGTATAAGCTTTTCCTTTAGGAGTTAAAGTCATTGTTGTTAAGTTCTTATAGTGCACAATCATTAAAAACGGCAATTGGAAAACAAAACATTCTTTTTCTTTTCTAGTAAACCACAAAATATGGAATTAAAAAACTCTATGCATTATATTTTAGTTATTAACTCCATTTAAAATCTACCTTGAATCAGAGCTGCATGTGTGTGTGTGTACCATTACGTAAGCTCTCCCTTGCCCGCGGCCGAGAAAATCGGTTACCATGCTCGCGGCTGGACTACCTAGCGGTCAGCGGTTATCTAATACACGAGAGTTCCGTCTCTCATATATGAGTTTATTTAGCCGCGAACTCAAGAATTGTTTTAGTTTTGATTACACAAAACCTTTTGTGGATTAAACGATTGGATGTCAAGTAAGAAATAGTTCATTTAATTAATTTAAGCAATGTCATTCTTAAAGCAATAATAGACATAGATCAATTGTGGGGTTTAAGTTTAAAATATATAACTTCTATTTGATAGAGTAAGGTCATTATACTGCAAACTTTTCAAATCTTCCTTGGTTCAGAGCTGTGCGATTGTGTGCTTTGTACCTTTACGTAATCTATTCTTCGCCCACGGCCGAGGAGATCAGCCACGGCTGCATTACCTAGCGGTAAGCGGTTATTTAATATACACAAGATTCGCACACCGCGACTCTCACTTACATGCATATGAACGTGTTTGAGTTAATATAGCCGTATATAAAAGAACTGTTTTAATTTTATGTTATAAAAGTTTGTCCTACTTGTATATATATTTAATTAAATATTTGAGTGTAAATAAATATTAATGAACGATATTACTCCGAATCGGAAAAATCGTTAGACATAAACTAATGGTTCGTTTGTTTAGGTAAAGTACTTTAAAAACTGTAAAATTAATGTTTTAAATCAACACCCCCCTCTAATATTAAACCTTTAAATGATGATCATCCCTCGCACATGGCTGAGGAGATCCAGCGCGAGTGGATAAGTGATCCGCTGTCGGTTCGTGTTCTTCTACATGTACCTTATGACGCGTTTATATTTCATATTTTGCACGGACACAACTATATTTTATTATCTTTTCAACTATTATATTGGTTTAAGATGAAAAGATAAATTTATTTTACTTGTACAGTTGATTAAGCAATTTGATTTATACGATAGCGTACAAGGTAGTTTAAACATGAAATTATAATCAAAGTTCCATGTTTGCGGTAGGTGCTAGCACGATAAAGGAATGCTCTGAATTGAGGCATTCGATGATTATTTTAAAAAATATTCACATGAGTTTAAACAACTTTAGATAAGATTCTATCGGTCACATATTAATCACTTCTGTAGTTTCATTGTGGAAGCGAACTCATTGCTGCCCCCCCCCACCCCCCCCCCACTCCTCCCGCCCCGCTGACAGGTGCTCGCGCTGGATTTTTTTTTTTTAATTGGAGAAAAGATAGCAAGATCTGCCAAAAATCATTTTTGGTGGTTTCTTCTTACGTGTAACATTTTGTTTCACTTTCCCACCCCTTTGTTTATTCGGCCAGTCTGTGTTAATTCAATTGCCGCATGCGACCGAGAATCTTGTGTCGCTTCAGCGCACACATCTCAGAACATTTATAGCCCTAGGTCATCAATTGTTATGTAATTGAGTAACAGTTGGAAGGGTGACTTTACTACATAAAATAATAAAATCATAATATAATCTATTTGAATTGAGTACCATGCGTATAGATTCCCATAATAATTAATTTTTTATTTCCTTTCTATGTTTACATTTAATTTTGTTCAAATAATTAATAGCGAGCGCAGCTCGCCGGCGCGCAGCGCCGGCGCGAAGCGAGCTCTACCGGCAAGGCGTGTGTGAATAGAAAATTCGGACTATTTGCACATTCATTCAACGGATTTTTTTGGCGTCAGTAAATCGGACCAGTAATGCATCGTTTTAATCGTCTCAGTAGTTCCCTGTAATCATGTCAATTTTTATCACTTCACACTCTCACGAGAATCAGCAAGACAAATTTAGACAGTAAAAACAATAACGATGTAAGCGACATACAGTCAATGTTACCTCTAAAGTTCACCTCAGTACACTTTCAATCAAAAATAATCGTGTGACGTCACAAACGTTTACACATTGATCCGATATATTTTTTCGGAGTCAGTAAATTTTGACCCACAATTCATAGTACCAATGGTTTCCAACCTCACGTTCCAACATCACGTTCTCCCGAGAATCAAAGTAAAACCTTTGAAAAGCTATTAAGATGTGTAATTTTAAGAACATCATGCTTTTTAAGTAAATAAAACAGTATACTTCGCATACTTTTATTTCTCAAGGGAATTTTAAAGAGTAAGACGACACTTAACCAACGTCAGCTTTGACGTCACAATAAGCACTGATAAGGGGAAATTACTCTAATTGATGTTATTGTAAATCTGCTGAAATGACCAAAATCCTCTCAAAATCTTGCAAAGGCTAAGATAAAGAACAGCTGACGAATAAGGACATTTCTTCAGATACAGGAAACAGTTGTAAATTGCACTTATTTGGATGAATGCTCACAAATATTTTATTCACTATAATTACGGTAATTTCCTGAAACGTAACGTTATACGTAGCAGCGCCTTTTTTTAAAGGGGTGGGTGGGTGGATGGCAGCCTCATCCAAAAAATCTTTGCAAGCAAAAAGAAAAATAAATCATGAAAATTCTAATCCTTCAGCTCTTTAGCAGTTCAATGGTTTCTTTATTTTCACTTCCATTTATTACATGCGGGGGGGGGGGGGGGGGGACAACACCATGTTCTTTTAACATGATAAGCAAATATTTTAAAGCGTAAACTAAGAATAAAATTAAACATTAATTATTTTTTTTAAGTGGAGGGGCAAATCCATGGTAAGTCGATTTTCTATGTATAAATTGACGAAAATGAAAAAAAATTTAGCATGGGGGGGAGCTCTGTGATGAGTCAAGTTTTATATGTAAGTTTAAGAAAAAATGTCTACTGCAAAAAAAAAAGGGGGAAATCAATCAATCAATCATAATCACAATCACTTTAAAAGAGGAGATGCAGTGCAATGAATATTTATATATTAAAATCTTTATTATTTAACAACATTGTATCTGAGATTAAACTATTGTTCTACATATAAATAAATAAATTATAACAAATCTTATAAACTATGAATAATGAAAATTTACTGAAAAATAGGTATGTTTTATTTTTTGGCATTCAAATTTCACGTTGTTAATTTTATTTTATTAATTTATTATAATTCATTGTTTGATCACATGCGGTGCTCGCCCCAACGGTCGCACCGTAAAACATATTAAATTTTCTATCATTTAAATTGTGTGCTTCATCAAATACTGATTCCGATTACCTTGAAGTCATTAATTTTCCATTGGCTTATGACAAAAGAGAGACGCCTGACCATCCAATGAAAACAAATACACAGAGTTTGATTGACAGGTTCAGCCAGGTGCAGGTCTCACCCGATGTCCGAGGTTATGTGTGCTGTTTGTACACAGCCGAATGGTCTCAGTAAGAGTTATCAGTAGGAGTTATCGATGTAAATAAATAATAAAAATACATGCCTATCAAAACATGATCGTGCAAGTTAAAGTTGATTTAGGTTTGTTCCATTAGAAATCATGTTTCACTAACTGTATTTAATATTTTTTATGTATAGCGAATATTAATATTGTTTCAGTACTGAAACATCGCATGAAAACGTTAAATATACATGTACTCTGTAACTAGTCGTCTTTTAAAAGCGAGCGTAGCTCGCCGGGAGCGCCGGCGAGCGAAGCGAGCTCTAAGAATTAGTGTGCGCGGGAAGAAGAACGAGCAAAGCCTACTGTTCATCAAACAAAATTTTTTGTCTACGTCCCATAATGCTCTCTAATGTTTTCACCCGTGGTGCTATGCCAAAAATGTCCGACTTTTAACTCGTAATTTACGGTGACTTAAAGTTTGAAGACACGTTTTGAGTACCGCATATGCTTTGGCGAGACTCAAAAGATTTGTTACACACTTCTATACTTTCGTATTGAGTCGAGAAACAAAGTCATGGATGACGTCACAATGCACTCGCGCTATATTTCCCGCGATAAATTTAGAGGTGGATCAAACATCTGTAATGAAAGTACTGACTATTGCAGTATAAACTGCGATACCTGCCTCATTGACATATGATTTGTTTTTAATCTTTTTTTGATATAGAGATTTTATATATATAAACCAGCAAGAGCCATACTTTACTGTCATATCGATCTATTGTTAAGCTAATTGTGCATGCATGTACAGTAGGCAGGTAAGTATATGAGAAGGGAGGAAATAAACAATAGAACATTTTGAACTAAATAAAAAGGAATAAAATGAAAAAATAAACAGGTAATAATATTATTTAGATATTGCATATAGTCAGACTATTGAATTTAAAAGTGGGAAATTACACTACTACAAAGAGCTCTCTCTCTCTCTCTCTCTCTCTCTCTCTCTCTCTCTCTCTCTCTCTCTCTGTAGGGGGTTGCGCTGTATGTATCATAACCATTAAAATGAGTACCTTTAGCATACTTATTGTAGAGCAATACTCTCTTAAAAATTCTTTGACATTCGTTGATACCTAAATAAAAATATAAGTTGACAATGATGCAAGGTATGTGTAATTCTTGCTGCGCTCGCCAGAACGGTAGCACCGTAAAACATATTACATATACCTTTCTTTTGTTTGTTAAAAATTCGTTCAATTTTGTTAAAGTAATGTAAAACACGGGCGCCATTTTGAAACAATTAACTTGTCAGAGAGTTCCGAATGAAATCTGATGAACGTTTCACACGGTTCTCGCACGCTTTGCCCGAAACGCTAAACGGTTTACATGAAACTCTAAAAGGTTTACACGAAACGTTTCTCGCACGTCGGCCGCACGCTTTTTTGGTGTAGTAGTACGTTTTAGGGTCTGTAAATTTTGTCAGCACGCATTTCTAAACTTGCACATAGTCTTCAAAAAATTTAGAAATATTTTAATATAGAAGTTAACTTTGAGAAAAGTTTACGTGTTTTGTAGGCGGGTTTAGTTTAAAAAAGAAATACACTTCCTGACATGAATCACGAGTACATACTGTTTATAACAATGCTTGCTACCCTTTGAAAATTTAACTCGCCATTAAACATCTCATTTTTTAAAGAATGTTTGAAACGATCACATAAACTCTGCTCGACAAATACTTTTCCTAAAATATTTTCTTCCTTTCTTTTTTCAAAACACGTTTTATATACAGGCTTTCAATCACAACACGTTTTTATAACAAAAGCAGAACTGAAAGTATAGTCATTATAATCGTTTGACACCATATAACATATATTTTCAACTCGCAGCAACAACGGAAGACCTACTCGGGGCTTTGCCACGAGCTCTGCTCTAGTTGTATCTTTAATTCTCATTTTAAAACAAGCAAGGGTTTTGTTTATGTGGAGGAGCAAGTAAAAAGATTTTGTTTATAACCAAGTTGTTATCGAATTTATTTGGTTGTTTTTTTTAATAGTTATTAACTTGTCCCCAAACTTCAAAACTGTTCAATCTGTAACAAATGAATCATTTCACTGCGTGACAATTGTATTGGGGACATCACTTTAAAGAAAATATAATTACTGCATGCATTTTTGAAATACATGTGTATAGATGCAATTAATATGGAATATATCTTACCATGAAAACATTGAAAAGAAAAGTCATGTTTGGGGCAGTAAAATGTATCTGCTACACCGTGATTCAATGTATATCTAATACTTTACAAACTTAAAATTTTATGATGAAGTTCTTGGCGAAAATACTCTTAAAGTTAGATTTAAACTATTTTTAGCTCACCGAGACGAAGTCGGTGGAGCTTACGCTCTATCGTCAGCATCCGGACCTGGTAAAAGTTTTGGGAGTAGGTTTTACAATATTGTATCATATGATATGGTACAATATTACATAACAACATAGAATATCATTTTTATGATACAATATTGTTTCATATGATATTAATGATTATTATGACAAACCACCATTCCTAGTACAATATTCTAATAAAGATTATTAACTATGATTATCATATGATATTATAAAAGTGGTTTCATAAAGGTGATGTCTGCCACCTCTGTAATCGTTTCAAAAGACAGAATAGAAATTTTATGCATTACCAACAATGTAATAAAAAAAAATCCATCAAAATATTGACAATATGTTGAGAGCGAGTCAACTCTCAGGCCCTTAAGGCCTTTGATTTAATTTTTTTGTTGCCTTTTACCCCCGTCCATAATCATATATTTCACAATTTGTACATCTTCATTTGTAGAGATGCTGCAAACCAAATATAGACAATATATTCAATGGAACAAAAGTAGAAAAAAGGAATTGAACATCGTGGACAATTATTTGTTCAGGGTTAAATTTTGAAGTTTTAACATAACGCCAACTATCCAGATATGACGTCTCTAGGGTGCGGCGACTTTCCTCACCTCACGCCCTATAAGACATATTATCTTTAGAAAAAATAAGATATTGCATTAAAATGTTCAGATCTGAATTGATATAGGTAGATATTTTTAAGTACGGATATATGTACCTTTATGATGATTTTTCATCAATTTCGCATTTGTAACATTACTTTTGGATCAACCCTTGAACATTGATGGATAACAAAATTTTTCGTAAACTTGTTCATATTTCGTAAGTTCTATGGTTGATACAACGACCTTGTCAGCAAATACAATCTTCCACTGGGTCACATGCTGACTCACGTTTTTATACAAATTGTTAGATCATAATGAATCACCTTATTGTCTACGGACTTTTCTCTTTTTTCCCGATTACGACAAAGAGCACACGGCGAATGTGACCTGTCAGCACAGAATGCTCATTCCTCGTCGGCACCTGATCCTATCTCTATCTTTTTGGAGGTCCGTGTTGCTTTGCTTTGAATTTGTATTTCGTGTTAAAGATTTTTGAGATGGTTGACGGCTTGTTATTGTCATTTTTTCATTCATAGATAACAATAAATATCGATCCATGTGTTCCATTTACTTTTTAATCTGGTACAAATATTCTTATACATGTACTTGGTTTTGCCGATTATCGAAAACTTAACAATATGGAGAAAATAATATTAAGGTTTTTATCATCATTTGATAAATAAATATTGCATACCGGAACGCTTGTCTTTGATTTCTTTTCAAACTAAATTGGTTTAAAATGTTTGCATATACATTGTAACTAACCTAAAATTGTAGTATCGAAACGAGTCGCAAAAAGTACGCAGAATCCAGTTAAAAATTATCAACCTTCCTAGAAGAGTTTTTAGATATAATATTTACAGTTTTTAATAAACATGGCAATATTCAACAGTGAAGTAGTTAGAATTTTGAAAATAATTTGTTTCGTCGTTTAAGCCGTTTCTAAACGAGCAAAGGAACTCTAAAAGGTATAACGACAAGAGCACGTCTATAAAAACGGATAAGCGCTCCATCATGAAACTCTGTGTCGACTTAGATAAAACACCGATTGAAAGATGAAATCGATGGAGAAAAGAGATAAATATAGAAATATTTTGACCTCACTTATATTTACAGGCAAGGCAGCCATTTTCTTGAAAGAGTTTGCGGTTGTACCTTCTGGCAAAAAGGTGAATACAGCAAAATACCTGGTTAACCAAGAACTGCGACGTTATAAAAACGGCGTTAAAATTCAACGTCAGACTGGGTCACGAGGTTTGTATAGGCAATGTTTATAATATGATATTTATATTTTTCCGTGCCGTTGCCGGGCAGCATTGTTAAGGGAATATGGGACTCACACCAAAGTAATAAAAAAATTATAAAACTTAGTTCAACGGATAGCACTGTAGTTCCTCTAACAGAAATATGTTTGTTTTTTGTGCTTGTTGTTGCTTTTTGTGTTGACCTTAAATGCAAAATGGTAAAAAAAAATATTTTGATATAATCAAAAGTCTTATTTTTTAACTGAAATAAAATGTTCAAATGTTATGCTTTCACTGGAAAATGAGAGACTCATATGTCAATGAATCAGAAAAAAAAGATATGGCAGTCTGAAATTCCTCTGGTCTGCTTTTCAATTTATGCAATTTTTACTTGAACACTATTCTAGCCCAGATAAAAATATCAAAACCAACATATCTGTTTATCAAACATTTATTCATTTAAATGTCTCACTATTACAATGCTAGACCTTCAAGAAAATTTCACAGAAAAGTCTTAAATCATTTAAGTTCCAAATTTCCTCTGTTTAACTTGAAATTTCTCTATACAACGACAAATTTTAAACTTTTTGCACCTTTTAATAAGATAGCAGGTAAAAAAATATTTCTTTCGCATTGTACACAATTCCTAAAGAATTACTTTTCGATTTTACAGAAAAATTCAAATATATATTCCTAATTCATGATTTATTACAATGGCAACTAATGATATGTATCAACTCTGAAACATAAAGATCGACTTCACAAAATGATTTTACTAATTGATTTAAAACAATCCTTTTTCCATATATAGTCTTTAATTCAGTAAAAAGAATCATTAATAACAACTAATAGACATATTGTTCTCGAACAATTATAGGTCTTTCTACCTAATTGTGTTTTATGTTAAAATGAGATTGCTTCGATAGAATATTTTTTTTTATCTGTGTTACTTCATAAAAAAGTGTCAAAAGATTAAGTATGCAATTTTTATTTCTTGACCTTGACCTTTGACCTTTAAATCATTTTGATTTGACAAGGTAGATGCTTCAATACCAACTCGTCCTATGTATCTATGATTTTTAATTCAAAAGTTATGTGTGTTTTTATTGAATGTTCGAAACTTTCAGGGGCAATAACTGTCAGAAAGGGACTTTGGGCCCTTTCGGTATAAATAGATCGAAGGATCGTCTAAATGTACTGAATACATTAGTAAAAGTTTCAAGTCTCTATCTCTAACAGTTCATGAGGAGTAGTGGTTACAAGCATTTTGTACAATAGGGGCAATAACTCTATATTTGTTTTAAAATAGGGGCTGAAGGGTTATATTTTGAAATGTCTCAAAGGTCCTACTACATCCATGAAAAAGTTTTTCTCTACCACCCTAAGCAAAAGAGATCGAAAAACTCATTAATTAACGGATTTCAAATTACTTTGACCTTTGACCTTTATGTCATTTTGTTTGGCCAAGGTAAACGCTTCTATTCCAAGTGGTCTGAGGTCTCTAAGACAAATAATAAAACAATTGGATATGATTTTATAGAAATTGAAAAACTTTTAGGGGCAATAACTGATAGAAGGGGGGGGGGGGGGGCTCAGACCCTTTTGGTATGAATAAATTGAAGAATCATCTAAGTGTACTGAAGACATTGGTAAAAGTTTCAAGTCTCTATCTCTTATGGTTTCAGAGGAGTAGCGATAACAAGCTTTTTTTACACAAGGGCAATAACTTAGTAAGTTCTTGATGGTATCAAGCAAAGGGTCATTTGGTACCATAACTTGTATTGCTCAATAACATAAAGAAAAACTTATTTCAATAACTCTTGAAACAAAAAGGCTGTCCCTGGAAAAAAAGAGAAGAAAAAAAAAAGTACTGGAAGACTAATTGTTCTCGAACAATTAGAGGTCTTTCCACCTCATTGTTTTATGTTTGAAATAAGATTGTTTTAATAAAATAAAGTATTTTTTCTGCGTTACTTCATAAAAAAGTGTCAAACGAATAAGTTTGCAATTTTTTATTGCTTGACCTTGCCCTTTGACCTTAATGTCATTTTGATCTGACAAGGTGAACGGTTCAATACCAAGTAGTCCGATGTATCTATGGTTATTGATTAAAAAATTATTTGTGTTTTTATTAAATGTTCGAAACTTTCAGGGGCAATAACTGTTAGATAGGGACTTTGGATACTTTCGGTATGAATAAATTGAAGGAGTGTCTAAGTGTACTGAGCACATTATTAAAACGTTTCAAGTCTCTATCTCTAACGGTTAATGAGGAGTAGCGATAACAAGCATTTTGTACAATAGGGGCAATAACTCTATAATTGTTACATGTTGGAAGTGATTTTATGGAAATTTCAATACTTTCAGGGGCAATAACTGCTAGAAGGAGGCTTCAGATCCTTTCGGTATGAATAGCTTGAAAGAACCCTCTAAGTGTACTGAAGACATTGGTAAAATTTCAAGTCTCTATCTCTTATGGTTAATGATGAGTAGCGATAACAAGCATTTTGTACAAAAGGGGCAATAACTCTGTAACTTTTTAAAGGAAGGAGCCAAGGGGCTATATTTTAAAATGTCTTAAGATGTTCTATTACATCCATGAAAAAAGTTTTTGTCTACCACACTAAACAAAAGAGATCTAAAAACTCTAAAAACATTATTTAACGGATTTCCAAATGACCTTGACCTTTGACCTTTATGCCATTTTGTTTGACCAAGGTAGACGCTTCCATCCCAAGTGGTCCAAAGTCTCTATGACAAATAGTAAAAAAGATGGAAGTGTTTTTATAGAAATGTAAATACTTTCAGGGGCAATAACTACTAGAAGGGGGCCTCAGAGCCTTTCGGTATGAAAAAATTAAAGAACCCTCTAAGCGTACTGAAGACATTGGTAAAAGTTCCAAGTCTCCATCTCTGGTGGTTTCAGAGGAGTAGCGATAACAAGCTTTTCGTACACAAGGGCAATACCTTTGTAAGTTCTGGATGGTATCAAGCAAAGGGTCATTTGGTACCATAACTTTTTAATGGTCAATAACATAAAAAAATTATTTCAATATCTCTTGAAATAAATAAGCTGTCCCTGGAAAACAAGAGGCCCATGGGGCCACATCGCTCACCTGAGCAACAATGGCTTTATATGGGTGTTCAAAGAATATTGTGCCATATGGCCCCTCGGTAGAAAAACAAAAAAAGAATACCATGAAATAAACTGTATCAAAATGTTACACTTTTTTTCCTACACTTAATCTATGACATTACATTCTTATGAAATACCATTTTTACCAAAAATAATATCCTATGCAAGACATAAAACTAAATGTTGTATTTAGCATGTTTCAAGTATCCATTCGCATGTAAACTGTTGCACAACAAGCAAAATCATCTTTGTCAATTTGACCCGTTTGTCATGCGTCAACATTCAACTGCCTTACACAATGAACTTTCGTTTTCGATATGGAATACCGAACCCGAAGTTATAAACTGAATGACAGCGATTATCTCTTTATTTTTATTTCCGTTAATTAATAGTACTCAAATTTGAAACAGAGTTCGCCAATAATTTTTGCAATTTATATTTTTCTTTCCATAAGGATTATTTATGCAAAATTACGTTGAATTTGACTCAGTAGTTCTGGAGAAGAAAATTTTAAAAAATGAACCCCCCTTTTTCTACAGTTTCGAGGTTTTCTCCATTTTAAATAAAGATCGCTCTTTCAATTCTGCAATTTATAATCACCATTCTTTAGGGATGCTTTGTGCCAAATTTGGTTGAAATTGGCTCAGTGGTTTTAGAGAAAAAGTTTAAAATGTAATAAGTTTACAGACGGACGGACGGACAGAAGGACAGACGGACGATGGACAAAAAGTGATCAGAAAAGCTCACTTGAGCTTTCAGCTCAGGTGAGCTAAAAAGAGACGAAAAAAAAAAAAAAAAACCCAGAAGAAATACAAAATGTCTTTTACCTGAAAGGTGGAAAGACCTAATAACAATATAACTACAGCATACTTTACTCAAATGGACACGAACCCAAATCAAATCGAAGCAACATGTCCATCAAAAGTCAAAATCTTACATTAATTTTAGAGCGGACAAGTACCGCCCACGAATCAACACTCCCATCAAAATAACGTCATTACAATTTCAAATCTTACACAAATTTTGGATAGAACGATTACCGCCCCCGAATCAACACTCCCATCAAAATTATATAATTGCAATTTTTTGAGCGGACAATTACCGCCCCTGAATGAACACTCGTATCAAAATACAAATAATGAAAATTTCAAATCTTACACATATTTTGGAGCGGACAATTACCGCCCCCGAATGAACACTCCTATCAAAATACACATAATTACAATTTCAATTTTTACACAAATTTTGGAGCGGACAATTACCGCTCCCGAATCAACACTCCCGTTATCATTTACAAATTACGGAGCACGTAAGGTTTACTTTGTGGTCGCGCCGATCAGAAAGAACGAGGAATGTTAACTATGACATCATACAAAACAACAAGTCGTCAAAATGCTATTAAATGAAGTAATGTTCAATTGTTTGGGGACGAAAACATTATACTACATTAAAAAATACCAAATGCGTGCAACTTTGTAGTCAAATAAGTCAAACAACGATAAATATAAACAACTGATTGATCGCCGTGCACTTGTAGATGTGACGTCATACTGTAACTTTTGACGCATATTTTGTGTAGAGAGAGGGGGGACCAATCAATTTTTCAACATGGAAAAATGCATTATATTATAAATTAACAGAGCATAATCTTAAATTAATTATTATACTTAAATCTTATCTATTATGCTTGTTTTCATTCGGCATTTGATTATTTTTAGAGCGTGTATTATTTCTTTTCTAAAGTGTTTAATGTACAAGTTCGATGTGTTTGACATCGGGAAGGTTATCTTAATCCGCTTTTTACAAGGGCATACGCTAGACAGATCATTACGATCTTTGGATATAAATTAAGGGAATGTTTAATTTATTAAAAAAAAGTGCTGCTATAGAATAAATTAATAAATACGTAACTATTAAGCAAAGGTCGTGTAAATTCAACCGGAGCTCATTTCTTTGATATTTATTCTAATAAAAGATGAACTCTATACAAAGCAGCAGCACTTTTCAGAATCTACCAGAAAAGAAGAATTTAATTATCAGTTAAAATGTTGATTCAAAAAAGGGTTTGCCCTTGTAATAGTTAAATTTGTTTATGACCTCCTCTTGGGCGAATTATCGACAAATGTCATGTGACTTACAATGTAGGGGTCCACACCAAGTGTCATACATAGTAGAATTTACTATACTGTTTTATATATTTAATCCATTTATATCATGATAGAATAGCTTTACTTTGATATTTTGAAATAAAAGATGCATCGTTTTATGAACGTTTCAATCCGCTGATATTTTCATAGTAACCTTAACAGTGCTGCGAGATTTACAGTCCAATAAATTCAAATGGTGTATTGTTGAGTGTACAAGTAGGTTTGCATAATATAAAGAAATAAAAATCACATAACTCACTCAATAATCTAAGGGCTTTATGGATAATTTGATCACGTACTAACCCGTATTTATTTCTCGAAATACATAAAAAAAAATGATACCTTTTTTCTTATATACATGTATTCACAAATCACAAAAAATCCCACACTCTGCGAAAATTATAGCCCCAGTAAATTAAATGATTCCATAGTATTATACAACTTCAGAGATTATGTTCATTAATACAATATTATATCCAACCCACCCCACCCCACCCCTACAGAAATCCTGCAGAAATCCAAAAAGTCCCAGAATGTTTACATTAGTTCACTGTGAGAGGAATTCCATAAGATTCGAATTGGATTTTCGACCACTCTGTGACCACGCCCGGATGTCTGGTACAAAACTAGGCGATTGTGCACGTTCATTTGGGGAATTAAGCTCAAGGGGAATTAGTGAATCAAGAATGCACAAAGTCCAAATGGCAGGATATAAGAAATGTTTATTTAGATTGAATGTTAAATAATCCAATCTACACACGCAGGTAACAACATTAATGAACAAGTCTTGTTCCTAACTGTAATTTAAAAAAGGGGCCTAAACAGATGAATTAGAAAAATCGTCTCCTTACACTCTACATGATTTCCTAGCTTCGCCCTACATCCTTTCAGTCTGAAGTCTCCAAGCTAACTCTCATCTAATAGAACTAATGTACAATAATTAATTTTCTCTATGAATTGCCTAAGGTAAAGTTGTCACTTAGGGCTAATCAAATAATTAAGTTATCAGTGTCATCCCTTTGATGTGAAGAAGTAAAAGTGGTTTTGTTTACCCTAACTAACACCAATGAGTGCCCAGTGCCATGAGCAGTGTCACTGACAATAAAGATTAACAATTATTGTGAAATAACTAAATATTCTAGGAGATTAAGAGGTAAACAACAGCTTGGACAGCCTTTAGAAATAAATAAATTGATAAGTATGGGGGCATATAAGATAAGAATAAAGTAAAATAAAGTAGACTATGAAAAAATGCGCTAAAAGTTATCAAAAGTGAAATGGAAGTCATTTCACTGGTGATATAACAATGCACTGGTGAGAAATGGTACTCGGCGAGAACTGCTCGCACGCCAATACTGATTAATTACAGACAAAAACTGAAGGTTGCGAGTGTTATATTTTATTGAACACCATTGTTTAGAATAATTCTTCATATGTGTGACGGTCAGACCGGTTTAAATACCAGTGCAAGATAGCTCAGTTGGTAGCTAGAGCACCTGACTTGAGATTCAGGGGGCCCAGATTTAAATCCTGGTTTGGTCCTTCATTATTTCTCCCATCCCGTTACAATATTGGTGCCATGACTAACCCCTGGAACTGACAGGTTAACTCCTGCCAGGGGAAGAACCAGGAAAGATCGATCTTCGAGGGTGAATATCATTTAAATGGGGAGGAATGTGATGGTCAGACTGGTTTGAATACCGGTGCCAGATACATGTAGCTCAGTTGGTAGAACACTTGGCTAGAGATTCAGAGGGCCAGGTTCGAATCCCAGTCTGTTCCGTCATTATTTCTCCCATCTTGTATATATATATATATATATATATATATATATATATATATATATATATATATATATATATATATATATATATATATATATATATATATATATCAGATATATAACATATGAATCATTAAGAGTCATCACATGTTTTGCAAGATGCAATAAGTGTTAAAAACCTTAACTTTACAACACAATACATTTAAGTTAATATTTATGTTTCTTGATATTATTTGGTCTGGTTTTCTTGACAGCGTCGCATTCAAGTCAGTGTCAGCTACATTATGCACAAACAATTCTTATTAATTTAGAGGATTCAGCTTTCCGCTGATTGACTGCTGTTGCAGCAGACTAATAATATATGCACGGACAAAACACAATGAACTTATCAGAGAATGAAAAATTCATCAAGTTACTTTCAACTGTTGGAATTTGGGTATTTTTTAAAAATGTATACTTGTGACAAAACATATATGTGGCACATACAGCTGTTACAGTAGCTTTATGAAGAAAATTTGGGTTATACCATATATAGCTACCATGCAAGTAAATGATATTTACAAAAAACTTGCAATTTATGGCGCACGAAATATACGCTAGTTTTATAAAGATTGACATACATGTAATGTACCACATTCTGTGAAAATAATCTATTAAAAATTCTTCATTAAGTTTACTCATACATGTTTAATGCTTATTACACATAGTATTGTTTTTAAAATATGTAATTTATAAGAAAAGAAACAAAAAACCCTCGCTAAATTTATTTGCAAAAAAAAAGCAAACCAGTAGAATTGATAAAACATGGTATACCAGAAGCTAATACATGTACTTTGACGCTGTTTGGATGGGAAATATTCCTTTGTAATTTACGAATTAAAAAATTGACTGTTGCACTACAAGTAATAAACTTTTTCTCTCAATCTCTCTCTCAATTTGAAAAGTGTCTATACCTAAGAATTTTTTTTAATAAATGTATTATATTATGACATGATATGCACATTTTTGATCTTGTACTGCCTAAATGTTATGTAATGTATTGGGATATGTCATACTTATTACACTGCATGGTCAGTGTATTTTTTCCAGAAATACTATGCATATATTAATGTAAACACAGCTATTACTAGTACATGTTTGTAAACACAGCTAATTTTTTTTTTTTGATTTCAGCTCAAAACGGGCTCTTGTTATTACATGGCACCACGTGGCTTTTACCTGTTGATTCTAGTGGGTCAGCTCTTGTTAACCTGTCACCTCTATCCACATGCATATTCCCTGTGTTCTACAGACTATTTACCGGTAATTCAAATTAAATCGGATAATGCATAAGAACTGTTAACAATAATGGAACTTTAAGAAAGCATCATGTCATGTTGTGGTTTGTGTTTGATAAGAAATTATGAAAAACAAAATTAAGGCTGTTTAAAGAAATTCATAATTGTTGTGAAAATTTGTGTTTGAATAAAAGTGTGCAATTATGTTTCCTTTATTTTTTATTTTATAAAGATATTAAGATGTGCTTACATAACTGAAAAATCAACCTCCCCCCCATCCAATTATCTGCATTAAGATTACATGTAGGATATGTAAATGCACATTTGACTTTGAAATAACATCTGCTATGATAATTACTTTTGAAATGAACAAGAAACAACTTATTTCTACCTTTCTAAGGTATATATGCATAAAAAAGTAGAAACACATGTCAAATTTGAACATTTTTCATACAAATCATCTCTGTCTCCAGCTACCTGGGTGTGTTTGATTTTAATTTTAATTTAAGGCAGGTTGTAACTTACTGTTTTAGCATGGTTAGAAGGAGACTAGATATCAGAATAGTTAGATATTCACTAAATATGATTGTTAGCTTACTTTTTTCATGAAAGCAAGAAATCACAAGCAGGACAGCTGTCCATTTGTTAATTAAAATGGTACAAATCATACAATAAACAAATAAAGATCAAATTTTAGAATCATTGATGATTGTTTTCAAATATGTGTGGGCTATGACTCAAGGAAATTGCCACACGTTTCATAAAATTAGGTAAAACATTTCAAACCATGACTTTTTAGGAAAATAAAAAAAAATGGGGGGGGGGGTATACATGTAAGGGTATTTCTAAGTGATGTAAAGCTTTTATCATGATTATATCATATAGATGTATGTTGTATTGAGTAAGGTTTCTTTTTAAAGGTGGTTGAACAACAATTGACCTCTAAGATGTCATAAAGATGTTTTACTATGGATAACCCTATACATCTGTGTTTACTAAAGGACATTGGAAATGATGGGTTCACTTAAATGGACATATTTTTATTAAACCTCAATGGAATTGGCAATATGTGGTATTCTTTTTCTCAGAATTGAATAAGCTTTCTTATTCTGAGACATACCGTCTTTTCATAAAATGTTAGTGTACTAAGGTAAAGATACAAGGAACAGTTTCGGATAAGGTACCGTCCATATTTTTGTAAAATTGAGAGTGACTGTACTTGAAGGTTTATCAGTGTTGTGTAGGTTCATGAAATTAATTTTAATGTTTATCATTAGTTAGAGGGATGTCTCTTATTGGAATTGGTAAGCAATATTAAAGCCCCTAATTTTAAGTACATAAGAAGCAGTAATAAATTGTGAAACTTGCGGCTATGACTGTTGTGTTGACTTTACACAGTGAAATTGAACGTTATAAACGGGAGGTTATATAACACAAAATGTAGTTGGATGGGATATCATGTACCTAATTACTGGGTATGAGGACAATAGCAAGTTAATTGTCCCCAAGACAGCAACTATTTCATGAGGCAAAGCCAATGAAAATAGTTGCTATGGAGTGGGACAATAAACTTGCTATTGTCCGAATAGTCAGTTAATTGGTATTTTATTATACCGAAGAAAACTTTGTCAGCGATACAGAATTTCTTGATGATAAACAAATTAGAGTTATCAAACTTTGTATTTAATGCGGCGATATGATTAGGTCAGAGGTGTTCCGAGTTTAAAAAAGAGGGAAATCAAATTCTGCTGATGATTGGTTTTCATGACAATTCACCATGGGCAGATAGCATGGATACTATTTCAAATTAGATAAAAAAGCATGTTTATGCAGGCGCCTTCTAGTGATCAGTTTGTCCGTCTGTCCATCCGAGATAGCTTGAACGGAGCATAGCTTCTCTCCCCTTGGCCCAATCTGGCTCATACCTCATCCACAGGGTTCCCTTGGGTAAAGTATGTGCAGTGACATTGAACCATGTTTTTAGGTTTAAGGTTAATAGCAGAATTATGTATATAAAATCCTTGTCTGGGGCATATCTTCTCTCTCTTTTATCCAATCTGGCTAATACTCACAGAGTGTCTCTATGATTAAACAATGTGCAGTGACCTTGAATGAAATTTCTAGGTAAAGGGTGAAGATCATATGGGATCATGCAAACATGTTTTTTTCAGAGCATATATACTTTCCACTAACCCCTATTTCGCTCAGACTTCACATAAGCAGAGCTTTTGAGTAAAGGTGTGTAGTGATCTTGAACCTATTTTCAAGGTAAACTGTGAAGGTCATAGCAGAATTATATTTTAAACAATCCTTGTCCGGAGTATATCTTCCCTCCCTTTGCTCCAAGCAGGCTCATACGTCACCCACATGATGCCTTTAATCAAAGGATATGCAATGACCTCGAATGATATTTGTAGATCAAGTGTCAAGGTCATATCAGACCACACAAATATCCATATTTTAAGAGCATATATATATACTCTCCTTTTAGCCCCTATTTGGCTAATATTTTACCTAAGCAGAGCTTATTGGTTGATGGCGTGCAGTGACCTTGAACCAACTCAATGTTAAGGTCTTAGCAGATCTTTTTAAAATTAGTTTTAGACAGTAGATTATTTCCCCGATATGCTTAATCTTGGTCAGATTGAACAAAAATGCCGGGATGTTAGGGGATTAAATAATGTTTGTTAAAAACATTATTTTGAACAACTTTTGTTCTTCATTGCTTTTCAAAATATTTCTCCTTTTTAAGATATTAATGATCAAAATATTGAATTCTGGCCCCTTGAAACCCCTAATTACATAACATATGACTTAGGTATGGTACTGTATAGATGAACAGATGTACAAACAACATTTTGCTTCTATGATTAATAACAAATTATTGTTCAGTAAAGAGTTATTTTAAGAAGATATTAGAGCCCTCTTTGCCCCAAATTTGAGGGGCCAGCCCCTTTTTCTTGATTCCAAATGCAATGTTTTGCAGATACAAACATATTATGCTCTACAAGTGTTCAAGAAATGTTAACCGTTCTTGAGATATATGTACAAATATGTTTTAGAGGCCGACCCTCTAACTCCTAAATGGGGTCATGAACAAAAACATTTAAGGTAGCATACTGTACAAAACATTATTTTGAGCAACTTTTGTTCTACATTGCTTTTAAAAATATTTCTCCTTTTTCAGATATTAATGACCAAAGTTTTGAACTTCTGGCCCCTTGAAACCCCTAATTACGTAACATATGACTTAAGTATGGTGCTGTATAAATGAACAGCTGTACAATGAACATTTTTGCTTCTATAGTTAATAACAAATTATTGTTCAGTAAAGAGTTATTGTAAATTTTATTTAGAGACCCCTTGGCCCCTAATTTGAGGGGTCAGTCCCTTTTTCTTGATATTAAATAAAAGCCCGTGTAAATTGAAACAACTTTTGCATTACATGTCTTAACAAAATATGTACACATCGTAAGGTATTACAGAAAATGTGCAAAAATTTTGTCAAAAAAATTTGTGCCAATTTTCAGGTTCAGGCGAGCTTCGAGGCCTTGAGCAATTTTCATAATTGGAAGCATAGGGGTACATCTACAAACATTCATCTACAATCCCTGAAAATTTCAAGCTCCTATCTTGATTAGTTTTGGAGGAGATGCGTGGACAAAATGACCCTTAAAAATTTTACAATATCGTCTATATTTGAAACCGGAAGTGACGTCATCATTTAAACATTTTATAATATGTAGCGACGATGATGTTCTATCACTCCTGAATATTTCGTGCAAATCGGTTGGGTAGTTTTTGAGAAATGACGCTCCAAAAAAGTCAGAAAAAAAAAGAAGAATAACTAGAGCAAAGCTCGTTGCAAAGCATCGAGTGCGTCTACCGTTAACGTCGAGAGTAAAGCTAGAGGTACCTGTAAAAGCAGAGTTCCTAAACCAATAACAAGAGTAACTAAAACTATAAGAAAAAATTCGAATAAATCTTGGTACGACTTAACAAAATCCGATTGATAAAGAACTACTTAATAAAAACCTTTCCGATTTCAAAAACCTAAGCAAAAAAAAATCCGAATGTAAGACTTAACAATTATTTTTGGTACGAGTTAATTTTACATTTAACTTTATGCTATTCTTTAAACCAAGAACGCGGAATCAAAATTTCGGGGAAAATTAAATTTTAAACCCCAATTCCTCTGTAGTGTATCGTCCGATTTTAAAACGAATTTCAACGTTAGAATAAGCTTAAAAAACTCTTCGTTTTTGCTTATTGATTACTATCAAATTATCGCTTAGAAAAGAGTTATAATAAAAAGACTTAGTAGCCCTTTTAGCCCCTAATTTAAAGGTCCAGCCCTTTTTTCTTGATATCAAATATAAGGTCTCGCAAATATAAACATATTTTGTTCATAATGTATTCACGAATTGTTAAAAGTCTCGAGATATCTGAACACATGTGTTTTAGGGGCCGACCCTTTAACTCCTTATCGGGGACAAAACAACAAAATTTAAGTTGCTATAATGTAAAGAACATTCTTCTGAGCATTTTTTGTTCTACATTGCTTTTCAAAATATTTCTCCTTTTTCAGATATGAATGATCAAAGTTTTAAACTTCTGGCCCCTTGAAACCCCTAAATACGTAACACTTGACTTAGGTATGGTATTGTATAGATAATCAGCTATACAATGAACAGTTTTTCTTCTATAATTGATAACAAATTATTGTTAAGTAAAGAGTTAGTGTAAGAAGACATTAGAGCCTTCTTGGCCCCTACTTGAAGGGGCCAGCCCCTTTTCGTGATATCAAATTAAAGGTCTTGCAAATATAAACATATTTTGTAAAACAAGTGTTCACGCATTCTTCACCGTTATCGAGATATCTGTACAAATGTGTTTTAGGGGCCAACCCTTAAAATCCTTACCGGGGCCATCAACAACAAAATTTTAGCTATCATATTGTTAAGAACATAATTGTAAACAACTTTTGTCCTACAATGCTTTTCAAAATATTTCTCCTTTTTCAGATATTAATGATCAAAGTTTGGAACTTCTGGCCCCTTTAAACCCCTAATTACGTAACACATGACTTGGGTATGGTACTGTATAGATAAACAGCTATACATTGAACATTTTTGCTTCAATAATTGATAACAAACTATTGTTCAGTAAAGAGTTATTGTAAGGAGACTTTGAAGCCCTCTTTGCCCCTAATTTGAGGGGCCAGCCCCTTCTTCTTGATATCAAGTTAAAGGTCTTGCAAAAATAAACATCTTTTGCATTACTTGTTTTAACAAAATATGTATACATCAAAAGATATTTCAGAAAATGTTCTAAAATTTTTTGGAAAATTTTGGTGCAAATTTTCAGGTTCGGGCGAGCTTCGAGGCCTTGAGCAATTTTCATTAATGTAAGCAAAGGAGTACATCTACATACATTCATCTACAATCCCTGAAAATTTCAAGCTTCTGTCTCGATTAATTTTGGAGCAGATGCGTGGACAAAATGACCCTAACAAATTTGTAAAATCGTCAATATCTAAAACCGGAAGTGACGTCATCAATCAATAATTTAATAATATGAAGCGCCGGTGATGTTTTATTAGTCCTGAAAATTTCGTGGAAAGCGGTTGAATAGTGTATGAGATATAAGTCACCAAAAAAGTCAGAGGAAGAATAATAATAACTAGAGCAGAGCTCGTGGCAAAGCCACGAGTAGGTCTTCCGTTGTTGCTGCGAGATGAAAATTTATGTGATTTGGTTTCAAACGATTATAATGACTAATGACTAAAATTTCACTTCTGCTTTTGTTATAAAAACGTCTACAATCATTGAAAGCCTGTATAAAGACAGGAAGAAAATGTTTTAGGAAAACTATTTGCAACACAGTTTGTGTAATTGTTTTGAAAACTCTTTAAGGCCCTGTCACACAAAGTTCCGTTCCCAGGGCGTTGTAAAATTCATGGAATCGCCGTAGGATTCGCAAGGAAAATTCAGAAAGACGTTCTTACAGAGCTCCCAACTACGTTTCCACAGAGATCTACTTGGCGATTGACTGCCCTCTCGCTGGGTATCCGCCGAGCGCTCATGACGTGCTACATGTAGGAGTTTTTACCGCGCATCCACAGCGTGCTCTGCGCGCTGACTGCATGCACATGCGCTGTTGAAGACTTTACGGCGCTGTCATGGCGACCTTACTCCACTTCTACGGCGTGTTTATCGGAACGCAGAGCCACGGCGCGTACTTTGTGCATGTTCAAAGTGCGCGCCGTCGCATGGCGTTCTAAAATGTTATAGTCTAGGATATCCCATCGCGGCGAACGAAGATGCCGTTGAGTTGTTACGGCGCTGTAGAAGACTCTAGTTCGTTTACCAAGGCGTTTTACATTATTCAATTACGCAGCGGGATCGCTGTGAGGACGCAACTCCAGTGTGACAGGGGTTTAAACAATGAGAACTTTAATGGCGAGTTAAATTTTTCAGGGTAGCATGGATTGTTATACTTTACATGTACTCATGATTCATGTAAGGAAATGTACGAAAAACGTGCATAAAGAACACGTAACTTCTGTAAATAAATCTTTCTAATTTTTTGAAGACTATGTGCAAGTTTGAATTTGTTTCGTGCTGTCAAAATTTGGTAAATAGCCAAAATTGATGGCATCTCTGAAAATTTATTCAGGGCTGATATTATTTGATAATACGAGTAGACTTGAACATTTAAAACAAAAATCAGCTATCAAAGATCATCGGGAGAATTTATGCATAAGTGAGCGTCTAAATTTTACTCCTGATATACAGACACCGCTATGTAAAGTTAAATTTAATAACATTATTTACAGAAATGAATATTACTTCTCTCTACGATGCAATACTATTCAAAATCCCTATTTTACGTCAGTTTTTTCTCCTTTATCGGATCAACAGTTATTCTCTCGGAGAAAGTTAACGTATGTATTTTTTAAAAAAAGGGAGAAACTTCAATAAAAATAAGCAAAAAATAATGGTGTTACGGTTTTTTTCTCCAGTTAATTTAATTAAATGTGACAAAGGCGCATATTCGGTCGGTTTTTTGGTAACATGTACATGAAGTAAATTTGATGCAAGTTCCATGTTTGTTTTTTGTGGTTTTTTGTGTTTTTATTTTTTTTTTGCTTTTCTCTGCTTTATCATAAAGATATATCAAAAAACTACGTACATGTCACAAGCAATATTTGCCTTCTCTATTTATCTTGTATTTAATAGATTGGGTAATCATTGTTGACCTAAAATTAGTATTCCACTGGCTGTACCTAACCTTGTAAGTAAATTAATTTGCATGACAACCTCACACCACACAACTTCAATAAAACTTTTTTTTAAATCAATTTTCATATAATTAGCAATAAAGAAAATCCCCAAGAACACATGTCCATCTCACTGAAGTGTAACTTTGAGAAGCGCATATATTTTTTGGAGGCAGATATGTCGCTATATTATAGTCTGTAAGTCAAGTAAACTAATCTGTCCTAACTTGCAATACTTTGATGATTTCTATGGCGACCACCTGCATAGCATAATGTAGTCGTATTTCATAACATCTTATCCCTAGAAAAAATTACATCTGACTTAAAACTTTTAATTATAATATATATTATTTTGTTCATAACTATATATAAAAGAAGTTTAGCGTGTTCGACATGTTCATTTATTATAGCCACGTTCTCAGATTACGATCTCGCACCTTTAATGTAAAAATGAAAGTCTTGTTGTTTGATAATTAACCACTTTGAAGAAAGCACCCTTCGAACTGTTGATTAATTACATAACAATTGATGATCTGCAGCCATAAATAAGCTGGGGCTTTATATGTTCTGAGCTGTTTGCGCTGTTCAAAGTGACACAAGATTTTCGGTAGCACGTGGCGATTGAATTTACGCAATAAAGAAAGTTGAAATTTACAAAGACTGACCGAATAAAAAAACGGGTGGGAAAGAGAAACACGCTCAGGAGAAAATGTTACACATAAGAAGAAGTCACTATCAAATGATTTTCGACAGATCTGGAATTTAAAAAAAAAAGAGCACTTATCAGCGGGGCGGTGGGAGGGCAACACAGAAATAAGTTTGTTTTAACAATGAAACTAACGACCATGTAGAAACACTACAGAAGTTATTTATATGTGACAGATATAATCTAAACAAAACTTGTTTCAAAACTCATGTGAATATTCTTTAAAATAATCACCGAATGCCTTAATTCAGGGCATTCTTTTATCGTGTCAGCACCTACCGCAAACATGGCACTTTGATCATAATTTTATTTGAATTTTTAAATTACCTTGTACGCTGTCGTAAAAATCAATGCTAAATCAACTGTACGAGTATAATCAATTTATCTGTTCATCTGAAACCAATATAATAGTTTAAAATATAATAGTAATAGTTGCGTTCGTACAAAATACCGTTCTCAGATTACGATCTCGCACCTTTAATGTAAAAATGAAAGTCTTGTTGTTTGATAATTAACCACTTTGAAGAAAGCACCCTTCGAACTGTTGATTAATTACATAACAATTGATGATCTGCAGCCATAAATAAGCTGGGGCTTTATATGTTCTGAGCTGTTTGCGCTGTTCAAAGTGACACAAGATTTTCGGTAGCACGTGGCGATTGAATTTACGCAATAAAGAAAGTTGAAATTTACAAAGACTGACCGAATAAAAAAACGGGTGGGAAAGAGAAACACGCTCAGGAGAAAATGTTACACATAAGAAGAAGTCACTATCAAATGATTTTCGACAGATCTGGAATTTAAAAAAAAAAGAGCACTTATCAGCGGGGCGGTGGGAGGGCAACACAGAAATAAGTTTGTTTTAACAATGAAACTAACGACCATGTAGAAACACTACAGAAGTTATTTATATGTGACAGATATAATCTAAACAAAACTTGTTTCAAAACTCATGTGAATATTCTTTAAAATAATCACCGAATGCCTTAATTCAGGGCATTCTTTTATCGTGTCAGCACCTACCGCAAACATGGCACTTTGATCATAATTTTATTTGAATTTTTAAATTACCTTGTACGCTGTCGTAAAAATCAATGCTAAATCAACTGTACGAGTATAATCAATTTATCTGTTCATCTGAAACCAATATAATAGTTTAAAATATAATAGTAATAGTTGCGTTCGTACAAAATACCAAACATGCACGCGTGATAAGGTACATGTAGAGGTCACTTGCGCGGGATCTCCTCGGCCATGTGCGAGGGATGATCATTATTTAAAGGTTTTAATATTTGTGTTGTTGTTATTTTGTTGTTGATTGAAAACATTATTTGTACAGTTTTTAAAACATTTAAGACTTACAAACCAACCATTCAAATATGTCTCACGAGTATTTCCGATTTGGAGTAATATCGCTTTTATTAATTTTCAGAACGACTTTTTAATTTACTCTCCAATGTTTAATTTAACTAGTAAATACAAAATGAACAAACTTTTATAACATAAAATTGAAACAGTGTACAGTGTATTAACGGCTATATAAACTCAAACACGTTCATATTCATGTAAGTGTGCGGGTGTGATTCTTGTGTATTAGATAACCGTTTACCGCTAGGTAGTACAGCCGTGGATGATTTCCTCGGCCGCGGGCGAAGGATAGATTACATTAAGGTTTAACGCATACACACGCACAGCTCAGAACCTAGGAAGATTTGAAAAGTTTGCAATTTAATGACTAAATTCTATCAAATAGAAATTCTTTTTTTACTTATAACCCACAATTGATATATATATGTCTGATATTGCATTAGATTGAGAATGGCATTGCTTTTATTAATTAACTGAACGATTTCTTAACTGACACCCTATCGTTTAATCCAATTGAAGAATAAACCTTTATGTGTAATCAAAACTGAAATAATTCTTCAGTTCGCAGCTAAATTAACTCATATAATTATGAGAGACGCAACTCTCGTGTATTAGATAACCGCTAACCGCTAGGTAGTCCAGTCGCGACCATGGTAACCGATTTTCTCGGCCGTGGGCGAGAGATAGCTTACGTAATAATACACATCTCTGATTCAAGGTGGATTTTAAATGCATGCAGTATGATAACTAAAATGTAATGCATAGAATTTTTTTTCAATAAGTATTTTGTGTTTTACTAGAAAAGAAAAAGAATGTTTTGTTTTTCGATTCTCGTCTTTAAGGATTGTGCGCAATAAAAACTAAACAACAATGACTTTAACTTCTATAAAAAAAAAGCATGTGTTCGTTCTAATTTTTTTCTCATGAATTTAAGCCTCCTGTATAAACCATCATACTTTCTGTGGTAACTTTTTGCCAGTTTTACGCGCAAAGACTTTCGTTAACTTGCCAAATGAAAACAGGTACATGTTAACATGTAAAGCTTTTTACACTCATACTACACAAATCACTTACAAAATAACATTGTAACGACCTTTATGAGATCCCAACAAACAACTTTTCCAGGGACAGCAATATCGAAATCCTAACCGTTTTTGAGTTATTAAGCAAAATCTTTTGAGGGCTACTGGCCCTTAATTTAAGGGGCCAGCCCTTTTTAATTGGTGTCAAATGAAAGCCCTTAACATTATGCACAACTTTTGTTCTATATGTATTTAGGAAATATTTCAAACTAAAAAGTTCCGAAGCTAAAACATGAGAAAATTTTTGTTATTTTTAAAACATAGATTTCGATTGATTAATTCGAGTGGAATAATTGAAAGAAACTAAAATCTAAAAATCAGAGGACAATATTCAAAGTGTCAATAATAAAGATTTTTAACTATAAATTATTTGCTACGGACCATTTCGGAGCCTTTGTCTGGAAACTAACGCCCCTAAAATTTTAGAAAAAGGGAATAACTCAAAACCGGAAGATGCGATTTCAATTTTTTTTGTGCTATAGAAACCTAATTCAATTTACAATATACCGTGAAAATTTGAATAAAATCAGATGACATATAAAAACGTTATTGAGGATTTAAAAACGTCTAGAAGAAGAAAAATAACTAGAGCAAAGCTCGTTGCAAGGCAACGAGTGGGTCTTCCGGTAATGCCGGAAGTAAAGCTGGAAGTTCCTGTAAGAAGCAGAGCTCTTGAACCAATAACAAGAGTAACGATAATAAAAAGATGAAAAAAATCGAATAATTCCTGGTACGACTTAACAAACTCCGAATGATTTTAAGCATGGATTAACAAAAACCTTTCTGATTTCAAGAACGACTTAACAAAAAAATCCGAATGTGTTCAAGTACGACTTGACAATTATTTTTGGTACGAGTTAATTTTACTTTGAACATAACGCTATTTTCTTAACCAAGAACGTGGAATCAAAATTTCCGGAAAACTCAATTTTTATATCCCAATATATTTGTTATGCATCGTCCAATTTTAAAACGAATTTCAGTTTTAAATTAAGCAAAAAAAGCTTATTTGTTGCTTTATGATTAATATAAAATAATTGGTGAGAAAAGAGTTATTATAAAAAGACTTAATAGCCCTTTTGGCCCCTAATTTGAGGGAGCAACCCCTTTTTCTTGATATCAAATAAAAGGTCTCGCTAATTTAAACATATTTTGTTCTACAAGTGTTCGAAAATTGTAAAACGTTATCGAGATATCTGAACAACTGTGTTTTAGGGGCTGACCCTTTAGCCCCTTATCGGGGCCACTAACAACAACGTTTTTGGTATCATTTTGTTGAGAACATTATTTTGAACAACTTTTGTTCTACATTGCTTTTCAAAATATTTCTCCTTTTTCAGATATTAATGATAAAAGTTTTGAACTTTGGCCCCTTGAAACCCCTCATTACGTAATATATGACTTAGGTATGATACTGTATAGATAAACGGCAGTACAATGAGCATTTTTGCTTCTATAAATAATAACAAAATATTTTTCAGTAAAGAGTTATTAAAAAAGACTTTAGAGCCCTCTTGGCCCCTAATATGAGGGTCCAGCCCATTTTTCTTGATATAAAATTAAAGGTCTTGCAAATATAAACATATTTTGTTCAACAAATATTCATGAATTGTAAACCTTTCTTAAGATATCTGTATAAATATGTTTTAGGGGCCGACCCTTCAATTCCTTCATGGGTTCATTAACAACAAAGTTTTAAAAAGCATATTGTACAGATCATAATTTTGAGCAACTTCTGCTCTATATTGCTTTTCAAAATATTTCTCCTTTTTCTGATTTTAATGAAAACTTTTTGAGTTATGAAGCCGAAAAGGAGTCAGAAAAAAAAGAAAAAGAAAAAAAATAATAATAAAAAGAAACCGATGAATAACAAGAGGGTCTTCCGTTGGAAACGGAAGACTCTAAAAAGAAACCGAAGAATAACAAGAGGGTCTTCCGTTGAAAACGGAAGACCCTAATAAAGAAAAAGAAACAGTAGAATAACAAGAGGGTCGTCCGTTGGAAACGGAAGACCCTAATAATGAAGAAGAACCATCATAATCAGTACAATGTCTTCCGTTGGAAACGGAAGACCTTAATGAAAAAGAATCCGAAGAAAAACAAAAGGGTCTTCCGTTTGAAACGGAAGACCCTAATTTAAATATTTACGCAGATTGACATTCTGCGTACGATTGGTTAACATTGTTTTTATTACCACACATCCTAGCCGATTGCCGAGAACATATCAGCGCATTTTCAACTATCACACAAAAATTAACGGGTCTAATTTATATACAACTTTGGTTTTAATTAAATATAAATTATGTCATAAATATATCTGTTTCTGTAAAACATGTGGCATAAAACACAAATTATATTGCATTAAAGTTAATGTTTACGCAAGTATACATTCCGCGTACGATTTAATATATTCGATATACAGGTAAATATGTTACCTTGTTCCTTAGAACTTCGATAGTTTAAATAAATTTTTCATTTTCAATGCTAACAGATATGATTTACATGTAACATTGGTTAATTTTTATCCAAAACATTAAGAAATTAGTATCATAATAGATTGCTGGATAGGATTTATCAGTTCTTCTTAAGGTCTTCCGTTTCCAACGGAAGACCTTTCTATTATTGTGCGGGTTAAGATTATTAAGGTCTTCCGTTTCCAACGGAAGACCTTGTACTGATTCTGATGGTTCTTCGTCATTATTAGGGTCTTCCGTTTCCAACGGAAGACCCTCTTGTTATTCTACGGTTTCTTTTTCTTTATTAGGGTCTTCCGTCTTCAGTGGAATACCCTTCTATTATTGTATTGTTTTTTTTTTCACTTTTCTTCATCTTATTAGGGTCTTCCGTTTTCCAACGGAAGACCCTTTTGTTTTTTCTTCGGTTTCTTTTTATTAGGGTCTTCCGTTTCCAACGGAAGACCCTCTTGTTATTCTTCGGTTTCTTTTTATTATTAGGGTCTTCCGTTTTCCAACGGAAGACCCTTTTGTTTTTCTTCGGTTTCTCTTTATTATTATTATACTTTTTCTTTTTTTTCTGACTCCTTTTTTGCTTCATTACTCAAAAAGTCTTCAACTGATTTCAATGAAACTTCCAGAGATTATAGCAAGTTACCGTCCCTCAAAGATGTTAAAGTTTTAATGACAACGTCACTTCCGTTTTGACGTTACGTCATTTTTTATATTTTATATTTTGTCCGGGACTTTTCTCAAAAACGCTTTAAGATAAAGGCTTGAAATTTTCAATGGTTATGATTTGGTCGATTTGCGTCTGTAATAAAGCTATATAATAGAAATATGTCACTTCCGGTCAAAATTGGAAGCGAATCAAATTTTTTGAAAAATTGAATTTTTTGATCAAACAAAAAACCTATACTTTTTTTGTAGAGCTTATTAAGCTGAATCTTATGCTGAAAATCGTTTAAAATTCGGAGGATGCATTACAGAGATATCGGGGTTTAAAAACTGATTTTCCCGGAAATTTTGATGCCGCGTTCTTGGTTTCAAAAATAGTGCAAAATTCACACTGAAAGTAACTTCTACTGTAACAATTCGTACTGATCATAAAACTTTATTAAAAACATAAAATTATATGCATATTGTGTAGTTTGCAAAGCTGAATACAAAACTTAAATTCGTTTTAAAATCGGATACTGCATTGCAGAGATATCGGGGTTTGAATATTGATTTTTCCGGAAATGTTGATTCCTCGTTATTGGTTTAAAAAATAGTGCAACATTCACACTTATAGTAACTCCTGCTGAAAAGATTTCGTACAGGTCATAAAACCGAACTCCTTTTTTATATAGTTAATCAGGGTGTTTATTGAAACAATTTCGTTAATTCGGTCGATAATTACGTTACTAGTTTTTATTAGTCTTATTAGTTTTAATCGGAATAATTATCGTACGATTCACCATGTCAACTCGCCATGTTTTGACTGCGAACAACAGCTGATAGCGGTGTGTCAGAAGAATGGCCTGCAAGACGGCGATAGTGGAAATTTTAGCTCAAGTAACGTATGACAGATTATAAAGGTATGTTTCAATACAGGATATGTCGTATTGACTTTTTCTTTTCAAAGTGTTTGTGCACTTTTCAATCTAATCCGACATTCCTCTGACTCTAACCTCCGCTTTTGACGTACGTAACAATATAAAAGCGGGCATTTGAGTCAGAGAAATCTCGGGATATTATCTGTCCAATGTAATTTCACGTGTATGTTTTGCACACTACTCTTTTGAATTTCTATTTATTATTATGTATATGTATGTCTTATTTTGTATTGAACAACACACCACACACTGTAAAACAGTGCAATTAAAAATGGTGGGGGTCCAAAGGCACACAAGAGTAGAATGTTGTAATTAGAGTGCATGTTTGCATGATGATAGCTTTACCCTAAATATTTGAATAAAGCAGATCTTTACCATATCACCTCCACTTAATCATGTTAATTAATGAATTAAAGAACTCAGACAGGCTTGTGCTTAATTAAATAAATATATTTGACATGGTAAATATTCAGTCTAATTAAAATTAGAACTTTTGTCTCGCTCGCCGTTATATATGATTATCGCCTGTGAAAGAGCATGTAAAACAGAGTGCAAGATGAAAAGAACTTTAAGTTCAGATTTTAGGTTAATGTTCCCTGATATCTATAAAACATTTTTCTCAAGATTTGATTATTCCACAGAACATTGTAAATTCTTTGAGATTAGAAATTTATCTTTTAGATATATTGAATTTTATTGATTCATTTTAGGTAAACTTTACATGCAGAACACATCTACATTGTAAACAATTTTTACAGTAAAACAAATGTATGTAATAATTTTTACTACATGTGCCTCAGATCTCTCTCTCTCTCTCTCTCTCTCTCTCTCGATCTCTCTCTCTCTCTCTCATGCTTTTAATCTTGGCAAAGCATCACAGAGCAACATCATTTTGTGCATATCTCTATCTAGGAAAAGAAATCAACAATTCTTTAAATTTCAAAATGAGCATGTATTATCGTGCAATCCCTCATTTTTTCATTGTGCAACTAAAATCCAAAGCTTTGTAAAATTGTTTATGGAATTTTATACCTACTAAACATAATATTGTTTTGAAAACCTGTCATTAATAACAAAAGAGAAAAAAATCCTCGCTAAATTTATTTGCAAAAAAAAAACCCAGTAGAATTCATTTAAAAAAAATGGTATAGCAGAAAATTATACTTTGAGGCTGTTCGGATGAAATACTGTAAGTCGTTTAAATTCCACGGTGTTAAAATTTCATGATTTTTACAAAAGTATCAATTGCGATGGTTTTAATTTCACGCTGCTTAAAAATTCAATTGATCAGAATAGAAGCATTTAAATAACATAATATTTGGTTAAAGTGTTCAAACTAATGCTTCTTAGGAAAATCAAAAAATAGGGTGAGGGTATACATGTAAGGGTATTTCTAAGTGATGTGATGCTTTTGTCATGATAATATCATGTATATCATATGTATGTAGTTTTGAATAAGGTTTCTTAATTAGGGAGGTTGAACAAGTCAGTTGACCTCTAAAAGATTGGGTAAAGATGCTTTATTTATGGAGAGCCCTATAAATCTGTGTTAAATAAAAGAATGTGGAAATGCTGGGTTCACTTAAATGGCCATATTTTTCTTAATCCTTAATGGAATTGGCAAAATGAGGTATACTTTTTCTCAGAATAGCATAAGCTTTGTAAGTTTAAGACAAGATGACTTTTCAGAGAATGTTAGTGTAAGTTTCAAGACTACATGGTATTTTCAGATTTCTCATTTAACTGTAATTTTGAGTGGATTTTGTACCAAAAGTAGTCTATTTTGGGAAAATGGATGATTTTGTTGGTTATATATGTCATTACATGATTTATCAGCTATAATATACAAGGGAAGTAAATCCCTTTTAAATGTGTAGAATGACCACCACTAGAGTAAATTGGCTTAGAAAGTAGGTATTTCCTATCCTGATGACAATTAATAGGCTTAAGTTAATTACCGAGATAAGAATTAATACTGCACAGTAAAAGAGTTTTGATCAATTGAATTATTTAAATTATAAATTTGCAGCAATTTTGCTGTCTGATTTCATGAAATAACATTAAGCAACCTGACTTATATATCTCAATTTTTTTAAAACAGCATATTTTTCTTTCAAATAAAATTCACATGTAGACAAATGCAGTTATCAAAGTATACAATATGTCAAAAAACTCAAGTTTTTGCTCCTTCCTATCCAAAAGTGATATTTTAAATATATATTTACAGAATTCAAAAAGCTACCCCCTCTTTACAATTGTCTCCATTACCATTACATGTTGGATATGTACATGTAAATGTACATTTGACCTTGAAATAACATCTGCTATAATAATTACTCTCGAAATGATCAAGAAACAACAAATTTTTACCCTTTTATTGTATATATGCATCAAAAATGTAAGAAAACATGTCAAATTTGGACATTTATCATGGAATTCTCATCCGTCCCCAGGTACCCGGTTGTGTTTGAATTTCATTTTAATTAAGAGCAGACATCACACTTGTAGGTCTTACTATTTTAGCAAAGTTAAAAGGAGACTAGAAACCAGAATAAATAAGATATTCACTAAAAATGATTATAAGCTTACTGTTTCATGGAAACAAGAAATCACATGTATGGCGGCATGTCTTTTTGTGAAAAAATATGTTATATTTCATCCATTTATCAAGAAAAGATCAATTTTCAATATCAGTGATGGTTGTTTTTAAATATGTGTGAGAAATGATTCAAGGGAATTGCCACAAGTTTCATAATATTAGGTTAAAGTGTTCAAACTAATGCTTCTTAGGAAAATCAAAAAATAGGGGGAGGGTATACATGTAAGGGTATTTCTAAGTGATGTGATGCTTTTGTCATGATAATATTATGTATATGTATGTAGTTTTGAATAAGGTTTCTTGTTTAGGGAGGTTGAACAACAGTTGACCTCTATAAGATTAGGTAAAGATGCTTTATTTATGGAGAGCCCTATGAATCTGTGTTAAAAAAAGGAAAGTGGAAATGCTGGGTTCACTTAAATGTTAAATGGCCATATTTTTCTTAATCCTTAATGGAATTGGCAAAATGAGGTATGCTTTTTCTCAGAATAGCATAAGCTTTGTAAGTTTAAGACAAGATGACTTTTCAGAGAATGTTAGTGTAAGTTAAAGGTAGCAAGGGACAGTTTCGGATAAAGTACCCGTCAATATTTTTGTAAAATTGAGAGTTGCTGTACTTGAAGGCTTATGAGTGTTGCTAAAATTCATGAGATGATTTTAATGATTATCATTAGTTAGAGGGATGTCTCTTGTTGAAATTGATATTCAATATGTAGGCCCCATATGTTAGGTACATGAGATTCAGAAGTAAAATGCGAAACCTGCGGCTATGACTGTTGTGTTGACTTTAGACAGTGAAAATGCAAGTTACAGACGGGAGGGTAAATAACACGAAAAGTAGGTGGATGGGGCATTATAAACTATACACCGGTAAGTTTCTGACATGTGATGGTGCAACATGCACATGGTACGGAAGGTCAACCCTTTGCAGGGAATTGGCTGGGGGAGGTCTAAAAAGCTGAAAAATCATGAAAATTAGCAAAATATGGAAGGGTCAAAATCTCATAAAAACCAGTATGTAGAAAATTTTACAGGTTTTGACTAGTAATTTTCTTTAGAAATTGGTGATTGGCCTTATAAAGAGTGAATTAAAGGTATTTGTGGTGAATGGGAACTGAGGAAATTCTAGTTACAGGGTTCCGAAGACACACGTCCCCAGGCTACAATGAAATGTATCAAAAGAACTGTCCTGTGCCATCTAATGTCACGTATCGGGATATGTCATACTAATTACACTGCTTGGTCAGTGTATTTTTTTCTTCAGAAATACTATGCATATGTTAATGTAAACACAGCTATTATTAGTACCGGTACATGTATTAACACAGCTTATTGATTTTTTTAATTTCAGCTATTGGTGGCCAGATGGTTTTTACCTGTTGATTCTTTTCAGCTCTTGAGGTTAACCTGTCACCTCTACCCACACGCATATTCCTTAATGTGTTCTACAGACTATTTACCAGTAATTCAAATTAAATCGGATAATTCATGAACAGTTACTGTAATGGAACTTTAAGAAAGCATCATGCCTTGTTGTGGTTTGTGTTTGATAAGAAATTATAACAAACAAAATTATGGCTGTTTAAAGTAATTTACAATTGTTAGCTGTGAAAAACTGTTTTTCAATAAAAGTATGCAATTATGTTTCCTTTATTTTGTTTTTAGCTCACCTGAGCCAAAGGCTCAAATGAGCTTTTCTGATCACAATTTGTCGTTGTCGTTGTAAACTTTTCATATTTTCATCTTCTTCTCAAGAACCACTGGGCAGATTTCAACCAAATTTGGCACTAAGCACCACCACTAGGTGAAGGGGATTCAAGTTGTTTAAATGAAGGGCCACGCCCTCTTTAAAGGGGAGGTAATTGAGAATTATTGAAAAGGACTAAGTGCGGTTTTATGCAGTTTTTGCCCCCCAAAATCTAAGTTTTAGAAAGAGCTTTAAAATAAGGTGTAAGATAGTTAAAATCTTATTGAAAATAAAGGTGTAAAAGGTTATCACCACAGTGACGTCATATTGTGGAGATGACGTCATGAATATTGCATTATTTTGATAAATTGATGTTTTGTAGCAAAATATGGGTGTTTTCCGATGGTTTTTCGACTGAGAAACATCGAGCGCAGGCTTGCTCAAGTACCATTTTTTTGTATAATATGTATAACTATCTGAAGAAAAACATATGTTAAAATCGCACTTTAGCAGACCTGCGCTCTATACTTCCGAATGCAAAATATAGAGCAAAAACGAGAATATCTTCATTTGTTTGCAAATTTGCGGGAATTAGGTCATTTAAGTGACGTCATAGATAAACAGCGAGTGAGCAATGATGACTAAAATCAAGATTAAAGTTATAGGCATCCTCTTTACAATGATTTGTGAAGATTTCATTTTCATACGATACTATTTAAAAATTGGTTGAAATCGGGGGCAGATATTTGACCATACCGCAGATAGTCCTTTGTTGGTATTTTTCAAAAATCTTCTTTTCAAAAACTATTCGGCCTGAAAAGCTTAAACTTGTGTGGAGGCATCCTCAGGTAGTGTAGATTCAAGTTTTTTCAAATCATGGTCCCCGGGGGTAGGGAGGGGCCACAAGAGGGGGATCAAGTTTTACATAGGAATATATAGAGAAAATCTTTGAAAATCTTCTCAAAAACTGTTAGGCCAGAAAAGCTCAAATTAAAGTGGAAGCATTCTCAGGTAGTGTAGATTCAAGTTTGTTCAAATCATAGTCCCAGGTGGTATGGTGGGGTCACAATGGGGGAATGGATTTTTACATAGGAATATACAGAGAAAATCTTTAAAAATCTTTTTCTCAGAAACTAATCAGCCAGAAAAAGCTGAAACTTACATGTATGTGGAAGCATCCTCAGGTAGTGTAGATACAAAGTTGTGAAAATCATGACCCCGGTGATAGGTTTGGGCCACCAATGGGGGGGGGGGGGGGGGCAAAGTTTAACATAGGAATATATAGAGTAAATATTTAAAAATCTTCTTCTCAGAAACTAATCAGCCAGATGATTCTTTATAATTGTTAAGACTTTGGCCCCAGGACAGTTCTTTGGCCTCACAAGAAGGTTCAGAGTTTGATGTAGGTTTATATCCCATATATAAACTATATATATAGTTTATATATATAGTATATATCTTTTTGAAAACTGCAATACTCAACATGCGATATAACTATAAAATCAATATAAAATCATCCGATGATTATTAACATAAGAATATTTATATTTTAATTAGGGGGGGAAATGGATTTTATTTATACAGGATCTACATGTATTGTACATTGTCTAGGTAGTTTGCATTGTGACCCCATTAAGCTGATTTTATCATACCTATTGTTCCTCAGGTGAGCGATGTGGCCCATTTGTCTCTCGTTTTAGTTTTTATTGTTTTTCAATATTAAAAATTAAACATATGTAACCTACGGTAATTTTCATGATGAGTACAAAACTAAAATCCGTTTTTAAATCGGACGATGCATAACAGATATCGGGGTTTAAAAATTGATTTTTCAGAAATTTTGATTCTGCGTTTTTTGTTTTTCAAAAATAGCGTAAAGTTCAAACTCGTACCAAAAATAATTCGAATTTTGTTAAGTACTTTGACACCTTCGGAATTATTTTTTTGTTAAGTCGTTCTTAGAATCGTTATGGTTTTTGTTAATTTGTACATAGTATCATTCGTATTTATTTTTATCTTTTACTTTAAGTTGCTCTTGTTATTGATTTTAACACTCTGCTTCTTGCAGGAACATCAAGCTTTACTCTTGACATTAACGGAAGACCCACTCGTTGCTTTGCAACGAGCTTTGCTCTAGTTCTTTTAAAAAAAATTTCCGAATCCTTTTCGGCTTTATAACTCAAAAAGTTTACAACCGATTTTTATGAAACTTTCAGAGATTATGTGCAATTATATTACATCGAAGTTTATGAAGTTTCTTTGAAAATGTCACTTCCGTTTAAATGTTACGTCATTTTTAAAATTTTCAAAAAGTCATTTTGTCTGCGGCGTTTCTCAAAAACTTTAAGATAGAGGCTTGAAATTTTCAATGGTTATGATTTGGTCGATTTAACTTTGTAATAAGGCTCGAAATGAAAATCTGTCACTTCCGGTCGAAACCGGAAGTGAAACAAATTTTTCGAAAAAAATGAATTTTCTGATCAAATAAAAAATGAATATGTGTTTTGTAGAGCTTATTAAGTTGAATCTAACCCTGAAAGCCGTTTTATAATCGGACGATGCATTACAGAAATATCGGGGTTTGAAAATTGATTTTTCCGGAAATTTTGATTCTGCGTCCTTGGTTTAAAAAATAGTGTAATTTTCAAAGTAAAATTAACTCGTACCAAAAATAATTGTTAAGTCGTACTTGAACACATTCGGATATTTTTTGTTAAGTCGTTCTTGAAATCGGACATGTTTTTGTTAAGTCGTACTTAGAATCATTCGTATTTTGTTAAGTCGTACCAGGAATAATTCAATTTTTTCATCTTTTTATTTTCGTTACTCTTGTTGTTGGTTTAAGAACTCTGCTACTTACAGGAACTTCCAGCTTTCCTTCCGACATTAACGGAAGACCTTTGCAACGAGCTTTGCTCTAGTTATTATTATACTTTTTCTTTTTTTTCTGACTCCTTCTCGGCTTCATAACTCAAAAAGTTTCCAACCGATTTTAATGAAACTTTTAGAGATTATGTGAAACTAATATCCCTCAAAGATGTTAAAGTTTTCTTGACAACGTCACTTCCGTTTTGACGTAACGTCATTTTTAAAATTTTCAAAAAGTCATTTTGTCCACAATTCATAACAAATTATTGTTCAGTAAAGAGTTATTGTAAAAAGACTTTAGAGCCCTCTTGGCCCTAATTTGAGGGGCCAGCCCCTTTTTCTTGATATCAAATAAAAGCTCGTGAAATTTGAAACAACTTTTGCATTACATGTTTTGACAAAATATTTATACATCAAAAGGTATAACAGAAAATGTGCAAAAATTTCGTGAAAAATTTTGGTGCTAATTTTCAGGTTCAGGCGAGCTTTAAGGCCTTGAGCAATTTTCATAATTGGAAGCATGGGGGTACATCTACAGACATTCATCTACAATCCCTGAAAATTTCAAGCTTCTATCTCGATTAGTTATGGAGGAGATGCGTGGACAAAATGACCCTTAAAAATTTATAAAATCGTCAATATCTGAAACCGGAAGTGACGTCAACAATTTTTTTTAATAAAAACATGTATCCCCTACGATGTCCTATAAGTCTGGAAAATTTCGTGCAAATCGGGCGAATAGTTTTCGAGAAATAAAGCTTTAAAGAAGGCAGAAAAAGAATGTTAAGAATAACTAGAGCAAAGCTCGTTGCAAAGCAACGAGTGGGTCTTCCGTTAATGTCGAATGTAAAGCTAGAAGTTCAGCTAAGAAGCGGGGTTCTTAAACCAATAAACATGAGTAACTAAAACAAAAAGGAAAAAATCGAATTATTCTTGGTACGAGTTAACAAAATCCGAATGATTCTAAGTACGAATTCATAAAAACCTTATTGATTTCAAGAACGACTTTACTTAAACAAATCCGAATGTGTTTAAGTATGATTTAACAATTATCGAATTATTTAGGTACGAGTTAATTTCGCCTTGAACATAACACTATTTCCTTAACCAAGGTTTTGGAATCAAATTTACCGGAAAAATCAATTTCTGAACCAAAAAATCTCATTAATGTCTGTAATCTCAAAGGTCTCGCAAATATAAACATATAAACATATTTTGTTGAACAAGTGTTCACAAATTGTGAACCGTTCAAGAGATATCTGAACAACTGCGTTTTAGGGGCCGACCTTAAACTCCTTACCGGGGCCAACAACAAATTGTTTTTAGGTACCAATATTGTTAAGAACATTATTTTGAGCAACTTATGTTTTAGAATGCTTTTTAAAATATTTCTCCTTTTCTAGATATTAATGATTAAAATTTTTGACTTCTGGCCCCTTGAAACCCCTAATTACGTAACAAATGTTTAAAATAAGGTACTGTGTAGATAAACAGCTGTACAATGAAAATGTTTGCTTCTATAATTAATGACAAATTATTGCTCAGTAAAGAGTTAAAATTAAAAGACTTTAGAGCTCTCCTGGCCCCTAATTAAAGGGGCCAGCCCCTTTTTTATTAAAACAAAACAAAAGCTCGTGTAAATCTTAACAACTTTTGCATTACATGTTTTAACAAATTATCTACAGGTTAAAAGATATTTTACAAAACGTGTTAAAATTTTGCCACAAAATTTGGTGCCAATTTTTGACCTCAGGCGAGCTTCGGCGCCGTGCGCATTTTCCACAATGTCAAATACAGAGGATCATCTACAGACATCCATCTACCTATTCCTGAAAGTTTCACGTTTCTATACCCTTTAGTTTCGGAGGAGTTACGTGGACAAAATGGTCCTTAAAAATTCACAAAATCTTCCAAATCTCAAACCGGAAGTGATGTCATCAGCTCAAAATTTTATATTCGCAAGCACGCTTTATGTTCTATTAGTCCTGTAAATTTGGTGAAAATCAACCAAATAGTTTTTGAGTTATAGTTCTGGAAAAATGTCAGAGGAAAAATATAAAATAACTAAAGCAAAGCTCGTTGCAAAGCAACGAGTGGGTCTTCCGTTAATGTCGGAAGTAAAGCTGGAAGTTCCTGCAAGAAGCAGAGCTCTTAAACCAATAACAAGAGTAACTAAAATAAAAAGATGAAAAAATCGAATTATTCCTGGTACGACCTAACAAAAACCTTATTGATTTCAAGAACGACTTAACAAAAAAATCCGAATGTGTTTTTGAACGACTTAACAATTATTTTTGGTATAAGTTAATTTTACAATAAACATTACGCTATTTTTTAAACCAAGGACGCGGAAACAAAATTTCCGGAAAAATCAACTTTTAAACTCCGATATCTCTGTAATGCATCGTCTGATTTTAAAACGGATTTCAGTTTTTAATTAAGCTTAATAAAAGCTGCTTTGTTGCATTATAATAAATATCAAATTATTTGTCAAAAAAGAGTTATCATAAAAAGACTTAGTAGCCCTTGTACACCCTAATTTGTGGGGCCATCCCCTTTTTCTTGATATCAAATAAAAGGTCTCGCTAATATAAACATATTTTGTTCTACAAGTGTTCATGAATTGTAAACCGTTCTCGAGATATCTGTACAAATGTGTTTTAAGGGCCAACCCTTTAACCCCTTACCGGGGCCACAAACAACAAAACTTTGAGTTTAATAATGTTCAGAACATTATTTTGAACAACTTTTGTTCTACATTGCTTTTTAAAATATTTCTCCTTTTTCAGATATTAATGATCATAGTTTTGAGTTCTGGCCCTTTGAAACCCCTAATTACGTAATATATGACTTCGGTATGGTACTGTATAGATGAACAGCTGTACAATGAACATTTCTTCTTCTATAATTAATAACAAAATATTGTTCAGTAAAGAGTTATTGTTAAAAGAAATTAGAGCCCTTTTGGCCCCTAATTTGAGAGGCCAGCCCCTTTTTCTTGATATCAAATTAAAGGTCTTGCAAATTTAAACATATTTTGTTCAACAAGTGTTCATGAAATGTTAACCGTTCTTGAGATATCTGTACGAATGTGTTTTAGGGGCCGACCCTTTAACTCCTAAATGGGAACATAAACAAAAGCATTTAAGGTAGCATATTGACAAGAACACCATTTTAAGCAACTTTTGTTCTACAATGCTTTTAGAAATATTTCTCCTTTTTCAGATATTAATGATCAAAGTTTTGAACTTCTGGCCCCTTAAAACCCCTAATTACGTAACATATGACTTAAGTATGATACGGTATAGATAAACAGCTGTACAATGAACATTTTTGCTTATATAATTAATAACAAATTATTGTTCAGTAAAGAGTTATTGTAAGAAGACTTTAGAGCCCCCTTGGCCCCTAATTTGAGGGGTCAGCTCCTTTTCCTTGATATCAAAGGCAAGCTCGTAAAAATTGAAACAATTTTTGCATTACATGTTTTAACAAATTATGTGCACATCGAAAGGTATTACAGAAAATGTGCAAAAATTTCGTGGAAAAATTTTGTGCTAATTTTCAGGTTCAGGCGAGCTTCGAGGCCTTGAGCAATTTTCATAATTGGAAGCATGGGGGTACATCTACAGACATTCATCTACAAGCCCTGAAAATTTCAAGCTTCTATCTTGTTTAGTTTCGGAGGAGATGCGTGGACAAAATGACCCTTAAAAATTTACAAAATCATCTTTATCTGAAACCGGAAGTGACGTCATCATGCAGAAATTTAATAATATGTAGCGACGATGATGTTCTATCACTCCTAAAAATTTCGTGCAAATCGGTTGGGTAGTTTTTGAGAAATAACGCTCAAAAAAAGTCAGAAAAAGAAAAAAAAGAATAATAAGAATAAAGAACTAGAGCAAAGCTCGTTGCAAAGCAACGAGTGGGTCTTCCGGTGGTGTAGAGAGTAAAGATAGAAGTTCCTGTAAGAAGCAGAGTTCTAATACCAACCACAAAAAAATAAAAAAAAATATTTTCAAAAAATCGAATAATTCTTAGTACGACTTAACAATGTCTAAATGATTTCAAGAACGAATTAACAAAAACCTTTACAATTTCTAGAACGACTTAATAAAAAAATTCCCGAATGTCTTCAAGTACGAATTAACAATTTCCGAATTATTTTAGGTACGAGTTAATTCAACTTTTAACATAACACTATTTTCTTAACCAAGAACGTGGAATCAAAATTTCCGGAAAACTCAATTTTTAAATCCCAATATTTTTGTAATGCATCATCCGATTTTAAAACGGATTCCAGTTTTAAATTAAGCTTAATAAAAGCTCCTTTGTTGCTTTATGATTTATATCAAATGATTGGTCAGAAAAGAGTTATTATAAAAAGACTAAATAGCCCTTATGGCCCCTAATTTGAGGGGTCAGCCCCTTTTTCTTGATATCAAATAAAAGGTCTCGCTAATATAAACATTTTGTTCTACAAATGTTCACGAATGGTTAACCGTTATCGAGATATCTAAAGAACTGTTTTTTAGGGGCCGACCCTTTAACTCTTTACCGGTGCCACTTACAACAAAATTTATGGCATCATATTGTTCAGAACATTATTTTGAACAACTTTTGTTCTACATTGCTTTTCAAAATATTTCTCCTTTTTCAGATATTAATGATCAAAGTTTTGAATTCTGGCCCCTTGAAACCCCTAATTACGTAATATATGTCTTAGGTATGATACTGTATAGATAAACAGCTGTACAATGAACATTTTTGCTTCTATAATTAATAACAAATTATTATTCAGTAAAGAGTTATTGTAAGAAGACTTTACAGCCCTCTTGGCTCCTAATTGGAGGGGCCAGCCCCTTTTTCTTGATATTAAATGAAAGGTCTTGCAAATATAAACATACTTTGTTCAACAAGTGTTCACGAAATGTTAACCATTCTTAGGATATATTTACAAATGTGTTTTAGGGGCCGGCCCTTTATCTCCTAAATGGGGTCATGAACAAAAAAAAATAAGGTGGCATATTGTACAGAACATTATTTTGAACAACTTTTGTTCTACAATGCTTTTCAAAATATTTCTCCTTTTTTATATATTAATGATCAAAATTTTGAATTTCTGGCCCATTGAAAACCCTAATTACGTAACATATGACTTAAGTATGGTACTGTATAGATAAACATCCCAACAATGAACATTTTTGCTTCTAAAATTAATAACAAATAATTATTCAGTAAAGAGTTATTGTAAGAAGACTTTACTGCCCTCTTGGCCCCTAATTTGAGGGGCCAGCCCCTTTTTCTTGATATTAAACAAAAGCCCGTGTAATTTGAAACAACTTTTGTATTACATGTCTTAACAAAATATTTATACATCAAAAGATATCGCAGAAAATGTGCAAAAATTTCGTGAAAAAATTTGGTGCCAATTTTCAGGTTCAGGCGAGCTTTGAGGCCTTTACAAATTTTCATCATTGGAAGCATGGGGGTACATCTACATACATTCATCTACAATCCCTGAAAAATTCAAGCTTCTATCTTGATTAGTTTCGGAGGAGATGCGTGGACAAAATTACCCTTAAAAATTTACAAAATCGTCAATATCTGAAAACGGAAGTGACGTCATCATTTAAAAATTTAATAATATGTAGCGCCGATCATGCTTTATCTATCCTAAAAATTTTGTGCGAATCGGTTGGATAGTTTTTGAGAAATAGCGCTCCAAAAAAGTCAGAAAAAGAAAAAAAAGAATAATAAAGAAAAAGAAACCGTAGAATAACAAGAGGGTCTTCCGTTGGAAACGGAAGACCCTAATAAAAAAGTCGAAAAATTCAATTTTTCAAATTTCCTTCTGGTAACGACCGGAAGTGACGGGGGACACCATAAAAACGGTAGATATATCATCTCAGCACTATATCTTTACTAGTTTTTGAGAAACGTCGCAGACAAAATTGACTTAAAATCTTAAACGGACGATAACTTCCGACCGGAAATGTATTTTCAAAAATGGATAAAAAACGATAAATTTCAGATAAAATCGCGTTCATCTTGAAAATTTGAATGAAATCGGTCAAGCCGTCTCTGAAAAATCGTCTGCACAAAATCGGTAAGAAAAAAAAAAAAACTTAAAGTAAAAGATAAAAATAAATACGAGTGATACTATGTACGAATTAACAAAAACCTTAACGATTCTAAGAACGACTTAACAAAAAAAAAATTCCGAAGGTGTCAAAGTACTTAACAAAATTCGAATTCTTTTTGGTACGAGTTTGAACTTTACGCCATTTTTGAAACAAAAAACGCAAAATAAAAATTTCTGAAAAATCAATTTTTAAACCCCGATATCTGTTATGCATCGTCCGATTTAAAAACGGATTCTAGTTTTGTACTCATCATGAAAATTACCGTAGGTTACATATGTTTAATTTTTAATATTGAAAAACAATGGAAAACTAAAACAAGAGGCAAATGGGCCACATTGCTCCCCTGAGGAACAATAGGTATGATAAAATCAGCTTAATGTAGTCACAATGCAAACTACCTGGACAATGTACAATAATACATGGTAGATCCTGTATAAATAAAATCTATTTTCCCCCCTAAATATTCTTATGTTTATAATCATTAGTTCCGTTTCTAAAAGGATGATTTTATATTGATTTTATAGTCATATCGCATGTTGAGTATTGCAGTTCTCAAAAAGATCCTTAACAATAGTTTATATATGGGATATAAACCTACATCAAACTCTGAACCTTCTTGTGAGGCCAAAGAACTGTCCTGGGGCCAAAGTCTTAACAATTATAAAGAATCATCTGGCTGATTAGTTTCTGAGAAGAAGATGTTTAAATATTTACTCTATATATTCCTATGTTAAACTTTGACCCCCCCCCCACCCACCCATGTGGCCCAAACATATCCCCGGGGTCATGATTTTCACAACTTTGTATCTACACTACCTGAGGATGCTTCCACATAAGTTTCAGCTTTCCTGGCTGATTAGTTTCTGAGAAATTTTTTTTTAAAGAGTTTCACATGTATTCCTAAGTAAAAATCTATTCCCCCATTGTGACCCCACCATACTACTTGAGACTATGATTTGAACAAACTTGAATCTACTATACCTGAGGATGCTTCCACTTTAGTTTGAGCTTTTCTGGCCTAATACTTTTTGAGAAGATCTTCAAAGATTTTCTCTATATATTCCTATGTAAAACTTGATCCCCCTCTTGTGGCCCCTCCCTTCCCCCGGGGACCATGATTTGAACAAACTTGAATCTACACTACCTGAGGATGCCTCCACACAAGTTTAAGCTTTTCAGGCCTAATAGTTTTTGAGAAGATTTTTGAAAAATACCAACAAATTTTCAATAATTCTCAATTACCTCCCCTTTAAAGAGGGTATGGCCGTTCATTTAAACAAACTTGAATCCCCTTCACCTAGTGGTGGTGCTTAGTGCCAAATTTGGTTGAAATCTGCCCATTGGTTCTTGAGAAGAAGATGAAAATATGAAAAGTTTACAACAACGACAACGACAAATTGTGATCAGAAAAGCTCACTTGAGCCTTTGGCTCAGGTGAGCTAAAAACAAAATAAAGGAAACATAATTGCATACTTTTATTGAAAAACAATTTTTCACAGCTAACAATTGTAAATTACTTTAAACAGCCATAATTTTGTTTGTTATAATTTCTTATCAAACACAAACCACAACAAGGCATGATGCTTGTCGGTAGCGGGTTTAAAATTTTGGGCCCTCTGCGCAGGGTATTGCGCATTACTGTCGTAAAACGCAAATGTAAAGTAAAATGTTCAAATATACAGGTTATCATGTAACGTTTAAATGTTTAAAAAATGACATCAAAAAATTACATTTAGTGAAGAGAATCGTTAGAATAATGTCAGAAGTATTTTAATCATCTCGCCGCTTCTTCAAAATCGACGTTATTGTCGTCGGAATCAACGTCTTACGATGACGTCAGTTGATACTCTGACGTAACAATTGACAAAAATAAACGTCGTGCACTTTCTATTGCAGCGTCAATAATTAAAATCAAAACTATAAATTGCAAAATAAAAACATATACGCGACCCTTCTACGTTCTGTGTGAGTGGAAAGGTATTTTTCTTCTACTACAAAAAAATTGAATTTGATTCGTAAACATCCTTTTTTTTTATATACATTTCTATATGTAAAATGGCTGGCACGGCACGTTTATAGGATCAAACTATGAGGGCGGATAGCATAAAAACCATCCGGTCAATTTCGTTTTCATTTGGCAAAAAGTTTACTTATACGTTAACCTTACATCGCTGAAAAATAAAAGAAGATCGTATGTTTGTAATTTTTTAAATATGAAATTGAAAATGAAAACCCTCATTTTCCTATATAATCCTATATAGAATGTCGGTGACGAATCGGACATACGACCAAAATTTGAGCGCGGCAAAGGGATAAACTATCCGGTCAATTTACTTTATATTTTGCACATAGTTTTCTCATAAGTTGGCATTTCACTGTAAAAAAATTAAAGGAAATCGTATGTTTGAAACATTCTCCCCCGAGACTCCTTAAAGTTCCATTACAGTAACTGTTCATGAATTATCCGATTTAATTTGAATTACTGGTAAATAGTCTGTAGAACACATTAAGGAATATGCATGTAGGTAGAGGTGACAGGTTAACCTCAAGAGCTGAAAAGAATCAACAGGTAAAAACCATGTGGCCACCAATAGCTGAAATCAAAAAAATCAATAAGCTGTGTTAATACATGAACCGGTACTAATAATAGCTGTGTTTACATTAACATATGCATAGTATTTCTGAAAAAAAAATACACTGACCATGCAGTGTAATTAGTATGACATATCCCGATATGTGACATTAGATGGCACAGGACAGTTTTTTTTGATACATTTCATTGTAGCCTGGGGACGTGTGTCTTTGGAACCCTGTAACTAGAATTTTGCATTTTTACTTCTGAATCTCATGTACCTAACATATGGGGCCTACATATTGAATATCAATTTCAACAAGAGACATCCCTCTAACTAATGATAATCATTAAAAAAACATTTCATGAATTTTAGCAACACTCATAAGCCTTCAAGTACAGCAACTCTCAATTTTACAAAAATATTGACGGGTACTTTATCCGAAACTGTCCCTTGCTACCTTTAACTTACACTAACATTCTCTGAAAAGTCATCTTGTCTTACACTTACAAAGCTTATGCTATTCTGAGAAAAAGTATACCTCATTTTGCCAATTCCATTAAGGATTAAGAAAAATATGGCCATTTAAGTGAACCCAGCATTTTCACTTTCTTCTATTTAACACAGATTCATAGGGCTCTCCATAAATAAAGCATTTTTACCTAATCTTTTAGAGGTCAACTGTTGTTCAACCTCCCTAAATAAGAAACCTTATTCAAAACTACAATACATATACATGATATTATCATGACAAAAGCATCACATCACTTAGAAATACCCTTACATGTATACCCTCCCCCTATCTTTTGATTTTCCTACGAAGCATTAGTTTGAATACTTTAACCTAATATTATGAAACTTGTGGCAATTCCCTTGAGTCATTTCTCACACATATTTAAAAACAACCATCACTGATATTGATAATTGATCTTTTCTTGATAAATGGATGAAATGTAACATTTTTTTTCAGAAAAAGACATGCCGCCATACATGTGATTTCTTGTTTTCATGAAACAGTAAGCTTATAATCATTTTTAGTGAATATCTTATTTATTCTGGTTTCTAGTCTCATTTTAACTTTGCTAAAATAGTAAGACCTACAAGTGTGATGTCTGCTCTTAATTAAAATGAAATTCAAACACAACCGGGTACCTGGGGACGGATGAGAATTCCATGATAAATGTTCAAATGTTTCATGTTTTCCTACATTTTTGATGCATACTGTGGAATCATTACGAGGGTCAATCAAAAAATACGAAGACAATGTGGCTGTCTATCATATATTTTTTATGAAAGTCATACTTAACAGAATAATCTGTGCACCAACACTTATGTTATTGATATGCGAATTTTTAGTCCATTTGATGAAACGGTATTTTTGTTACCCCTTTTTAAAAACAACATGTTTTGTCACCACGGCGCACGGTAACGTTCAAAACATGACGTCAAGATTAAACACGCACCAGTTTATAGATAAACCCCATCTTTATATCACGCTCAGTCTCTTGTGCCTTTCTCCTTACAATTTAAAATGGCATTGAACCACTTAACATCTTATTTGCACACATTTGTTCGAGAATCATAACTTAGTTGTTTAAAGTTTTCATTTTCTAACCCTGTATATCTTAGTTTACAGTAAGGATAACCCTGAACGCCGGTTGACGTTACTTATTTTTTTACCAAATATCTACAGATATTCTACTCTCTTTCGGACAGTTTGATATTCAAAATACCACCCCTATAAAATTTATTACAGTTAAACACAAACTTGCAAATAATTGTTGACTTATTTTTTGCACCATTGAGCATTTTCACAGCTTGTATCGTCCTTTTCCTGAGATAAATCTGGTTTGTTAGTACTTCTCGTTGCGCCGTGACGCCCGGCGACGTCGGTATTTTTAGTCAATTCTAAAGAGGACTATCTGCTTTAGTTACTGATATCTGTTCGAAAAAACAATATATCCCGTCATTATTTGGAACATAGAATACCATGGCCATACTTAATTTGAGGATTCAATTTTATTTGGTTTATAGCCCGATTTATAGAGATATTACTTTCAACATTATATGGTTTATTGTTGACATAACACAAATTTTGACCGTGCGCCGTGACCTCATTTTTGCAGGATTAGATTCTTAATAATTCTTAGAAGAAAAGGAATTTTTTAACTTTTTTTCTTGCAAATTGTTTGAAATTATTGTTAAATTATGTCTACTAAATTTAGTAATGATATGACGTTAAGTAACATAGCTATGACAAAAGTCTTCGTATTTTTTGATTGACCCTCGTAGATTTCGTGGTGGCTCAATTTTCGTGGAATTCGTGGGTACCTCTCATCAACGAATCAACATCCTCCACGAAATAATAAATTAGGGTAATAAAGTCATATTTCCTCTGTAGATTTGAGAGAATACACGAAATTACGTCCCCACGAAGCTGTAAATTTGTAGCAATCCACGGAAATTGGCCCCCACGAAAATTAATGATTCCACAGTATATACAATAAATGGGTAAAAATTTGTTGTGTCTTGATCATTTAGAGAGTAATTAATACTAATTATTATAGCAGATGTTATTTCAAGATCAAAAGTACATTTGCTATCCAACATGTAATGGTAATGGAGACAATTGGAAAGAGGGGGTAGCTTTTTGAATTCTGTAAATATATCTAAAATATCACTTTTGGATAGGAAGGAGCAAAAACTTGAGTTTTTTGACATATTGTATACTTTGATAACTGCATTTGTCTACATGTGAATTTTATTTGAAAGAAAAATATGCTGTTTTTAAAAAAATGAGTTATGTAAGTCAGGTTGCTTAATGTTATTTCATGAAATCAGACAGCAAAATTGCTGCAAACTTAAAATTTAAATAATTCAATTGATCAAAACTCTTTTACTGTGCAGTATTAATTCTTATCTCGGTAATTAACTTAAGCCTATCAATTATTATCAGGATAGGAAATACCTACTTTCTTAGCCAATTTACTCTAGTGGTGGTCATTCTACAGACCTTCCCTTGTATATTATAGCTAATAAATCATGTAATGACATATATAACCAACAAAATCATCCATTTTCCCAAAATAGACTACTTTTGGTACAAAATCCACTCAAAATCACAGTTAAATGAGAAATCTGAAAATACCATGTAGTCTTGAAACTTACACTAACATTCTCTGAAAAGTGATCTTGTCTTAAACTTACAAAGCTTATGCTATTCTGTGAAAAAGTATACCTCATTTTGCCAATTCCATTATAGATTAAGAAAAATATGGCCATTTAAGTGAACCCAGCAATCCCACTTTCTTCTATTTAACACAGATTTATAAGGCTCTCCATAAATAAAGCATCGTTACCTAATCTTTTAGAGGTCAACTGTCAAATGATATTATCATGACAAAAGCATCACATCACTTAGAAATACCCTTACATGTATACCCTCACCCTATTTTTTGATTTTCCTAAGAAGCATTAGTTTGAACACTTAAACCAAATATTATGAAATTTAAATGCTTCTATTCTGATCAATTGAATTTTTAAGCAGCGTGAAATTAAAACCATCGCAATTGAAACTTTAGTAAAAATCATGAAATTTTAACACGGTGGAATTAAAACGACTTACAGTATTTCATCCGAACAGCCTCAAAGTATAATTTTCTGCTATACCATTTTTTAAAAATGAATTCTACTGGGGTTTTTTTTCTGCAAATAAATTTAGCGAGGATTTTTTTCTCTTTTCTTATTAATGACAGGTTTTAAAAAAAATATTATGTTTAGTATGTATAAAATTCCATAAACAATTTTACAAAGCTTTGGATTTTAGTTGCACAATGAAAACATGAGGGATTGCACGAAAGTACATTCATTTTGAAACTTAAAGCATTGTTGATTTCTTTTCCTAGATAGAGATATGCACAAAATGATGTTGCTCTGTGATGCTTTGCCAAGATTAAAAGCATGAGAGAGAGAGAGAGAGAGAGAGAGAGAGAGAGAGAGAGAGAGAGAGAGAGAGAGAGAGAGAGAGAGAGAGATCTGAGGCATATGTAGTAAAAATTATTACATACATTTGTCTTACTGTAAAAATTGTTTACAATGTAGATGTGTTCTGCGTGTAAAGTTTACCTAAAATGAATCAATAAAATTCAATATATATATAAGATAAACTAATCTCAAAGAATTTACAATGTTCTGTGCAATAATCAAATCTTGAGAAGAATGTTTTATAGATATCAGGGAACATTAACCTAAAATCTGAACTTAAAGTTCTTTTCATCTTGCACTCTGTTTTACATGCTCTTTCACAGGCGATAATCATATATAACGGCGAGCCAGACAAAAGTTCTAATTTTAATTAGACTGAATATTTACCAGGTCAAATATATTTATATTTAATTAAGCACAATTCTGCTCTGAGTTCTTTATATAATTCATTAATTAAGTGGAGGTGATATGGTAAAGATCTGCTATATTCAAATATTTAGGGTAAAGTTATCATCATGCAAACATGCACTCTAATCACAACATTCTACTCTTGTGTGCCTTTGGACCCCCACCCCACTTAATTGCACTGTTTTACAGTCTGTGGTGTGTTGTTCAATACAAAATAAGACATACATATACATAATAATAAATAGAAATTCAAAAGAGTAGTATGAAAAACATACACGTGAAAATACATTGGACAGATAATATCCCGAGATTTCTCAGACTCAAATGCCCGCTTTTATATTGTTACGCACGCCAAAGGCGGAGGTTAGAGTCAGAGGAATGTCGGATTAGATTGAAAAGTGCACAAACACTTTGAAAAGAAAAAGTCAATACGACATATCCTGTATTGAAACATACCTTAATAATCTGTCATACGTTAGTTGAGCTGAAATTTCCACTATCGCGGTCTTGCAGGCCATTCTTCTGACACACCGCTATCAGCTGTTGTTCGCGGTCAAAACATGGGGAATCGTACGATAATTATTTCGATTAAAACTAATAAGACTAATAAAAACTAACAACATAATTATCGATCGAAGTAAGGAAATCGTTTCGATAAACACTCTGATTAACTATATAAAAAACGAGTTCGGTTTTATGACCTGTACGAAATCTTTTCAGCGGGAGTTACTTTCAGTGGGAAGTTTGCACTATTTTTTAAACCAATAAGGAGGAATCAACATTTCCGGAAAAAATCAATATTTAACCCCCGATATCTCTGCAATGCAGTATCCGATTTTAAAACGAATTTAAGTTTTGTATTTAGCTTTGGAAACTATGCAATATGGATATAATTTTATGTTTTTTATAAAGTTTTATGATCAGTACGAATTGTTACAGTAGAAGTTACTTTCAGTGTGAATTTTGCACTATTTTTGAAACCAAGAACGCGGCATCAAAATTTCCGGGAAAATCAGTTTTTAAACCCCGATATCTCTGTAATGCATCCTCCGAATTTTAAACGATTTTCAGCATTAGATTCAGCTTACAAAGCTCTACAAAATACGTATACGTTTTTTGTTTGATCAAAAAATTCAATTTTTCAAAAAATTTGATTCGCTTCCAGTTTCGACCGGAAGTGACAGATTTTTATAATATAGCTTTATTACAGAGGTAAATCGAGCAAATCATAAGCATTGAAAATTTCAAGCCTCTATCTTAAAGCGTTTTTTGAGAAAAGTCCAGGACAAAATGACTTTTTTAAAATTTTAAAAATGACGTAACGTCAAAATGGAAGTGATGTTGTCTTTAAAACTTTAAAATCTTTGAGGGACGATAACTTCCTAAAATTTCTAGAAGTTTCAGTGAAATCGGTTGAAAACTTTTTGAGTTATGAAGCAAAAAAGGAGTCAGAAAAAAAAGAAAAAGTATAATAATAATAAAAAGAAACCGAAGAAAATCAAAAGGGTCTTCCGTTCGAAAACGGAAGACCCTAATAATAGAAAGAAACAATAGAATAACAAGAGGGTCTTCCGTTGGAAACGGAAGACCCTAAAAAGAAACAATAGAATAACAGGAGGGTCTTCCGTTGGTAACGGAAGACCCTAATAATCGAATAATTCTTGGTACAACTTAACAAAATCCGAATGTTTTTAAGTACGACTTCACCAAAACATTTCCGATTTCAAGAATGTCTTAACAAAAGAAACCCGAATGTGTTCATGTACGTCTTGACACGATAATTTTTGGTACGAATTAATTTTACATTTAACTTTACGCTATTTTCTAAACCAAGAACGCGGAATCAAAATTTCCTGAAAAATCAAATTTTAATCACCAATTTCTCTGTAGTGCATCGTCTGATTTTAAAACGAATTTCAGTGTAGATTAAGCTTAAAAAGTTCTTTTTTTTTGCTAAATGAAAAATACTAAACTATCGCTTAGAAAAAAGTAATCATAAAAAGACTTACTAGCCCTTTTAGCCCCAAATTAGAGGGGCCAGCCCTTTTTTCTTTATTTCTTTCTTTAAGGTCTCGCAAATGTAAACATATTTTGTCCACATGTATTCACGAATTGTTAAGCGTTTTCGAGATATCTGAACAGCTGTGTTTTAAGGGCCGACCCTTTAACTCCTTATCGGGGCCACCAACAACAAATTTTTAGTTGCCATATTGTTAAGAACATTAATCTTAACATTTTGTGTTCTACGTTGCTTTTCAAAATATTTCTCCTTTTTCAGATATTAATGATCAAAGTTTTGAACTTCTGGCCCCTTGAAACTCCTAATTATTTAATATATGACCTAGCTATGCTACTGTAAAGATAAACAGCTGTACAGTAAACATTTTTGCTTCTATAATTAATAACAAATTTTTGTTCAGTAAAGAGTTTTTGTAAGAAGATTTTAGAGCACTCTTTGCCCCTAATTTGAGGGGCCAGCCCCTTTTTCTTGATATCAAATTAAAGGTCTTGCAAATGTAAACATATTTTGTTCACCAAGTGTTCACAAAGTGTTAACCGCTCTCGAGATATCTGTACAAATGTGTTTTAGGGGCTAACCCTTAAACTCCTTAATGGAACCATCAACAAAAAGTTTAAGGTGGCATATTGTACAGAACATTATTTTGAGCAACTTTTGTTCTACATTGCTTTTCAAAATGGTTCTCCTTTTTCCGATATAAATGATCAAGGTTTTGAACTTCTGGCCCCTTGAAACGTAATACGTAATATATGACTTAGCTATGGTACTGAATAGATAAACAGTTGTACAATAAACGTTTTTGCTTCTATAATTGATAACAAATTATTGTTCAGTAAAAGGTTATTGTAAGAAGACTTTAGAGCCCTCTTGGCCCCTAATTTGAGGGACCAGCCCCTTTTTCTTGATATCAAGTTAAAGGTCTTGCAAAAATAAATATCTTTTGCATTACATTATTTTACAAAATATGTATACATCAAAAGATATTTCAAAATATGTTCAAAAATTTCGTTGAAAAATTTGGTGCTTATTTTCAGGTTCAGGCGAGCTTCAAAGCCTTGCACAATTTTCAAAAGTGATGGCAATGGAGTACATCTACATGCATTTATCTACAATCTCTAGAAATTTCAAGCTTCTGTCTTGATTAGTTTTGGAGGAGATGCGTGGACAAAATGACCTTTAAAAATTTACAAAATCGTCAATTTCTGAAACCGGAAGTGACGTCATAAGTTCAAATTTTAATAACCTCTAGTATTTACAGTACCAAACAAGTTCTGATTTCGTGGAAATCGGTTGAATAGTTTTTGAGATATAAGCCACAAAAAAGTCAGAGGAAGAATAATAATAATGAAAAAGAATCCGAAGAAAAACAATAGGGTCTTCCGTTGGAAACGGAAGACCTTAACTAGAGCAAAGCTCGTTGCAAAGCAACGAATGGGTCTTCCGTTATTGTCGGAAGTAAAGCTGGAAGTCCCTGTAAGAAGCAGAGCTCTTAAACCAATAACAAGAGTAGCTAAAATAAAAAGATGAAAAAAATCGAATTATTCCTGGTACGACCTAACAAAATACGAATGATTTAAAATACGACTTAACAAAAACTTTTCCGATTTCAAATACGACTTAACAAAAAAAAATCCGAATGTTTTAAGTTCAACTTAACAATTATTTTTGGTACGAGTTAACTTTACGATTAATATTACGCTATTTTTTAAACCAAGGACGCGGAATCAAAATTTCCGGAAAAATCAATTTTTAAACCCCGATATCTCTGTAATGCATCATCCGATTTTAAAATGGCTTTCAGTGCTAGATTCAGCTTGATAAGCTCTACAAAACACATATTAATTTTTGATTTGATCAGAAAATTCATTTTTTCGAAAAATTTGTTTCACTTCTGGTTTCGACCGGAAGTGACAGATTTTAATTTCGAGCCTTATTACAGAGATAAATCGACCAAATCATAAGCATTGAAAATTTCAAGCCTCTATCTTAAAGCGTTTTTGAGAAACGCCGCGGACAAAATGACTTTTTTAAAATTTTAAAAATGACGTAACGTAAAAACGGAAGTGACGTTTTTAAAGAAACTTCACAAACGTCGAGGTATTATAGTTTCACATTTTCTCTTAAAGTTTCATAAAAATCGGTTGTAAACTTTTTGAGTTATAAAGCCGAGAAGGAGTCAGAAAAAAAAAGAAAAAGAATAATAACTATACACGATCTCGTTGCGAGCAACGAGGAGGTCTTCCGTCAGATTTTTAGAATATGGAATGACCTTGTTCTTGATCTGCGTCAACGAAACGTATCCGGAAAAGGAGGTTGGATCTAAGAGTATTGGGTGAAAAACTATCTATCCCTTTAATGTCCCTTATTTGAGGGATCAGCTCCTTTTCATTCATTCTAGTTAAAGGTATTTTTGTGTACCACTAATAAGTGTTTAGAAATTGGTTACCGTTTTGAAATATCTGGGGAAAATCGTTTTGATATCCGGTCCTAATACTCCTTTTAAGGTCTAGATAACAAACAATATATGGTTGTACATTGTTAAGCTCAATATTTTGAGCATCTTTTGTTCAATATGATTGCTTAGAAAAATTTTCCTCCATTTTGAGATATTGAGCATCAAAGTGTTGGAGATTCTGGCCCCTTAAAATCCCTATTTACGTAACATAGGAATAAATGATTGCCATGTGTAGGTGAATACCGTTAGAATGAAAAGAATTGCTTCTATAACGTATCACAAAATATTTCACAGTAAAGTTATCATTAAAAGACTAAAGACCCCCTCAGCCCCTTATTTGAAGGGCCAGCCCCTTTTTCATGATTTCAAATGAAAGCTCTTGTCAATTCAAACACTTTTTGTTCAACAAGTAATTACAAATTTTGTACCGTTCTCGAGATATCTTGAGAGGGTCGTTTTAAGGGCCGACCCTGTAACTCCCTTTAAGGACCGCATAACAAAGAAATTATGGTTGATTATTGTTAAGCTCAATATTTTGAGCATCTTTTGTTCAATATTGCTTATCAACATTTTCCTCCATTTTGAGATATTGAGCATCAAAGTTTTGGACTTCTGGCCCCTTAAAATCCCTAATTATGTAACATAGGAGTAAATGATTGCCATGTATAGGTGAATACCGTTAGAATGAACAACATTGCTTCTATAATGTATCACAAAATATTTCACAGTAAAAAGTTATCATCAAAAGACTTTAGAGCCCCCTCAGCCCCTTATTTGAAGGGCCAGCCCATTTTTCATGATTTCAAATGAAAGCTCTTGTCAATTCAAACACTTTTTGTTCAACAAGTAATTACAAATTTTGTACCGTTCTCGGGATATCTTGAGAGGGTCGTTTTAGGGGCCGACCCTGTAACTCCCTTTAAGGACCGCATAACAAAGAAATTATGATTGATTATTGTTAAGCTCAATATTTTGAGCATCTTTTGTTCAATATTGCTTATCAACATTTTCCACCATTTTGAGATATTGAGCATCAAAGTTTTGGACTTCTGGCCCCTTAAAATCCCTAATTATGTAACATAGGAGTAAATGATTGCCTTGAATAGGTGAATACTTTTAGAATGACCAAAATTGCTTCTATAACGTATCACAAAATATTTCACAGTAAAAAGTTATCATCAAAAGACTTTAGAGCCCCCTCATCCCCTTATTTGAAGGGCCAGCCCCTTTTTCTTGATGTCAAATGAAAGCTCTTGACTTTATAAAGATTTTTTGTTCTACATGTTATAACAAAATACTATCGACGAAAGAGATATTGAAAGAAAACCACGAAAAATCACGACGCTTTTTTAACTGTAATTTTCGAGCTCGGGCGAGCTTCGGCGCTTTTGATCACATAAAAATATATATACCACATGTCAGATCTGCAACCTTTTGTCTACAATTCCTGAAATTTTTAACTCAATATCTTAAATTGTTTAGGAGTTTACCCCTGGACAAGCCGACCCTCTGAAAATCGTTAAATTGTAAATAACTCAAAACCGGAAGTGACGTCATCATTCAGAAAAATTTCCAATAAGGTTCAGATCATAATCTATCAGACCTACAGTCAGTTCAAGCATATCTTTTACAACATACACCATAGCATACCATAGCATTGAAATCTCATAGCATAGCATTGGAATCTCATACCATAGCATTGGAATCTCATACCATAGCATACAATCTCATAGAATCGCATTCGTCATATCATACCATAGCATACCATAGCATAGAATACAACATTATTTTTACTCGGTTTTAAATGTTTTTATTTGAAAACATAAATGTTTACATGATAGATTTGTTGTAAACTTTGGCTTCTTATTATTTCACTTCGAAATGTGTGGAACTCTTCTGTGTATGGAGGCGTTTTTGTTCAAATCTCATAGCATACCATAGCATAGCATACCATACCATATCATTAAGCCCTTCATTTCAATTTCTCATAGCATAGCATACAAATCTCATAGCATATCATTAAAATCGCATACCATAGCATAGCATTAAATTGTAAAAGATATGCATGAAATGACTGTAAATGTTTCATGTAAATCGGTCGAGTAGTTTTAGAGAAATCGCGTACACAAAATTGGTTGGAAAAAAATAAAAATAATAATAATAATAGGGAAAAAGAAACCGAACGAAAACAATAAGGTCTTCCGTTGGAAACGGAAGACCTTAATAATAATAGAAAGAAACAATAGAATAACAAGAGGGTATTCCGTTGGAAACGGAAGACCCTAAAAAGAAACAATAGAATAACAAGAGGGTCTTCCGTTGGTAACGGAAGACCCTAATAATCGAATAATTCTTGGTACAACTTAACAAAATCCGAATGTTTTTAAGTACGACTTCACCAAAACATTTCCGATTTCAAGAATGTCTTAACAAAATAAACCCGAATGTGTTCATGTACGACTTGACACGATAATTTTTGGTACGAATTAATTTTACATTTAACTTTACGCTATTTTTTAAACCAAGAACGCGGAATCAAAATTTCCCGAAAAATCAAATTTTAATCCCCAATTTCTCTGTAGTGCATCGTCTGATTTTAAAACGAATTTCAGTGTAGATTAAGCTTAAAAAGTTCTTTTTTTTGCTAAATGAAAAATACTAAATTATCGCTTAGAAAAAAGTAATCATAAAAAGACTTACTAGCCCTTTTAGCCCCAAATTAGAGGGGCCAGCCCTTTTTTCTTTATTTCTTTCTTTAAGGTCTCGCAAATGTAAACATATTTTGTCCACATGTATTCACGAATTGTTAAGCGTTTTCGAAATATCTGAACAGCTGTGTTTTAAGGGCCGACCCTTTAACTCCTTATCGGGGCCACCAACAACAAATTTTTAGTTGCCATATTGTTAAGAACATTAATCTTAACATTTTGTGTTCTACGTTGCTTTTCAAAATATTTCTCCTTTTTCAGATATTAATGATCAAAGTTTTGAACTTCTGGCCCCTTGAAACTCCTAATTATTTAATATATGACCTAGCTATGCTACTGTAAAGATAAACAGCTGTACAGTAAACATTTTTGCTTCTATAATTAATAACAAATTTTTGTTCAGTAAAGAGTTTTTGTAAGAAGATTTTAGAGCACTCTTTGCCCCTAATTTGAGGGGCCAGCCCCTTTTTCTTGATATCAAATTAAAGGTCTTGCAAATGTAAACATATTTTGTTCACCAAGTGTTCACAAAGTGTTAACCGCTCTCGAGATATCTGTACAAATGTGTTTTAGGGGCTAACCCTTAAACTCCTTAATGGAACCATCAACAAAAAGTTTAAGGTGGCATATTGTACAGAACATTATTTTGAGCAACTTTTGTTCTACATTGCTTTTCAAAATGGTTCTCCTTTTTCCGATATAAATGATCAAGGTTTTGAACTTCTGGCCCCTTGAAACGTAATACGTAATATATGACTTAGCTATGGTACTGAATAGATAAACAGTTGTACAATAAACGTTTTTGCTTCTATAATTGATAACAAATTATTGTTCAGTAAAAGGTTATTGTAAGAAGACTTTAGAGCCCTCTTGGCCCCTAATTTGAGGGACCAGCCCCTTTTTCTTGATATCAAGTTAAAGGTCTTGCAAAAATAAATATCTTTTGCATTACATTATTTTACAAAATATGTATACATCAAAAGATATTTCAAAAAATGTTCAAAAATTTCGTTGAAAAATTTGGTGCTTATTTTCAGGTTCAGGCGAGCTTCAAAGCCTTGCACAATTTTCAAAAGTGATGGCAATGGGGTACATCTACATGCATTTATCTACAATCTCTAGAAATTTCAAGCTTCTGTCTTGATTAGTTTTGGAGGAGATGCGTGGACAAAATGACCTTTAAAAATTTACAAAATCGTCAATTTCTGAAACCGGAAGTGACGTCATAAGTTCAAATTTTAATAACCTCTAGTATTTACAGTACCAAACAAGTTCTGATTTCGTGGAAATCGGTTGAATAGTTTTTGAGATATAAGCCACAAAAAAGTCAGAGGAAGAATAATAATAATGAAAAAGAATCCGAAGAAAAACAATAGGGTCTTCCGTTGGAAACGGAAGACCTTAACTAGAGCAAAGCTCGTTGCAAAGCAACGAGTGGGTCTTCCGTTATTGTCGGAAGTAAAGCTGGAAGTCCCTATAAGAAGCAGAGCTCTTAAACCAATAACAAGAGTAACTAAAATAAAAAGATGAAAAAATCGAATTATTCCTGGTACGACTTAACAAAATCCGAATGATTTTAGGTACGAATTAACAAAAACTTTTCTGATTTCAAGAACGACTTAACCAAAAAAATCCGGATGTTTTCAAGTACGACTTAACAATTATTTTTGGAACGAATCAATTTTACTTTGAACATTACGCTATTTTTTAAACGAAGAACGCGGAATCAAAATTTCCGGAAAAATCAAACCCCGATATCTCTGTAATGCATCGTCCGATTTTAAAATGGCTTTCAATGTTAGATTCAGTTTAATAAGCTCTACAAAACAGATAGTTTTGATTTGATCAGAAAATTCATTTTTACGAAAATTTGTTTCACTTCCGGTTTCGACCGGAAGTGAAAGATTTTCATTTCGAGCCTTATTACAGAGGTAAATCGACCAAATCATAACCATTGAAAATTTCAAGCCTCTATCTTAAAACGTTTTTGAGAAACGCAGTAGAAGCAATAATGTTTATTGTAGAGCTCTTTATCTATGTAGTACCATGCCTAATTCATATATTACGTAATTAGGGTTTTCAAGGGGCCAGAAATTCAAAACTTTGATCACAAATATCTGAAAAAGGAGAAATATTTTGAAAAGCAATGTAGAAGAAAAGTTGCTCAAAATAATGTTTTGTAGAATATGCTTTCTTAAATTTGTTTTTTGATGGCCCCATTAAGGAGTTAAAGGGCCGGCCCATAAAACACAATTGTTCAGATATTTCGAGAACGGTTAACAATTCGTGAACATTTGTAGAAAAAATTAGTGTATATTTGCAAGACCTTCCATATGATATCAGGTTAAAGGGGCTGGCCCCTAAAATTAGGGGCCAAGGAGGCTCTAAAGTCTTCTTACAATAACTCCTAACTGAAAAATAATTTGTTATTAATTATAAAAGCAAAAATGTTCATTGTACAGCTGTTTATCTATGCAGTACCATACCTAAGTCTTTAATTACGTAATTGGGGGTTTTATTAAGGGGCCATAAATTCAAAACTTTAATCAGGAGGGCTACACAGTCTTTTTATAATAACTCTTTTCTGAGCGATATTTTGATATCAATTATTAAACAAAACTTTTTAAGCTGAATCTAACGCTGAAATCCGTTTTAAAATCAGACGGTGCACTACAGAGATATTGGGGTTTTAAAATTGATTTTCCGGAAATTTTGATTCCACATTCTAGGTTTAGAAAATAGTTTTATGTTCAGAATTAAATTAATTCATACCTAAAACATTCGATAATTATTAAATCGTACTTTTACACATTAAGATTTGTATTTGCTAAGTCTTCCTTCAAATCGATAAGGTTTTTGTTAATTCGTACTAATGATCATTCGGATTTTGTTAACTCGTACTAAGAATAATTCGATTTTTTCTTTTCTTTTTGTCTTAGTTACTTATGTGTATTGGTTTAAGAACTCTGCTTCTTACAGGAACTTAAGGGTGTTGTTTACTCAGGGTTTGAGTGCTCGAATTCGGATTGTTATAAAGTTCAATGGCATGAGTAAAATTTGTTCTAAACACAAAAAGTATCTGTGAAATGAATTATTATTGACATAACATTCGATATTTCTACTATATTGTGGAATTATGCCAAAACAAAAATAGACTTTTAGCCAAACAGAGGAAATTCGGACTAAATTTTGCAGATTTTGTTTTCGGCTAAAACATTTTTGGAAGTACTCTAATATTAAAACTGAAGATTTTATATTTTATTCTATATGATTTTGCATATTTTCTAGTAGTTTTACCTCATTTATTCATTATAATAACCGTATGGCATGAATTTAAAAAATATTGAAATATGCTTAAAAACGAGAAAAGACACCATATCTCAACATTTTGATCATTGACCTCATATAAATTATATGCCAACAGAATAAGATCAATATAAGTAGTTTAATACTATAAATGTTTTTGTATTATCATCATTCAATTTTTGGTAAAATTGAATCAAAAATGGGTAGGAATTTGAAAAGTGATAGAGGAAATTCGGACTGGAATATTTATAAAAATTGTGAAGGAAAACTTATGCTTTGTATGTATTTAGTGTCACTGCCATTCATTAATTGTATTTCATTTTCAAAAGTGTTGAGCAATTATAATTATTTTCACAATTAAAAAAATATCAATCAAAGTGTAAAATTAACTCAAAAAGTAGGTCATTGACCTACTTTTTTAAAAGTGAAAAATAACACTACAATAAAAGGTCTATAGCACACAATAGTTGGTTTTTCATTATCATCAGTGGAATTTTTTTTCATTCTGAGTAAACGTCATCCTTAAAGCTTTACTTTCGACATTAAACGGAAGACCCACTCGTTGCTTTGCAACGAGCTTTGCTCTAGTTATTTTTTTCCCTTTTCTGACTTTTTTGGAGGACTATTTCTCAAAAACTATCCAACCAATTTCAAGGACGGATAAAGCATGATCGGCGCTACATATTATTACATGTTTAGATGATGATGTCACTTCCTGTTTCAGATATTGACGATTTTGTAAATTTTTAAGGGTCATTTTGTCCACGCATCTTCTCCGACACTAATCAAGATAGAAGCTTGAAATTTTCAGGGATTGTAGATGAATGTATGTAATGTACCCCCATGCTTCTAATGATGAAAATTGCTAAAGGCCTCAAAGCTCGCCTGAACCTGAAAATTGGCACCAACATTTTTCACGAAATTTTTGCACATTTTCTGTGATATCTTTTGATGTATAAATATTTTGTTAAAACATGTAAAGCAAAAGTTGTTTAAAATTACACGAGCTTTCGTTTAATATCAAGAAAAAGGGGCTGGCCCCTCAAATTAGGGGCCAAGAGGGCTATAAAATCTTCTTACAAGAACTCTTTACTGAACAATAATTTGTTATTAATTATAGAAGCAAAAATGTTCATTGTACAGCTGTTTATCTATACAGTATCATACCTAAGTCATATATTACGTAATTAGGGGTTTCAAGGGACCAGAAATTCAAAATTTCGATCATTAATATATGAAAAAGGAGAAATATTTTTTAAAGCATTGTAGAACAAAAGTTGCTTAAAATACTGTTCTGTACAATATGCCACCTTTAATTGTTTTGTTCATGACCCTATTTAGGAGATAAAGGGTCGGCCCCTAAAACACATTTGTAAAGATATCCTAAGAACGGTTAACATTTCGTGAACACGTGTTGAACAAAATATGTTTAAATTTGCAAGACCTTTAATTTCATATCAAGAAATAGGGGCTGGCCCCTTCAATTAAGGACCAAGGGGGGTCTTAAATCTTCTTACAAGAACTCTTTACTGAACAATAATTTGTTATTAATTATAGAAGCAAAAATGTTCATTGTACAGCTGTTTATCTATACAGTATCATACCTAAGTCATATATTACATAATTAGGGGTTTCAAGGAGCCAGAATTCAAAACTTTGATCATTAATATCTGAAAAAGGAGAAATATTTTTAAAAGCAATGTAGAACTCAAGTTGTTCAAAATAATGTCCTGAACAAATATGATACCATAATTTTTTTTGTTAGTGGCCCCGGTAAAGAGTTAAAGGGTCAGCCCCTAAAATAAAGTTGTTTAGATATATCGATAACGGTTAACCATTCGTGAACATTTGTAGGACAAAATATGTTTATATTAGCGAGACCTTTTATTTGATATCAAGAAAAAGGGGCTGACCCCTCACATTAGGGGCCAGAAGGCCCATTAAGTCTTTTTATACTAACTCTTTTCTAACCACTAATTTGATACAAATCATATAGCAACAAAGAAGCTTTTATTAAGCTTAATTTAAAACTGAAATCCGTTTAAAAATCGGACGATGCATTACAAAAAATATTGGGATTCAAAAATTGAGTTTCCCGGAAATTTTGATTCCACGTTCTTGGTTAATAAAATAGCGTTATGTTTAAAGTTAAATTAACTCGTACCTAAAATAATTCGGAAATTGTTAATTCGTCCTTGAAGACATTCGGGATTTTTTTTCATTAAGTCGTTCTAGAAATTGTAAAGGTTTTTGTATATTGGTTCTTGAAATCATTCAGACATTGTTAGTCGTACTAAGAATAATTCGATATTTTAAAAATATTTTTTTTATTTTCTTCGTAGTTGGTTTTAGAACTCTGCTTCTTACAGGAACTTCTTTCTATACTCTCGACACCACCGGAAGACCCACTCGTTGCTTTGCAACGAGCTTTGCTCTAGTTTTTCAATATTTTTGTTACAAATTTTTACACCTTATAATGACCCTTTTACTGATTCAGAATATGTAATTTGTTTGAAAATCGATCAAGGCATTCTCGAGAAATAAAGTGTCAAAGTCCTGAAGCGAGAGTCCGAGAGCTCAGTTGCTAGAGTCGTGGACATGGCCCAGGCGACCCGGGTTCAAGCCTCGAGTGCCGCACACTTTTTTTTTCTTTACTATTTTTCGCTTAGATCTACGATTTTATCTTTGAATTGATAAATTTGATCTACTCTATTCAAAAATCAAAAAAAAAATCCAAAAACTAACCAAAGAAAAAAAAAGAAAAAAGACAAGAAAAACCCAACCAATTCTTTTACGCTCATTCAAATAAATAGCACCTGCTTTTTAAATGCGTAAAAAAATTTAACAAATGAAACTAACGCATCTCTACCTTCGTAAGAAAAATCCTTCTTGTCTGTTCCAACGTTTGCAGTAAGTGATACCTTTTCTTCAAAATCATCTAGACTGTTCGAACCAATACATTTATTAGCTGAAATTTAATCGTTACAAAAATATAAACAATTCGCTATCTAATGACTTAATATATTCAAGATACGACATTCAGTATCAAAAATATGTAAAATCCTTTATGAGTTGCAACTTTAATGGTATATAACATGCATTTAACGACTTGCACTGGCTTACCAAATTTTACGACATATACATAATCGATACCTGAACTTCCACCAGTATATATCTTTTATTTTTATTTATCAAATTAGAAGCAATTTCAGACGGTATTGTTGCAGTTGCATATTAGTACTTACGTTCTGTAGAAATATCATTCTTCACATTTTCAGTATCTGCTATAAGAACGTTTAGTTCTTCTAATTCAATTGATGTATTTTTTATATCATTGCCTCTTTTGCAACTGGAAAATTCTAGCATTACAGAAAAAAATTTAAGTATATATTATCATGATAAATATTTACAAACATTATAACACATACTTCTTTTACATATGGCCCTTCGGCTCAACTGGGGTACCATGCAACATTATTCGGAATGGGAAGAAGCATAAGTCAAATTTTAATAATTAAAAGAATACCTGTGTGTGATGAACACACCTATGGTCAGTGGTATATATATGTTCATTCACCAAATACCATTCCCTCTTTTTGTTACAGGAGCTAATATTTAATTCATAACTCTATAAAAACTAACAAGACTGAAATATACACGCCCGTTAATCGATTTGTCGAAACCAACAGCGACTGAAACTGAGAGGAAACTGACAGGACTGAAATTTACAAGCCACGTTCATCGATTGGTCGATTAATTACGATTGCCCGAAATAATTATGATGATGCCAGACTAAAATGCGCTCAGGAGACGATTTGACTGTTTCTTTTAGGTAATGTACCACATTAACAGTTAGTTAGTGATTTTTTTTCACAAACAGTAGTCCTTTTCACGAAAAAATTCATTCACTAGTCTCTCTAATTTAGATTAAAATAACACTAATAAAAATTTAACAGATAAAAAAAATAAGCATCAATTTCCCCATGCAAAACCTTATGGTATTTTCTACACAATTGGATTATCTTTCTTGTTTTTCGACGTGATCATATATTAATGCCTTTATAAACAGTGATTAAGGTATTAATCGTGCAATAACTATGATATCATCCGGGGTTTCATCCAGATTGTTAGGCTTGTTTTTCGACCCGAATCGGTAGAGATTAAGAAACTTTAGATGAAAATGGTAGACCTACATGAATTTAAAGTCGGCCGCGCGAGAAAACGTATTCTGCCGGGTGAATCAACAAGTTAGAATCAGTAGCGAAAACTCAAGACTTCGTGAATATAATGATTTCTCTTTAACCGGTAATTCTAAAATTAATTAATATTCAAAACATTCGATATCAGATTCAGTACAGCAATGCAAATTCTTCCGGAATGTAAATTGTTCAATCTTGTTATTCTTTCCAATATTCATGTACAAGTTTTTTTTTATGCCGATGATCAAGAGCTATCTTTTTTTCGTATCAAACAAGCACGGAATCTACATCAATCGTGAGTTATGAGTAATATATAAATATGTTCATTTTAATCAGTATAAAAGATACTGCATTATAGGACCTTGCTATTAAGACAAGTGCTCATTAACAAAGTAACAAAATTACAGCCCTGCTGTTTTTGTACTATAAAACGAGTTTATTTTTCTTTTACGTAAAGTCATTTCTTTATGACGTTATATCTCTGTTTTATACAAAACGTCATAAGGACCCTCTTCTCAAGGGCGCAAGCATTAATATAAACAATTTGCTATCTAATGACTTTATTCATGAAAGATACGACATTCAGTATAGATATATGTAAACCATTTATGATTTGCAACATTAATGGTATCTAATATGCATTGATTTACTTGTATTGGCTTACCAGATTTAAATATACTTGCACAATCGATATTTTAATGCCCACTATAAAACATCTTTTAATGTTATTAATCAAAATACATGTTTTAACATTTTAAGACGACATTGTTGCAGTTGGATACTAGTACTTACGTTCTGTAGAAATATCATTCTTCACATTTTCAGTGTCTGTTATAAGGATTTTTCGTTCTTCCAATCCAGCTGTTGTACTTTCTATATCATTGCCTCTTTTGCAACTGGGAGATTCTAGCATTATAAAGAAGTTGTTAAGTAAAAAGAATCATGAACAATATTAACTAACATTATAACACATGATTCTATTACTATCGCCGTTCGGCTCAACAGGATTGTAGCAGTATCTCTGAGTGCAGCGATACATGTTACTAAAAAAAATAAAAAGAATGACCTATGTGTCATGAACACACCTGTGGTATTTACATCCACCAAGTAACGTTCCTTCTATTTCTTAACAAAACTAATTTTTAATTCATAACTGTATAGATACTAACAAATAATGATTCTAACGTAACATCCACCAAGTAACGTTAAGTGTTGGAGTTCAATATAAGTTTGAACTAACAAGTGTTATATCTTGTGTAAATCATGATCTGTTTTGCTTTTATACATTTATGACTTTATACATGAAAGATACGACATTCAGTATAGATATATGTAAACCATTTATGATTTGCAACATTAATGGTATCTAATATGCATTGATTTACTTGTATTGGCTTACCAGATTTAAATATACTTGCACAATCGATATTTTAATGCCCACTATAAAACATCTTTTATTGTTATTAATCAAAATACATGTTTTAACATTTTAAGACGTCATTGTTGCAGTTGGATACTAGTACTTACGTTCTGTAGAAATATCATTCTTCACATTTTCAGTGTCTGTTATAAGGATTTTTCGTTCTTCCAATCCAGCTGTTGTACTTTCTATATCATTGCCTCTTTTGCAACTGGGAGATTCTAGCATTATAAAGAAGTTGTTAAGTAAAAAGAATCATGAACAATATTAACTAACATTATAACACATGATTCTATTACTATCGCCGTTCGGCTCAACAGGATTGTAGCAGTATCTCTGAGTGCAGCGATACATATGTTACTAAAAAAAATAAAAAGAATGACCTATGTGTCATGAACACACCTGTGGTATTTACATCCACCAAGTAACGTTCCTTCTATTTCTTAACAAAACTAATTATTAATTCATAACTGTATAGATACTAACAAATAATGATTCTAACGTAACATCCACCAAGTAACGTTAAGTGTTGGAGTTAAATATAAGTTTTAACTAACAAGTGTTATATCTTGTGTAAATCATGATCTGTTTTGCTTTTATACATTTATGACTTTATACATGAAAGATACGACATTCAGTATAGATATATGTAAACCATTTATGATTTGCAACATTAATGGTATCTAATATGCATTGATTTACTTGTATTGGCTTACCAGATTTAAATATACTTGCACAATCGATATTTTAATGTCCACTATAAAACATCTTTTAATGTTATTAATCAAAATACATGTTTTAACATTTTAAGACGTCATTGTTGCAGTTGGATACTAGTACTTACGTTCTGTAGAAATATCATTCTTCACATTTTCAGTGTCTGTTATAAGGATTTTTCGTTCTTCCAATCCAGCTGTTGTACTTTCTATATCATTGCCTCTTTTGCAACTGGGAGATTCTAGCATTATAAAGAAGTTGTTAAGTAAAAAGAATCATGAACAATATTAACTAACATTATAACACATGATTCTATTACTATCGCCGTTCGGCTCAACAGGATTGTAGCAGTATCTCTGAGTGCAGCGATACATATGTTACTAAAAAAAATAAAAAGAATGACCTATGTGTCATGAACACACCTGTGGTATTTACATCCACCAAGTAACGTTCCTTCTATTTCTTAACAAAACTAATTATTAATTCATAACTGTATAGATACTAACAAATAATGATTCTAACGTAACATCCACCAAGTAACGTTAAGTGTTGGAGTTCAATATAAGTTTTAACTAACAAGTGTTATATCTTGTGTAAATCATGATCTGTTTTGCTTTTATACATTTATGACTTTATACATGAAAGATACGACATTCAGTATAGATATATGTAAACCATTTATGATTTGCAACATTAATGGTATCTAATATGCATTGATTTACTTGTATTGGCGTACCAGATTTAAATATACTTGCACAATCGATATTTTAATGCCCACTATAAAACATCTTTTATTGTTATTAATCAAAATACATGTTTTAACATTTTAAGACGTCATTGTTGCAGTTGGATACTAGTACTTACGTTCTGTAGAAATATCATTCTTCACATTTTCAGTGTCTGTTATAAGGATTTTTCGTTCTTCCAATCCAGCTGTTGTACTTTCTATATCATTGCCTCTTTTGCAACTGGGAGATTCTAGCATTATAAAGAAGTTGTTAAGTAAAAAGAATCATGAACAATATTAACTAACATTATAACACATGATTCTATTACTATCGCCGTTCGGCTCAACAGGATTGTAGCAGTATCTCTGAGTGCAGCGATACATGTTACTAAAAAAAATAAAAAGAATGACCTATGTGTCATGAACACACCTGTGGTATTTACATCCACCAAGTAACGTTCCTTCTATTTCTTAACAAAACTAATTATTAATTCATAACTGTATAGATACTAACAAATAATGATTCTAACGTAACATCCACCAAGTAACGTTAAGTGTTGGAGTTCAATATAAGTTTGAACTAACAAGTGTTATATCTTGTGTAAATCATGATCTGTTTTGCTTTTATACATTTATGACTTTATACATGAAAGATACGACATTCAGTATAGATATATGTAAACCATTTATGATTTGCAACATTAATGGTATCTAATATGCATTGATTTACTTGTATTGGCTTACCAGATTTAAATATACTTGCACAATCGATATTTTAATGTCCACTATAAAACATCTTTTAATGTTATTAATCAAAATACATGTTTTAACATTTTAAGACGTCATTGTTGCAGTTGGATACTAGTACTTACGTTCTGTAGAAATATCATTCTTCACATTTTCAGTGTCTGTTATAAGGATTTTTCGTTCTTCCAATCCAGCTGTTGTACTTTCTATATCATTGCCTCTTTTGCAACTGGGAGATTCTAGCATTATAAAGAAGTTGTTAAGTAAAAAGAATCATGAACAATATTAACTAACATTATAACACATGATTCTATTACTATCGCCGTTCGGCTCAACAGGATTGTAGCAGTATCTCTGAGTGCAGCGATACATATGTTACTAAAAAAAATAAAAAGAATGACCTATGTGTCATGAACACACCTGTGGTATTTACATCCACCAAGTAACGTTCCTTCTATTTCTTAACAAAACTAATTATTAATTCATAACTGTATAGATACTAACAAATAATGATTCTAACGTAACATCCACCAAGTAACGTTAAGTGTTGGAGTTCAATATAAGTTTGAACTAACAAGTGTTATATCTTGTGTAAATCATGATCTGTTTTGCTTTTATACATTTATGACTTTATACATGAAAGATACGACATTCAGTATAGATATATGTAAACCATTTATGATTTGCAACATTAATGGTATCTAATATGCATTGATTTACTTGTATTGGCTTACCAGATTTAAATATACTTGCACAATCGATATTTTAATGTCCACTATAAAACATCTTTTAATGTTATTAATCAAAATACATGTTTTAACATTTTAAGACGTCATTGTTGCAGTTGGATACTAGTACTTACGTTCTGTAGAAATATCATTCTTCACATTTTCAGTGTCTGTTATAAGGATTTTTCGTTCTTCCAATCCAGCTGTTGTACTTTCTATATCATTGCCTCTTTTGCAACTGGGAGATTCTAGCATTATAAAGAAGTTGTTAAGTAAAAAGAATCATGAACAATATTAACTAACATTATAACACATGATTCTATTACTATCGCCGTTCGGCTCAACAGGATTGTAGCAGTATCTCTGAGTGCAGCGATACATATGTTACTAAAAAAGTATAAAAAGAATGACCTATGTGTCATGAACACACCTGTGGTATTTACATCCACCAAGTAACGTTCCTTCTATTTCTTAACAAAACTAATTATTAATTCATAACTGTATAGATACTAACAATACTAAAAAACTATTCGCCTGTATAACGATGGTCAAAACCTACAGCGACTGAAACTGACAGAGAACTGACAGAACTGAAATATACACCCCCTTTTTATCGATTGGTCGATTCCTACAGCGACTAACATTGACAGGAAACTGAAAGGACTAAAATATACACCCCCTGTTTATCAATTTTTCAAAACCTACAGCAAATGACATTGGCAAAAATAGAAAAAGAAAATGCAAAGTTCAAAAATTTTTATTTCACAAGCAGTTTCTGGATTTAAAAATCTCTCTTCGGGTAAACATACACTAAATATAAAATTGTTTTCCTTAAAAACGCTAACAATGACGTTATGATCCAATGAGAGTCTTTGAAGGAAAAGAAATATCGAACAGTGCACGATGGTTGTAAATAAAACTATCGAATCCAAGGCTCAGGAGTTTGTCTTTACTATTAGAAAACACTTATTAATAAATTAATTAATTCTAATTATTTGCGTGTATTTGTATGCAATGTTGTCTATTTGTTCCTGTACTTTATCAAAATGCAAGCGTAAAAACTATATCGTCTGACATGAATTATTTAATAAAAAAAGACAGCTGCGGCCATTTTTTTTTTACCGTTTTTGTCAATTATTATTTTCATATTTGATTTTCCGATCATCTTTGGTGAATGATTACATGACGCATAAGACTACAGCAGACAAATTCATCCCTTATGACTCCACCAAAAATATAACAATAAACTATGAAATACACTATTGCTAAGTGTTGGAGTTAAATATAAGTTTTAACTAACAAGTGTTATATCTTGTGTAAATCATGATCTGTTTTGCTATAGATGCTTTTTTTGAATTCTTTTCAACAATTTTTTAGAAATTTTCTGGAAAATGCAAATTTAAGAAAAATATGAAAAAAAAAGCTAATTGTTGACTAAATTGCTCAGCAAAGGTTAACAAGATTATTTCTATTGCTCTATAGTTTACAGTTGACATCTAATTTGATGTGGTGGTTGTATTTGCTTTGAAGCAAAGTTCCATAGAATTGATGAAATTTGAACCTTTAATAATATTACATTCGTACATGTATATATTTGTCCGCTATTTTATACAGTATATGTTACAATAGACATTATGCCAATGATTTTTTAAATTATAATTGGTTCTATATTTGTCTACTATATTTAATGTAAGAGTTATCGTTTATAGATCTAAGTTATCGTTGGGCTGACTTTTGTGAGAAGAGGTCTGGACGCCGAGCAGTATTTTCGTATATGTTAAGCCATTGCTGTGTGAACTTGGGTGTGTCTCTTGTGTCTCCCCTGCTGTGTGATCTCGGGAATATGTAGCCTGTGTGGATTTAGTTAGCGCTGGCGTTGCGAGACCTGATTGCCTACATTTTCTGTATTTTTATTGTCACAACTCAGTAAGTTTAACTTTACGATATTTTTGTCGGCTGATGAATTGTATTGCTATTTATAACATAAATTGTCTGGAACGTGTTTGATCATATTCACCTACAAGAACAAGAACGTATTACTCTGTGTACTATAATTTACTTGTTTTTAAAGCTATAGCCATTAGTGGGTATGCATAAAACTTATGTTTGTAAGGATTTATTAGAAAATTGTGTGTTAATTGTAGATGACCAATTTTATAATTCTTAAGTTATTGTTAACCTGAGGGGTTGGGGTGGATTTTGTTTGATCATGGTGGAGCGTGGTGGATCGTGGTGGAACGTGTTGGAAAGTGGTGTGGCGTGGTAGAAAGACGTGGACGATGCACAAGATTATGGAGGCCCGCTAAGAACTATGATTTATAATTTCTTTGTATATATGTAAATAAATTTATTGTTAATTTTTTTCATATTGTTGTTGTTTATTGGAAAACAAGAGTCATCCATGTGATTTAATAAGGGGTAAATGTAAAAAGAACCCATCACAACAGGTCAGTTGTGACATTTTGGTGGCAGCGGTGGGATGACTCTTTGTTAGCCAAGTATACTTGTATTAGATTTTTTTTATTTTTGCTTTTGTACAAATTGTGATTTAATGGGTTTTTTTTATTTATCGGTTGGACTTTGTTTGAATTTTATATTTTTTTAAGTATATGTGGTTTGTCAGTTTTATTTTTTCTGTTATTGTGCGTTTTTTTGAAACAATGAATGGTTTACAAGATTTTGTTGAAAAGAAAGAGAGAGAACAGTTTGAAAGAATGGAAAGAGTAGCAGAAAGAGAAGCTAAAAAGATTGAAAGTGAAATAGAGTTAGACTGAATTGCATAGAGTTAAATCTGGAGAATTAGCTTCTAGTCAGGTCTTGCTTCGCAATCGATTGCTAAATTACCAAAGTTACCTCCATTTGATGAATCTAAAGATTGTATTGATTCGTATTTGCAGAGATTTCAAAGGTTTGCTTCTTGTGCAAAGTGGGACAAATCATCTTGGGCGATGAATTTGAGTGCTCATCTGACACGTAAAGCTCTCGAGGTGTATTCTAGACTTCCGGTTGCGGAGGCATTAAAGTATGAATCATTGAATGGGGTATTATTAAAGAGATTCCAACTTATGGAAGAGGGATTTCGTTTGAAGTTTCGATTCAGCAGACCTGAAAATGGTGAGAATCCTTCACAGTTCTTTGCTAGACTTGATAATTATGTGGAAAAATGGTTTTGTTTGACAGGAAGTACTAAATCATATGAGAACATTTAAGACTTATTTTTGCGAGAACAATTTCTTAACAGTTGTAGTTATCAATTAGGAATGTATCTTAAGGAGCGTCATCCAAAAATGGTAGAGGAAATGTCGAATCTGGCAGACCAATTCATTGAAGCCCATGGCTATCCATCATTTGTTAAAGACTTTCAAGTTTTGCAGAAGCAAAATCCGGGCAACAGTGGTTTTAGAAGCGCTGGCAGTGGAACTGGCCCAAAGCAGCAACCATCTTCAACTTCATCACAGCAGAACTACGACAGAAGGTGTTACATTTGTCATAGAAATGGAGATTTTGCAAAAGACGGTAATAATGAACAGAAAATTCCGCGCACATTTACTCCTTCGCACAGCAACCAGAAAGCAGTAGCTTTACAGAATCCTCATGAGTGTGAGTTAAACTGTGATGGATCTAATGACAGTTCTAGTTTCAGTTTACCACACTCCACAGAAGTCACAACCAACGAGGTCATGCCATGTCCAAATAAGCCGCATATGGGATCACCATGTATCCTTACAAATAAATTGTTGGAGTGTTGTGTCACAGAAGGACAGGTAAAACTTGCTTGTGGACACATTTTGCATGTACTTGGAGGAGTATGCAAGATAAAATATGCCTGTTCAAATGGGTTATGTTGGTGGAAATCTGATTAAAGTTTTAAGAGACACTGTAGTTGAGTAGTTGTGAAGAGAGATTTAGTTACAGATGAACAGCTGACTGGAGAAGTGCAGAGATGTGTTTTGATTGATGGCACAGTACGACATGTAGAAGAAGCATCCATTTATGTGGATATTCCCTATTTCACTGGTAATATCAAAGCATTATGTGTGAAAAAACCTGTTTATGATCTTATCCTAGGTAACATTGATGGTGTCAGAAATCAGAATGATCCAGATCTTCAGTGGTGCAAAAAAGAAGAAAGGAACGAGTGTAATGAAGTTCTCCAAGCAGTGCAGACTAGAGCTCAAAAGAAGAAAGTAAACCAAGGTATGAAGAAACTAAATGTGACAGGTTTAGTAGATGCTGATTTGACTTTGGACCAGATGAAACAACTTCAGATGGAAGATACATCCCTGAAAGTATACCACGAACATGCAGCGTCAGGAAGGAAGAAAACGATCGGTGATTACATTGATACTTGGTTTAGCGTCGATAGAGGACTGTTGAACAGACACTATCAGTCAACAAAGGTTAGTGATACAAAACATTATAAGCAACTTGTTGTTCCAGAACCTTTACGAACGAAAGTCATGAGGATTGCGCATGATAGTATCTTAGGAGGGCATTTGGGGACCAAGGAGACCCCAGATCGGATCCTTTTGAATTTCTATTGGCTGGGGATACAGGGAGACGTGACAATATATTGCCAGTCATGTGATGTATGCCAAAGAACATTCCCTAGAGGCAAAGTGATTAAATTACCTTTGAATGAGATGCCGATTATCGACACGCCATTTGAACGTGTTGCTGTAGACTTGGTAGGTCCATTATATCCAATAACGGACAAAGGAAATAAATATTTATTGACTGTTATAGATTACAGTTCTAGATATCCAGAAGCAGCTGCATTGAAGAACATCGATACAGAGACAGTAGCAGAAGCATTGGTGGAAATGTTTAGCAGAGTTGGCATTCCAAGGGAAGTTCTGTCAGACATGGGTACGCAATTTACTTCCAATGTAATGGAAGAGGTGGGTCGACTGTTTTCTTTTAAGCAATTGGTAAGAACTCCATATCACCCAGCTTGTAATGGACTAGTGTAAAAGTTTAATGGTACCTTGAAATCAATGTTAAGAAAAATGAGTTCTGAGAGACAAAAAGATTGGGATAGATACTTACCCGCATTATTATTTGCTTATCGAGAAGTTCCTTAAGAAAGTTCTATATGTTCTCCATTTGATCTTGTTTATGCACGAAGTGTTAGAGGACCGATGGCAGTTTTGAAGGAATTGTGGATGAAGGAAGAGAACGACCCTGAAGTGAAAACTACTTACCAGTATGTATTGGACCTTAAGGAAAGATTGGCAAGAACGTGTGAATTGGCTCATGAAGAACTACAGAAGTCCAAAGAACGCTGCAAGAAAAACTATGATAAAAAGGCAAAGTCTCGATATTTCAAGGTTGGTGATTTCGTTCTCCTTTTACTTCCAACTGATAATAACAAACTTTTAATGCAGTGGAAAAGACCTTTCAAAGTTGTCGAGAGGGTAGGACAAACTGATTACAAGATCGATATGAATGGATGACTTCGCTTATTTTATGTGAATCTTTTGAAGAAATATAATGTTCGAGAAGAACCAATGCCAGACTCAATAATGCGTTGTTTTGGAATCAGAGGAGACGGAGGATTCTAGTAATGAACATTCGTTACATCTTCTCCCCATAAAAGCGACAGAATCATTTGCAGATGTTAAGGTAAATTGCTCACTGGCATCAGATCAACATGAATCTATAAACACTGTTTTGAATGAATTTCAGGATGTTTTGACAGATTAACCTGGTATGACTGACCTTATACAGCATGAGGTTCATCTAACTACGAAGGAAGCAATCAGGAACAGACCATATCAGATTCCGTATGCAGTCAGGGGTGCAGTTCGAGCGGAAAATCAGAATATGATCGACATGGACATTATTGAACCATCAGAGTCACCGTACGCTAGTTCGATTGTCGTTGCAAAGAAGTCCGATGGTAGCAATAGAATCTGCGTGGAATTTCGTAACTTGAATAAGGTAACCATTTTTGACCCCGAACCAATGCCAGATCCTGATGAAATTATGACAAAAATCAGTAACAGTCGTTTCTTTTCTAAACTCGATTTGTGTAAAGGGTATTGACAAATTCCTATGAAAGAACAAGATAAAGATTAAACATCTCTCTTAACACCAGATGGGCTATACAGATTCAAGGTAATGCCGTTTGGGATGTCTAATAGTCCAGCAACCTTTAACAGACTCATGCGGAAAGTTTTATAAGGTGTAGATCACACTGACAGTTTTGTTGATGACATTCTTATTCATACAGAAACTTTTGAAGAACATATTGCAGAACTTAAAAAGGTGTTGGATAGACTACGGAAGGCGAAGTTGACTGCCAAGCCATCGAAATGTGAAATAGCGCAGAGCAGACAAGACTACAGTATTTAGGCCATATTGTTGGAGGAGGGACGGTACAACCATCCAATAAGAAACTGCAAGCAATCGAAGAAGCACCTAGACCAGAAAAGAAGCAGGTTAGATCTTTCCTTGGTATGATAGGATATTATCGGAAATTTGTTCCCAATTTTTCTACAATTGCTGCTCCTTTAACTGATCTAACAAAGAAAGGTGTTCCAAACAAATTTGAATGGAAAACTGAACAGGAAAATTCATTCAAGCGTATAAAATCCATGTTACCTTTTAGTCCAATTTTCAGATTACCAGATTTGACGACACCATTTATCTTGAGAACAGACGCATCTAACCATGGAATTGGCGCAGTGTTAATGCAGGAGCATGACGTACGCAAATATCCTGTTGCATATGCAAGCCGATAACTACTAGACAGAGAACAGCGTTACTCGGTAGTTGAGAAAGAGTGTCTCGCCATTGTATGGGCTTTACAGAAATTCCATCCATATTTATATGGTAGATTATTTGTTCTAGAGACTGACCATAGACCATTGTTACATTAACAGAAGATTAAGGCATCCAACGGTAGATTGATGAGATGGTCTCTTTTTCTACATGCGTTCAATTTTAAAACAGTGGTTATCAAAGGTGGGGATAATATTGGGGCTGATTTTCTCAGTCGTGTTTTTCCAGAGTAATTTGCAGTTTTGGTTGATTTGTGTGTACATAGTTATATGTAGGTTTTTCACAAAATTGTATTTTTTGTCTTAGGAACGGAGGTATTGTCACAATAGACATTATGCCAATGATTTTTTTTATTATAATTGGTTCTATATTTGTCTACTATATTTAATGTAAGAGTTATCGTTTATAGATCTAAGTTATCGTTCATTTATTTACGCTTAATTGGTCACTGGGTTGTTCCGTTCTCGATGTTACTATATTTAGATTGGGTTTCTCTTCGAACCTGTTTGGTAGGTTTACGTAGAAGCTTATGAGGGGTGTTGCCGGATGTCGCTATATTTAGTATCTAGAGTAGTAAAACTTGTTTGGTTAGTTTGATGACTATATATATGGGGTGTGGGCTGACTTTTGTGAGAAGAGGTCTGGACGCCGAGCAGTATTTTCGTGTATGTTAAGCCACAACTCAGTGTGAACTTGGGTGTGTCTCTTGTGTCTCCCCTGCTGTGTTATCTCGGGAATATGTAGCCTGTGTGGATTTTGTTAGCGCTGGCGTTGCGAGACCTGCATTTTCTGTATTTTTATTGCCACAACTCAGTAAGTTTAACTTTACGATATTTTTGTCGGCTGATGAATTCTATTACTATGTATTACATATATTGTCTGGAACGTGTTTGATCATATTTACCTACCAGAACAAGAACGTATTACTATGTGTACTATAATGTCGTTAATTTACTTGTTTTTAAAGCTACATGTATAGCCATTAGTGGGTATGCACAAAACTTATGTTTGTAAGGATTTATTAGAAAATTGTGTGTTAATTGTAGGTGACCAATTTTATAATTCTTAAGTTATTGTTAATCTGAGGGGACGGGGTGGATTTTGGTGGATAGTGGTGGATCTTGGTGGAAGGTGGTGTAAAGTGGTTGGGCGTGGTAGAAAGACGTGGACGATGCAAAAGATTATTGAGGTCCACTGAGAACAATGATTTATAATTTCTTTGTACATATGTAAATAAATTTATTGTTTATTTTTTTTTTAATATTGTCGCTGTTTATTGGAAAACAAGAGTCATCCATGTGATTTAATAAGGGGTAAATGTAAAAAGAACCCATCACAACAGGTCAGTTGTGACAGTATACCACTAAAACGCTTAGGGCCATCGTATGCAGTAATATTAAAAACTAGACGATATCTCGCGCAAGCGGGGGAATTAACACTAAGTACTGCTTCATATTTTTAATCATACACTTTGGTCATTTATGTATATATCATGTGCGAAAATTGTCTTTGCTCTTTATCCTATTCTTTAAAAAATAAAGAAACAATTTCATGGTATGATATTTAGATGAGAGGGCAAAGTTGAAAAATCTAAACTTAATGGATAGTATACACGTATTTGGCCATAATTCTTTTTTTTGCAACGGACAGGGAAAAAGAACGTGGTATCTTTTAAATTTGTATAGGTAAAATTGTACTATAATTGTTAGCACTGTTCCAAATAAGGTTTTCAGGAAACAGTCTATTTTGAAAGAAAATGGAGAGGACGTCACCCCCCTCCCCATTCAACTTCCCCGTTAAATATATACATCAGTACATCATTTATTCATATACTTACACACAGGACACAATCTGTTCATATTTACAAATTATTTTAGAAGGTTTACTACCAATTTTTCGTGGTATAGCAATGTATGAAATTTAAAAACGCTAGTATATGTATATTTATGTGCATATTTTAAACCACAGTTGTCAGTTAACTCGCTCAACACTATCCGGTAAGACGTTAATCAAACAAAGCGCGTTCCTGGACATCCCGTTTCGGTAAGTTCTTTCCATTAAAATAAATATCGCATCAAATTGTTCCATTTAAATGATCAACTTTTTGTATTAACCAAACCAAAAATATCCGATACAAGGCGCCTGTCCGCGATGCATGATGAGCTCGTTCTACGCTTCTCGCCATGGAGTTGATGAGTCAATCCGCGTTCTTGGTTACCCCGTTCTAGAAAGTTCTACCTATTTTCTCACCAGAAATTGAGCTTTGTAAGCGTTATAAACATCAAAACCAAAATTGCACATTAAAGACATAAATTGCTTTGTTATTATTATTTAACGTGTCAGATCTTAACTTCTATGTGTACTTAAGTAAGTTCCCAGTAAATTTATACATTTCATAACGTAAATATTCAGTATTATTTCATTGCAAGAATATATTTTGATGCAAACTATCACCGATCTTACTCTCATATTTGTTATTTCTTGATAGTTATCGAAAATGAAAGTAAATTTTTAATTAGCTTTACAAAAATTACTTATCAGATAAACCAAAATCGGACATCATATCACACGTGCTGAAATACCAAATGTGTGAGCAGTCACTCTGGTGCAGGCATTTTCTAAGTTTACTGGCAAAAGTATAGATAGGGTGAACAGTTTTGGAAACGTTGAATGAGATTATTTTAGGTAGCTACGAGAACGCTAGACTATGATGAAACAAAATGATATTTCTAAAAACCGCTAAATAGAAATGGATTTTATTTTGTTCGATGCACGATTCCGAGATTCATCTTTATAAACAATCTGAAAGGTTTTCAGAAATTGCATATGTTAATTGCATAGCAGTTTATAATACCGTGGATTAATTAGAATTCAGTTTTGCTCAATATTGTTGTAATCGTGGCTACCTTAACCCGTTCTAGATGAATCTACTTATATAAATATTAAGTGTTCATACTGAAGCTGAAAATGAACGCGTTCACGAAATTACATCCCTACAAATAAGCAAAAAGCCCATACTTCACGAAATTAAATAATATCACAGTATTATGTTAAAGATAGATTGTGCGAAAAATACAGCTTCAGATTACGAACATGAATACATTACACATTTAACCAAAGCGCCCCCCACCCCCCCCCCCCCCAAAAAAAAAAAAACCACACAAAAAAACACAAAAAAAACAACCTTATAAATTAAAAAAACAACAACCAGAATCACAATTCAATTCTTTTACACTCATTAAAAGAAACACCTGTTTTCAAATGCGTAAAAATTGAACAAAATAAATGACGCATTTTTATAGTTCTAATTCCTAATATGGAATGCATTAAAATGACATTACATCTCTACCTTCGTAAAAACAATCCTTCTTATCTGTTCCAACGTTTGCAGTAAATGATACTTTTTCTTCAAAACCATCTAGACTGTTCGCACCAAAACGTTTGTAACCTGAAATTTTAGCGTTACAAAAAAATAAATAATTCGCTATCTAATGACTTAAAAAAAAAAAAAAATATATATATATATATATATATATATATATATATATATATATATATATATATATATATATATATATAAGATACGACATTCAGTATCAAAAATATGTAAAATCATTTATGATTTTCGACATTAATGGTATGTAACACGCATTTAACGACTTGTATTGACTTACCAAATTAAAAGACACATACATAAACGATATTTTAACTTCCACTATAATATATATTTTAATTTCATTTATCAAATTAGAAGCAATTCAAGACGTTATTGTTGCAATGGCAAAATAGTACTTACGTTCTGTATAAATATCATTCTTCACATTTTCAGTGTCTGCTATAAGGATATTTAGTTCTTCCAAATCAATTGGTGTATTTCTTACATAATTGCCTCTTTTGCAACTGGAAAGTTCTAGCATTATAAACAATTTTAAAAAAGTATTTTGTATCATAATAAATATTTACAAACACTACAACACAAAATTCTATTACATATGGCTGTTCGGCTCAACGTGGGCATCATGCAGCATTATTTCTGAATGGGATGAAACATTTTCATTCACCAAATACCATTCTCGCTATTTGTTACAGAAGCTAATGTTTTAATTAATTCATAACACTAACAAGACTGAAATCTACACGCCCGTGAATCGATTTGTCGAAAACACTACCGCGACTGAAACTGACAGGATAAACAATATAAACAATGATTTGCTTTCCTTTATGATTAATGTGGGTTACGAAGGTCGCGATCATTAGACATTTTTTTAACCTGCTTATGATGGTTATTTTTTAGCAATGTCGTCACCTCCATATCTTGCATGAATCACCAAAGAAAGAATTTTGTTGTTGAAAAAACAGCTCCAACTGCCAAGGGCATTATTTTTCTATGAGCGGCGTTAGTGTTTACTCGTAAATATCTTTCTCTGCTGTAGGTTTGTTGAGTTGGTTCAATTTAGTTTTTGTGCTGTAAAACATATCTTATTTAAGCCGGCATGAATTCATAAAAAATACATTATCTCCCTTTTTACATCCGACTTCCACTATATAAGCTGTCATTTTGAATTGAAATTGAAATTAAAGAAATTATGTTTTGATGTTGACGCTTTTTAAACAAAAAATATATGACAACCACAGCATTGTCAGAAATAGCCAACGAAAGACGAAACAAAATAGACTGAAAATCAAGCAAACATATTTCGCAGGATCATTGAAGAATGTTCTCCTGTGGCATACTGTTATTGTAATAGCGCACATGCACATACCACACATCAGTGTTGCTGATCTCGCAGTGACAACATGGACTCACGAAAACGGAATTTGTTGTAGAAATTGATGAAACGAAGTTCAATTGTGTATACTTAAATAATTATTTTCACTATTTTCTGCGTTGGATGCAGTGCGACCGGCTCTACAGAGAATGCATTATGCACTTTGTACAAAGGACATACGTGTTCGATACGCATGAGAAGTAAAACAGAACAGCACCGTCTGCGCAAGACAATGTTGCTATAATGGAAGTTATCTCGAACAATAAACCACTTTTTATGGTTTTAGTTGTAGTTTCCGTTATTCTTAACAACAAACATAAAACTATAATGTGTAGTTCTATCATTTAGACGTCCGTGCAACCCAAATATAAATCTAAAAGCAAACAATTGTGCCTTTCTCTATCAGTATATACTCCAGTGGCAGTTGGGGAACGATCAAACCTATAATATGGCTAACAATTGCTTTTATTAATGTTAGCTGAAACTAATCATTATTTGTTTCGAAGGTTAGTTGTTGTTTGTACTGTTATAGCTATAATGATGATAGAAACCGACCAGATAGATTTACTATAATTGTATTTTGTAGTGACAAGAAGTGTAATAGAAGACACTACAACTAAAGGAATCCGATGAATGAAGCGCAAAGCGACAGGTTCTGTTAATGAAAGTTCATTGCCGACACGGACGAAATAAAATAAAAAAATCTAAAGTTTAATATATATATTGAAACGAATATTGCTTCCTGGAATTTTTATCCTGATGCATACCATGTCGATGCTTTTACTCTACTGTGGTCAAATTTACGTCCATATATATTCTCACCTTTTAAATTATTTGTAAGAAAAAAAATAATACACCTTTTAAATAATTTGTTGGAATAATTAAATAATTAGAGAATAGTGTAAAGTAAGCTATTATTATTGCTCTGTTAAACAAAACCCAAAATATGTTTCCAAAGCTAATCTCTGTTTTGAATTCTTTTACTATCAGTGTCTCCGCTGCAAAGATCTGTTGATGGTACCACATATAGGAGAGATATATCCACTCGCCTGTCTTGTATCAGTAGATCCCTCTACGATAACGGATTGGCAAGATTCTATAATGATGTCATTTTTGCATCATTGCGACCTTCTAACAATAAATGCTGCTGGAAGAAGTGCATATTTTGGCATGGTCATGATTATGGTCAAGTTTTTTTTTCTATTTTGATTGTTAACATTGCTTAAGTAAGGCATGTTTGATGATTAAATGATTGATGATGATTGATGATGACTAAAATTTGAGTGTCATTCGTAGAATTATAAGGAAGATACAGACCTTAGTTTGAGTCATGTTTTTGTTTACATGAATATATTACATTCAAAGTAAGATTTTTAAACTTAGTATTTCCTATTCAGCATTTAAAAAACAAACAAATTAAAACATGGCCTCAGACATAACATTGTGCACAGAGGAGCTCTGTATCTTGCTTATAATTCAAACTTGACTCTTCTTCACCATAGGAAACTGTAAACAATTAAAACAAGGAAAATTTACTAAAACAAAAAAAAGAGCACAATTTTTTTTTCATCATAAATATACTTATATATTTCTAGCAGCGAAAATAATTAAAATGAAAAGTACAAGTGAATTGTATTTTATAATACGTTGTAAGTGCATCAGATTTTGTTCATTTTGCGCAGGTAAACAATCGGCTGTCTGATTTAACGGAGTCTATGTTTGAGTTGCTGCGTAAATATTCCAAAATGCAGGCGATAGTTCCCCTCAAGATAAAAGTCAAAATTAACAAAAATGAAACTAAAATCAAAACGTCACAAAAGTATATGTCAACGCATTGAAATATTAAACCTCAATTTACTTCACAAAATCGGCACAAATATATTTTGCAAGTTTCAAATATTCCCTTCGCACGTAAACTGTTGCACAACAAGCAAATTCATCTTTGTCAGTTTGACCGGGTTTTCATGCGTCAAACATGGCTGCTTCAAACAAAAACCTGATTTTCGATACACGAAATACCGAACCCTAAGTTATAAACTGATCGACCTCTCTTCTTTCTTTATTAAGGTCTTCCGTTTCCAACGAAAGACCTTATTGTTTTCGTTCGGTTTCTTTTTCCCTATTATTAAGGTCTTCCGTTTCCAACGGAAGACCTTATTGTTTTCGTACGATTTCTTTTTCCCTATTATTATTATTTTTCTTTTTAGGGTCTTCCGTTTCCAACGGAAGACCCTCTTGTTTTTCTTTGGTTTCTTTTTATTATCATTTTATTTTTTATTTTTTTTCTGACTCCTTCTTAGCTTTGTATCTCAAAAAGTTTTCATCCGATTTCAATGAAATTTCAGAGCTTTTGTACAGTTACCGTGCCTCAAAGATTGGAAAGTTTCAGCACTTACGTCCCTTCCGTTCAAATTTGGCGGCCATTTTTATATTTAAAAAAAGTGATTTTGTCCGGAAAAAATCTCCGTAAACTTTAGAGATATCGCTTTGAAATTTTTACTGATGATAGACAATACTACAGTCCTATAGAACTTGCCATGGTGAATTCAGATCTGAAATCCGTTTGAAAATCGGACGATGCATTACAGAGATATCAAGGTTTAAATATTGATTTTTCCGGAAATTTTTATTCCGCGTCCTTGGTTTCAAAAATAGCGTAATATTCAAAGTAAAATTAATTCGTACCAAAAATAATTGTTAAGTCGTACTTGAACACATTCAAATTTTTTTTTGTCAAGTCGTTCTTGAAATCAGAAAGGTTTTTGTTAATTCGTACTAAAATCATTCGGATTTGGTTAAGACGTACCAGGAATAATTCGATTTTTTCATCTTTTTATTTTAGTTACTCTTGTTGTTGGTTTAAGAGCTCTGCTTCTTACAGGAACTTCCGACTTGCAACGAGCTTTGCTCTAGTTTATTAGGGTCTTCCGTTTCCAACGGAAGACCCTCTTGTTATTCTTCGGTTTCTTTTTATTAGGGTCTTCCGTTTTCAACGGAAGACCCTCTTGTTATTCTTCGGTTTCTTTTTATTAGGGTCTTCCGTTTCCAACGGAAGACCCTCTTGTTATTCTATTGTTTCTTTTTATCATTATTAGGGTCTTCCGTTTCCAACGGAAGACCCTCTTGTTATTCTATTGTTTCTTTTTAGGGTCTTCCGTTTTCAACGGAAGACCCTCTTGTTATTCTTCGGTTTCTTTTTATTATTATACTTTTTCTTTTTTTTTCTGACTTCTTTTCGGCTTCATAACTCAAAAAGTTTTTAACCGATTTTTATGAAACTTTCAGAGATTATGTGCAATTATAATGCCTCAAAGATGTTAAAGTTTCTAAGGTAACGTCACTTCCGTTTTTACGTTACGTCATTTTTAAAATTTTCAAAAAGTCATTTTGTCCGCGGCTTTTTTCAAAAACGCTTCAAGATAGAAAGTTGAAATTTTTCGTGCTTACATATTGATCGTTTTGCCTTTGAAATAAGGCTGGAAATCAAAATCCGTCAAACCGGAAGTAAATCAAATTTTTCGAAAAAATGAATTTTCTGATCAAATCAAAAATGAATATGTGTTTTGTAGACCTTATCAAGTTGAATCTAACACTGAAAACCGTTTTAAAATCGGATGATGCATTTCAGAGATATCGGGGTTTAAAAATTGATTTTTCCGGAAATTTTGATTCCGCGTCCTTGGTTTAAAAAATAGCGTAATGTTCAAAGTAAAATTAACTCGTACCATAAATAATTGTTAAGTCGTACTGTAACACATTCGGATTTTTTTTGTTAAATTGTTCTTAAAATCGGAAAGGTTTTTGTTAAGTCGTACTTAAAATCATTCGTATTTTGTTAAGTCGTACCAGGAATTATTCGATTTATTTTATCTTTTTATTTTAGTTACTCTTGGTATCGGTTAAAGAGCTCTGCTTCTTACAGGAACTTTCAGCTTTACTTCCGACATTAACGGAAGACCCACTCGTTGCTTTGCAACAAGCTTAGCTCTAGTTATTATTAGGGTCTTCCGTTTCCAACGGAAGACCCTCTTGTTATTCTATTGTTTCTTTTTATTATTATTATTATTATTATTCTTTTTCTTTATTTTTCTGACTTTTTTAAAGCTTAATATCTCAAAAAGTTTTCAACGGATTTACATGAAACTTTCAGGGATTATGTAGCATTATCGTCCCTAAAAGATGTTAAATGTTCAACTACAACGTCACTTCCGTTTCAACGTTACGTCAATTTTTAAATTTTAAAAAAGTGATTTTGTCCAGGGCGTTTTTCAAAAACGCTTCAAGATAGAGACTTGGAATTTTCTGTGTTGAAGCATTGATCGTTTTTATTTGGACATAAGGCTGGAATTTAGTTTCCGTCACTTCCGGTCCAAACCGGAAGTGTTTTAAAATTTTCGAATTTTCGAATTTTCCGTTTTAATTTCAAATGTTAACGAGGTTTGTAGAGTTGGTCATGCTGAATACAAAACTGAAATCCGTTTGAAAATCGGACGATGCATTACAGAGATATCGGGGTTTAAAAATTGATTTTTCCGGAAATTTTGTTTCCGCGTCCTTGGTTTAAAAAATAGCGTAATGTTAATAGTAAAATTAACTCGTACTAAAAATAATTGTTAAGTGGTACTTAAACACATTCGGATTTTTTTTGTTAAGTCGTACTTAAAATCATTCGGTTTTTGTTAAGTCGTACTTAAAATCATTCGGATTTTGTTAAGTCGTACCAGGAATAATTCGATTTTTTCATCTTTTTATTGTATTTTCTCTTGTTATTGGTTTAAGAGCTCTGCTTCTTACATGAACTTCCAGCTTTACTTCCGACATTAACGGGAGACCCACTCGTTGCTTTGCAACGAGCTTTGCTCTAGTTATTATTATTATTCTTTTTCTTTATTTTTCTGACTTTTTTAAAGCTTAATATCTCAAAAAGTTTTCAACGGATTGACATGAAACTTTCAGGGATTATGTAACATTATCGTCCCTAAAAGATGTTAAATTTTCAACTACAACGTCACCTCCGTTTAAACGTTACGTCAATTTTTAAATTTTAAAAAAGTGATTTTGTCCAGGGCGTTTTTCAAAAACGCTTCAAGATAGAGACTTGGAATTTTCTGCGTTGAAGCATTGATCGTTTTTATTTGGACATAAGGCTGGAATTTAGTTTCCGTCACTTCCGGTCTAAACCGGAAGTGTTTTAAAATTTTCGAATTTTCGAATTTTTCGTTTTAATTTCAAATGTTTACGAGGTTTGTAGAGTTGGTCATGCTGAATACGAAACTGAAATCCGTTTGAAAATCGGACGATGCATTACAGAGATATCGGGGTTTTAAAATTGATTTTTCCGGAAATTTTGTTTCCGCGTCCTTGGTTTAAAAAATAGCGTAATGTTAATAGTAAAATTAACTCGTACCAAAAATAATTGTTAAGTCGTACTTAAACACATTCGGATTTCTTTTGTTAAGTTGTTCGTAAAATCAAGAAGGTTTTTGTTAAATCGTACTTAAAATCATTCGGATTTTGTTAAGTCGTACCAGGAATTATTCGATTTTTTCATCTTTTTATTTTAGTTACTCTTGTTATTGGTTTAAGAGCTCTGCTTCTTACAGGAACTTCCAGCTTTACTTCCGACATTAACGGGAGACCCACTCGTTGCTTTGCAACGAGCTTTGCTCTAGTTATTATTAGGGTCTTCTGTTTTCCAACGGAAGACCCTTTTGTTTTTCTTCGGTTTCTTTTTATTATTATTATACTTTTTCTTTTTTTTCTGACTCCTTTTTTGCTTCATAACTCAAAAAGTTTTCAAGCGATTTCAATGAAACTTCCAGAGATTTTAGCAAGTAATCGTCCCTCAAAGATGTTAAAGTTTTAAAGACAACGTCACTTCCGTTTTCTAGTTACGTCATTTTTAAAAAATTTAAAAAGTCATTTTGTCCGGGACTTTTCTAAAAAAGCTTTAAGATAGAGGCTTGAAATTTTCAATGGTTATGATTTGGTCGATTTACCTCTGTAATGAAGCTATATAATAAAAATCCGTCACTTCCGGTCGAAACTGGAAGCGAGTCAAATTTTTTGAAAAATTGAATTTTTTGATCAAACAAAAAACGTATACGTTTTTTGTAGAGCTTTTTAAGCTGAATCTAATGCTGAAAACCGTTTAAAATTCGGAGAATGCATTACAGAGATATCGGGGTTTAAAAACTGATTTTTCCGGAAATTTTGATGCCGCGTTCTTGGTTTCAAAAATAGTGCAAAATTCACACTGAAAGTAACTTCTACTGTAACAATTCGTACTGATCATAAAACTTTATTAAAAACATAAAATTATATGCATATTGTAGAGTTTGCAAAGCTAAATACAAAACTGAAATTCGATTTAAAATCGGATACTGCATTGCAGAGATATCGGGGTTTAAATATTGATTTTTCCGGAAATGTTGATTCCTCGTTATTGGTTTAAAAAATAGTGCAAAATTCACACATAAAGTAACTCCTGCTGAAAAGATTTCGTACAGGTCATAAAACCGAACTCCTTTTTTATATAGTTAATCAGAGTGTTTATTGAAACAATTTCGTTAATTCGGTCGATAATTAGGTTGTTAGTTTTTATTAGTCTTATTAGTTTTAATCGAAATAATTATCGTACGACTCACCATGTCAACTCGCCATGTTTTGACTGCGAACAACAGCTGATAGCGGTGTGTCAGAAGAATGGCCTGCAAGACGGCGATAGTGGAAATTTCAGCTCAACTAACGTATGACAGATTATGAAGGTATGTTTCAATACATAATATGTCGTATTGACTTTTTCTTTTCAAAGTGTTTGTGCACTTTTCAATCTAATCCGACATTCCTCTGACTCTAACCTCCGCTTTTCTTCTTCTTCTTCTTCTTCTTCTTCTTTCTTCTTCCAGTACAGAGTCGGACTCTTCTTGAGTGTATAGGTGACTCTTTTGACGTGTGTAACAATATAAAAGCGGGCATTTGAGTCAGAGAAATCTCGGGAAATTATCTGTTCAATGTATTTTCATGTGTATGTTTTGCACACTACTCTTTTGAATTTCTATTTATTATTATGTATATGTATGTCTTAATTTGTATTGAACAACACACCACACACTGTAAAACAGTGCAATTAAAAGGGGTGGGGGTCCAAAGGCACACAAGAGTAGAATGTTGTAATTAGAGTGCATGTTTGCATGATGATAACTTTACCCTAAATATTTGAATATACCAGATCTTTACCATATCACCTCCACTTAATTAATGAATTAAAGAACTCAGACAGGCTTGTGCTTAATTAAATAAATATATTTGACATGGTAAATATTCAGTCTAATTAAAATTAGAACTTTTGTTTGGCTCGCCGTTATATATGATTATCGCCTGTGAAAGAGCATGTAAAACAGAGTGCAAGATGAGAAGAACTTTAAGTTCAGATTTTAGGTTAATGTTCCCTGATATCTTAAAAACATTCTTCTCAAGATTTGATTATTTCACAGAACCATTGTAAATTCTTTGAGATTAGTTTATCTTTTATATATATTGAATTTTATTGATTCATTTTAGGTAAACTTTACATGCAGAACACATCTACATTGTAAACAATTTTTACAGTAAGACAAATGTATGTAATAATTTTTACTACATGTGCCTCGATCAGATCTCTCTCCCTCTCTCTCTCTCTCTCTCTCTTTCATGCTTTTAATCTTGGCAAAGCATCACAGAGCAACATCATTTTGTGCATATCTCTATCTAGGAAAAGAAATCAACAATGCTTTAAATTTCAAAATGAGCATGTATTAACGTGCAATCCCTCATTTTTTCATTGTGCAACTAAAATCCAAAGCTTTGTAAAATTGTTTATGGAATTTTATACATACTAAACATAATATTGTTTTTAAAACCTGTCATTAATAAGAAAAGAGAAAAAAATCCTCGCTAAAATTTGCAAAAAAAACCCAGTAGAATGCATTTAATAAAAAATGGTATAGCAGAAAATTATACTTTGAGGCTGTTCGGACGAAATACTGTAAGTCGTTTAAATTCCACCGTGTTTAAGTTTCATGATTTTTACTAAAGTATCAATTGCGATGGTTTTAATTTCACGCTGCTTAAAAATTCTATTGATCAGAATAGAAGCATTTAAATTTCATAATATTTGGTTAAAGTGTTCAAACTAATGCTTCTTAGGAAAATCAACAGATAGGGGGAGGGTATACATGTAAGGGTATTTCTAAGTGATGTGATGCTTTTGTCATGATAATATGTATATGTATGTAGTTTTGAATAAGGTTTCTTATTTAGGGAGGTTGAACAACAGTTGACCTCTATAAGATTAGGTAAAGATGCTTTATTTATGGAGAGCCCTATAAATCTGTGTTAAATAGAAAAAAGTGGAAATGCTGGGTTCACTTAAATGGCCATATTTTTCTTAATCCTTAATGGAATTGGCAAAATGAGGTATACTTTTTCTCAGAATAGCATAAGCTTTGTAAGTTTAAGACAAGATGACTTTTCAGAGAATGTTAGTGTAAGTTTCAAGACTACATGGTATTTTCAGATTTCTCATTTAACTGTAATTTTGAGTGGATTTTGTACCAAAATTGGGAAAATGGATGATTTTGTTGGTTACATATGTCATTACATGATTTATTAGCTATATACAAGGGAAGTAAATCCCTTTCAAATGTGTAGAATGACCACCACTAGAGTAAATTGGCTTAGAAAGTAGGTATTTTCTATCCTGATGACAATTAATAGGCTTAAGTTAATTACCAAGATAAGAATTAATACTGTCAAAAAGTTTTGATCAATTGAATTATTTAAATTATAATTTTGCAGCAATTTTGCTGTCTGATTTCATGAAATAACATTAAGCAACCTGACTTATATAACTCATTTTTTTTTAAACAGCATATTTTTCTTTCAAATAAAATTCACATGTAGACAAATGCAGTTATCAAAGTATACAATATGTAAAAAAAACTCAAGTTTTTGCTCCTTCCTATCCAAAAGTGATATTTTAGATATATATATTTACAGAATTCAAAAAGCCACCCCCTCTTTCCAATTGTCTCCATTACATGTTGGATATGTAAATGTACATTTGACCTTGAAATAACATCTGTTATTATAATTACTCTCGAAACGATCAATAAACAGCATATTTTTACCCTTTTATTGTATATATACATAAAAAATGTAGGAAAACATGTAAAATTTGAACATTTATCATGCAATTCTCATCCGTCCCCAGGTACCCGGTTGTGTTTGAATTTCATTTTAATTAAGAGCAGACATCACACTTGTAGGTCTTACTATTTTAGCAAAGTTAAAAGGAGACTAGAAACCAGAATAAATAAGAAATTCACTAAATATGATTATAAGCTTACTGTTTCATGAAAACAAGAAATCACATGTATTGCGGCATGTCAGATTTTTGTGAAAAAAATGTTACATTTCATCCATTTATGAAGAAAAGATCATTTTTCAATATCAGTGATGGTTGACTCAAGGGAATTGCCACAAGTTTCATAATATGAGGTTAAAGTGTTCAAACTAATGCCTCTTTGGAAAATCAACAGATAGGGGGAGGGTAAACATGTAAGGGTATTTCTAAGTGATGTGATGCTTTTTTCATGATAATATCATGTATATGTATGTAGTTTTGAATAAGGTTTCTTATTTAGGGAGGTTGAACAACAGTTGACCTCTATAAGATTAGGTAAAGATGCTTTATTTATGGAGAGCCCTATAAATCTGTGTTAAACAGAAAAAAGTGGAAATGCTGGGTTCACTTAAATGACCATATTTTTCTTAATCCTTAATGGAATTGGCAAAATGAGGTATACTTTTTCTCAGAATAGCATACGCTTTGTAAGTTTAAGACAAGATGACTTTTCGGAGAATGTTAGTGCAAGTTAAAGGTAGCAAGGGACAGTTTCGGATAAAGTACCCGTCAATATTTTTGTAAAATTGAGAGTTGCTGTACTTGAAGGCTTATGAGTGTTGCTAAAATTCATGAAATGATTTTTAATGAATATTATTTAGTAAGAGGGATGTCTCTTGTTGAAATTGATATTCAATATGTAGGCCCCATATGTTAGGTACATATGATTCAGAAGTAAAATGCGAAACCTGCAGCTATGACTGTTGTGTTGACTTTAGACAGTGAAAATGCAAGTTACAGACGGTAGGGTAAATAACACAAAAAGTAGGTAGATGGGGCATTATAAACTATACACCGGTAAGTTTCTGACATGTGATGGTGCAACATGCACATGGTACGGAAGGTCAACCCTTTGCAGGGAATTGGCTGGGGGAGGTCTAAAAAGCTGAAAAATCATGAAAAATTAACAAAATATGGAAGGGTCAAAATCTCATAAAAACCAGTATGTAGAAAAATTTTACAGGTTTTGACTAGTAATTTTCTTCAGAAATTGGTGATTGGCCTTATAAAGAGTGAATTAAAGGTATTTGTGCTGAATGGGAACTGAGGAAATTCTAGTTACAGGGTTCCAAAGACACACGTCCCCAGGCTACAATGAAATGTATCAAAAAAACTGTCCTGTGCCATCTAATGTCACGTATCGGGATATGTCATACTAATTACACTGCATGGTCAGTGTATTTTTTTTTCAGAAATACTATGCATATGTTAATGTAAACACAGCTATTATTAGTACCGGTACATGTATTAACACAGCTTATTGATTTTTTTAATTTTAGCTATTGGTGGCCACATGGTTTTTACCTGTTCATTCTTTTCAGCTCTTGAGGTTAACCTGTCACCTCTACCCACATGCATATTCCTAATGTGTTCTACAGACTATTTACCAGTAATTCAAATTAAATCGGATAATTCATGAACAGTTACTGTAATGGAACTTTAAGAAAGCATCATGCCTTGTTGTTGTTTGTGTTTGATAAGAAATTATAGCAAACAAAATTATGGCTGTTTAAAGTAATTTAGAATTGTTAGCTGTGAAAATTTGTTTTTCAATAAAAGTATGCAATTATGTTTCCTTTATTTTGTTTTTAGCTCACCAGAGCCAAAGGCTCAAGTGAGCTTTTCTGATCACAATTTGTCGTTGTCGTTGTTGTAAACTTTTCATATTTTCATCTTCTTCTCAAGAACCACTGGGCAGATTTCAACCAAATTTGGCACTAAGCACCACTAGGTAAAGGGGATTCAAGTTTGTTCAAATGAAGGGCCACGCTCTCTTTAAAGGGGAGATAATTGAGAATTATTGAAAAGTTGTTGGTATTTTTCAAAAATCTTCTTCTCAAAAACTATTCGGCCTGAAAAGCTTAAACTTGTGTGGAGGCATCCTCAGGTAGTGTAGATTCAAGTTTGTTCAAATCATGGTCCCCGGGGGTAGGGAGGGGCCACAAGAGGGGGATCAAGTTTTACATAGGAATATATAGAGAAAATCTTCTTCTCAAAAACTATTAGGCCAGAAAAGCTCAAATTAAAGTGGAAACATCCTCAGGTAGTGTAGATTCAAGTTTGTTCAAATCATAATCCTAGGTGGTATGGTGGGGTCACAATGGGGGAATGGATTTTTATATAGGAATATATAGAGAAAATCTTTAAAAATCTTTTTCTCTGAAACTAATCAGCCAGGAAAGCTGAAATTTTTGTGGAAGCATCCTCAGGGAGTGTAGATACAAAGGTGTGAAAATCATGACCCCGGGGTCAGGTTTGGGCCACAATGGGTGGGGTGGGGGGGGAGGGGTCAAAGTTTAACATAGGAATATATAGAGTAAATATTTAAAAATCTTCTTCTCAGAAACTAATCAGCCAGATGATTCTTTATAATTGTTAAGACTTTGGCCCCAGGACAGTTCTTTGGCCTCAGAAGAAGGTTCAGAGTTTGATGTAGGTTTATATCCCATATATATAAACTATTGTTGAGGATCTTTTTGAGAACTGCAATACTCAACATGCGATATGATTATAAAATCAATATAAAATCATCCTTTTAGAAAAGGAACTAATGATTATAAACAAAAGAATATTTAGGGGGGAAAATGGATTTTATTTATACAGGATCTACATGTATTATTGTACATTGTCCAGATAGTTTGCATTGTGACTCCATTAAGCTGATTTTATCATACCTATTGTTCCTCAGGTGAGCGATGTGGCCCAATTGCCTCTTGTTGTAGTTTTTCATTTTTTTTTCAATATTAAAAATTAAACATGTAACCTACGGTAATTTTCATGATGAGTACAAAACTAAAATCCGTTTTTAAATCGGATGATGCATAACAGATATCGGGGTTTAAAAATTGATTTTTCGGAAATTTTGATTCTGCGTTTTTGGTTTCAAAAATAGCGTAAAGTTCAACTCGTACCAAAAATAATTCGATTTTTGTTAAGTACTTTGACACCTTCAGAATTATTGTTTTGTTAAGTCGTTCTTAGAATCGTTAAGGTTTTTGTTAATTCGTACATAGTATCATTCGTATTTATTTTTATCTTTTAGTTTAAGTTGCTCTTGTTATTGATTTAAACACTCTGCTTCTTGCAGGAACATCAAGCTTTACTCTTGACATTAACGGAAGACCCACTCGTTGCTTTGCAACGAGCTTTGCTCTAGTTAGGGTCTTCCGTTTCCAACGGAAGACCCTCTTGTTATTCTATTGTTTCTTTTTATTAGGGTCTTCCGTTTTCAACGGAAGACCCTCTTGTTTTTCTTCGGTTTCTTTTTATTATTATTTTTTTTCTTTTTCTTTTTTTTCTGACTCCTTTTCGGCTTCATAACTCAAAAAGTTTTCAACCAATTTCAATGAAACTTGCAGAGATTATGTGAAATTCAAATTTCTCAAAGATATTAAAGTTTCCATAACAACGTCACTTCCGTTTTTACGTTACGTCATTTTTAAAGTTTTTAAAAAGTCATTTTGTCCGCGGCATTTCTCAAAAACGCTTTAAGATAGAATCTTGAAATTTTCTGTGGTTATGAATTTGGCAATTTTTATGTGCAATAAGGCTGGAAAAAAAAATCCGTCACTTCCGGTCGAAACTGGAAGTGATTCAAATTTTTCGAAAAAATATTTTTTTTGATCAAATAAAAAACGTATACGTATTTTGTAGAGCTTAGTAAGCTGAACCTAACACTGAAATCCGTTTGAAAATCAGACGATGCATTACAGAGTAATTTGGGTTTAAAAATTGATTTTTCCGGAAATTTTGATTCCGCGTCCTTGGTTTAAAAAATAGCGTAATGTTCAAAGTAAAATTAACTCGTACCAAAAATAATTGTTAAGTCGTACTAAAACACATTCGGATTTTTTTTGTTAAGTCGTTCTTGAAATCGGAAAGGTTTTTGTTAAGTCGTACTTAAAATAATTCGTGATTTGTTAAGTCGTACCAGGAATAATTCGATTTTTTCAACTTTTTATTTTAGTTACTATTGTTATTGGTTTAAGAGCTCTGCTTCTTACAGGAACTTCCAGCTTTACTTCCGACATTAACGGAAGACCCACTCGTTGCTTTGCAACGAGCTTTGCTCTAGTTATTATTATTATTCTTTTTCTTTTCTTCTGACTCCTTTTTTGCTTCAAAACTCAAAAAGTTTTTAACCGATTTTGATGAAATTTTCAGAGATGTTTGCAAGTTGGCGTCCCTCAAAAATGTTAAAGTTTTATAAAGAACGTCACCTCCGTTGTGACGTGACGTCATTTTTAAAAATTTCAAAAAGTCATTTTGTCCCGGATTTTTCTCAAAAACGCTTTAAGAAAGAGGCTTGGAAATTTCAATGGTGATAATTTGGTCGATTTACCTCTGTAATAAGGCTGGAAATGAAAATCTGTCACTTCCGGTCGAAACCGGAAGTGAAACAAATTTTTCGAAAAAATGAATTTTCTGATCAAATGAAAAATGAATATGTGTTTTGTAGAGCTTAATTAGCTGAATCAAACACTGAAAGCTGTTTTAAAATCGGACGATGCATTACAGAGATATCGGGGTTTAAAAATTGATTTTTCCGGAAATTTTGATTCCGCGTCCTTGGTTTAAAAAATAGCGTAATGTTCAAAGTAATATTAACTCGTACCAAAAATAATTGTTAAGTCGTACTTGAACAATTCGGATTTTTTTTGTTAAGTTGTTCTTGAAATCGGAAAGGTGTTTGTTAAGTCGTACTTAAAATCATTCGTATTTTGTTAAGTCGTACCAGGAATAATTCGATTTTTTTATCTTTTCATTTTAGTTACTCTTGTAATTGGTTTAAGAGCTCTGCTTCTTACAGGAACTTCCAGCTTTACTTCCGACATTAACGGAAGACCCACTCGTTGCTTTGCAACGAGCTTTGCTCTAGTTATTATTCTTTTTCTTTTCTTCTGACTCCTTTTTTGCTTCATAACTCAAAAGGTTTTTAACCGATTTTTATGAAATTTTCAGAGATTTTTGCAAGTTGGCGTCCCTCAAAAGTATTAAAATTTTAAAGAGAACGTCACTCCCATTTTGACGTGACGTCATTTTTAAAAATTTGAAAAAGTCATTTTGTCCCGGACTTTTCTCAAAAATGCGTTAAGATAGAGGCTTGAAATTCTCAATGGTTGTGATTTGGTCGATTTACCTCTGTAATAAGGCTCAAAATGAAAATTGGTCGCTTCCAGTCGAAACCGGAAGTGAAACAAATTTTTCGAAAAAATGAATTTTCAGATCAAATCAAAAATGAATATGTGTTTTTTAGAGCTTATTAAGCTGAATCTAACACTGAAAACCGTTTAAAAATCGGACGATGCATTACAGAGATATCGGGGTTTAAAAATTGATTTTTCCGGAAATTTTGATTCCGCGTTTTTGGTTAAGAAAGTAGTATCAAGTTCTTGGTTAAATTAACTTGTACCTAAAAATTAATTGTTAAGTCGTACTGTAACACATTCGGATTTTTTTTTGTTAAGTCGTTCTTGAAATCGGAAAGGTTTTTGTTAATCGTACGTAAAATCATTCGGATTTTGTTAAGTTGTACCGGGAATAATTCGATTTTTTTTCTTTTTTATTTTAGTTACTCTTGTTATTGGTTTAAGAGCTCTGCTTCTTACAGGAACTTCCAGCTTTACTTCCGATAGTAACGGAAGACCCACTCGTTGCTTTGCAACGAGCTTTGCTCTAGTTAGGGTCTTCCGTTTTCAACTGAAGACCCTCTTGTTATTCTTCGGTTTCTTTTTATTATTATACTTTTTCTTTTTTTTCTGACTCCTTCTCGGCTTTATAACTCCAAAAGTTTCCGACTGATTTTAATGAAACTTTCAGATATAATGTGAAACTATTATAGCTCAAAGATGTTAAAGTTGATTTGACAACGTCACTTCCGTTTTGACGTAACGTCATTTTTAAAATTTTAAAAAAGTCATTTTGTCCGCGGCGTTTCTCAAAAACGTTTTAAGATAGAGGCTTGAAATTTTTAATGGTTATGATTTGGTCGATTTACCTCTGTAATAAGACTGGAAATGAAAATCCGTCACTTCCGGTCGAAACCGGAAGTGAAACAAATTTTTCGAAAAAATGAATTTTCTGATCAAATCAAAAATGAATATGTGTTTTGTAGAGCTTATGAAGCTGAATCTAACACTGAAAGCCGTTTTTAAATCGGACAATGCATTACAGAGATATCGGGGTTTAAAAATTGATTTTTCCGGAAATTTTGATTCCGTGTCCTTGGTTTAAAAAATAGCGTAATGTTCAAAGCAAAATTAACTTGTACCAAAAATAATTGTTAAGTCGTACTTGAACACATTCGGATTTTTTTTGTTAAGTCGTACTTGAAATCGGAAAAGTTTTTGTTAAGTCGTACTTAAAATCATTCGTATTTTGTTAAGTCGTACCAAGAATAACTCAATTTTTTCATCTTTTTGTTTTAATTACTCTTGTTGATGGTTTAAGAGCTCTGCTTCTTACAGGAACTTCCAGCTTTACTTCCGGTATTAACGGAAGACCCACTCGTTGCTTTGCAACGAGCTTTGCTCTAGTTGTTATTCAACGGAAGACCCTCTTGTTATTCTATTGTTTTTTTTATTATTATTATTCTTCTTGTTTTTCCTTCTGACTTCTTTTTTGCTTTATATCTCAAAAACTATTCAACCGATTTGCAAGAAATTTTCAGGGATAATGTTAAATACTTGTCCCTTGAAGATTTTAAAACTTTCAGTCATTAAGTCACTTCCGTTTTCTAGTTACGTCATTTTTAAAAATTTCAAAAAGTGATTTTGTCCAGGACTTTTCTCGTAAACGGTTGTTTATAAAGACTTCAAATTCTCTGTGATTGTAAATCTGCAGATTTACTTATGGCAAATTTACAAAAAAAATTATTTTGTCACTTCCGGTCGAAACCGGAAGTGATTCTAATTTTTCGGAATTTTCATTTTTTTGAGCGAATAATAAAATTATATGCATGTTGTAGAGTTTGCAAAGCTAAATGCAAAACTGAAATTCGTTTTCAAATCGGATGATGCATTTAAGAGATATCGGGGTTTAAAAATGGAACTTTCCGGAAATTTTGATTCCGTGTTTTTGGTTTTAAAAATAGTGCAAATTTTACACTGAAAGTAATTTCTACTGAAAACAATTCGTACTGATAATTAAACTATATATAAAACACAAAATTATATGCATATTGTAGAGTTTGCAAAGCTTAATACAAAACTGAAATTCGTTTTCAAGTCGGATGATGCATTGCAGAGATATCGGGGTTTAAATATTGATTTTTCCGGAAATTTTGATTCCGTGTTCTTGGTTTAAAAAATAGTGTAAAATTCACACTGAAAGTAACTCCTGCTGAAAACAATTCGTGCAGGTCATAAAACCGGACTCTGTTTTTTAATAGTTAATTAAAGTGTTTATCGATACAATTTCGTTATTTCGATCGATAATTACGTTGTTAGTTTTTATTAGTCTTATTAGTTTTAATCGAAATAATTATCGTACGATTCCCCATTTCAACTCGCCATGTTTTGACTGCGAACAAACAGCTGATAGCGGTGTGTCTACATTTTTAAAAGAAGCATGGCCTGCAAGACGTCGATAGTGGAAATTTCAGCTCTACTAACGTATGACAGATTATAAAGGTATGTTTCAATACAGGATATGTCGTATTGACTTTTTTTTTTCAAAGTATTTGCACTTTTCAATCTAATCCGAGATTCCTCTGACTCTTACCTCCGCTTTTGAAGTACATCACAATATAAAAGCGGGCGTTAGAGTCAGCGGAATCTCGGAATATTATCTGTCCAGTGTATTTTCACGGTAGCTGCAGAACTGTAGCTCTCCGGGAAAAAATATTGACAGACCGGAGAGCTACAGGGCCACCCTTTGAAAAATTTGTACATGTATATTTATTGAGCAGAAAAACGTGCGCTAGTTTTGGACTGATTTACCTTATTTATACGCAAATTCTGTGAAAACATTAGTACCATTAAATTCTTCATGCAATTTACTACTGATATCGACTCTTTATTTGCCTCAGACTTTCTCCGAAACACGCTACCGACCTCGGAAAATCAAGTATGTTGAATTTACATCGAGATCGAGAGTCGCCATTTTTACATGTAAACAAAATGGACCGCATGAATTTACGGGACTGGTGATGGTGTTTAAAAGACTATCCGAGGCAAGTGAAGAGAGGATATCAGTAGTAAATTGCATGAAGAATTTAAAATTAAAAGCGGTGGGAGTCCTAAGGTACACAAGAATAGAATGTTGTAATTAGAGTGCATGTTTGCATGATGATAACTTTACCCTAAATATTTAAATATAGCAGATCTTTACCATATCGCCTTCACTTAATTTTTAAATTAAAAAACTCATGCTTGTGTTTAATTAAATAAATATATTTGACAAAGTAAATATTCAATCTAATTAAAATTAGACCTTTTGTCTCGCTCTCTGTTATATATGGTTATTGCTTGTGTAACAGGCATGTAAAACAGAGTGCAAGATGAAAAGTCTCAAATTTCAAATTATATCAAGCTCAGAATTTAGGTCAATGTTCCATGATATCTATTAAACAGTCTTCTCAAGATATAAGTATTTCACAGAATCATTGTAATTTGAGAGATTAGATTATCTTTTATACATATTGATTCATTTTAGGTAAGTTTTACATGCATATCACATCTACATAGCATGTAAATAATTTTTACTGCATGTGCCTCAGGTCTCTCTCTCTCTCTCTCTCTCTCTCTCTCTCTCTCTCTCTCTCTCTCTCTCTCTCTCTTTTAATCTTGGCAAAGACTGAAACTGTCAGAGGGCAACTTAATTTTGTGACAAGAATATCTCGATCTTGTAAAAGAAATCCAAAGTGCATTGAATTTTAAAATGAGCATGTATTATTAATCCCTCATTTTTATGCGCATTATACATAGTATTGTTTTTAAAACATGTAATTCGTAAGAAAAAAAAACCCTCGCTAAATTTATTCGCAATAAACCCCAGTAGAATTGACAAAACATGGTATACACGTACCAGAAGCTTATACTTTGACACTGCATGTTTGGATTGGTAATATTCCTTTGTAGTTTATGAATTGAAATATTGCTGTCGCACTTCAAGTAAAACAAACTCTCTCTCTCACTCCTGCTCTCGCTCTCTCCCAATCTGATATGTCTATACCCAAGAAATTATTTTAATGGTATGATATTATGACTTGATATGCACATTTTTGTTTTTGTACTGGCTAAATGTTAATGTCATATACCGGTATTTGGATATGTCATACTTATAACACTGCATGGTCAGTGTATTTTTTCCAAAAATATTATGTATATGTTAATGTAAACACAGCTATTACAAGTACATGTATGTTAACACAGCTAATTTTTTTTTTTTCATTTCAGATTAAAGCAGACTCTTGTTACCACATGGCTTTTACCTGTTGATTCTTGTGGTTTCAGCTCTTGAGGTTAACCTGTCACCTCTACCCACATGCATATTCCCTGTGTTCTACAGACTATCTACCGGTAATTCAAATTAAATCGGATAATGCATGAACAATAATGGAACTTTAAGAAAGCATCATGTCCTATTGTGGTTTGTTCATGTTTGATAAGAAATTATGAAAAACAAAATTAAGGCTGTTTAAAGAAATATAATTGTTGTGAAAATTTGTTTTTCAATAAAAGTATGCAATTATATTTCCTTCATTTTTTATTTTATAAAGATATTTAGATGTGTTTACATAGTTGAAAAATCACCCAACTCTTTCCAGTTTTCTCCATTAAGATTACATGTAGGATATGTAAATGTACATTTGACTTTTGAATAACACCAGCAATGATTATTACTTTTGAAATGAGCAAGAAACAATCTATTTTCATCCTTTTAAGGTATATATGCATAAAAAAAGTAGAAAAAAACATGTCAAATTTGAACATTTTTAATGGAATTCTCCTCCGCCTCCAGCTACCCGGGTGTGTTTGAATTTAATTTTATTTAAGGCTGATGTTGAACTTGTTGATCTTACTGTTTTATCATGGTTAAAAAGAGACAAGAAACCAGAATAGATTAGATTTTTAATAAATATGATTGTTAGCTTACTTTTTTTCATGGAAAAAAGAAATCACATGCAGGAATACTTGTCTATTTATTTATTAAAATGCTACAAATCATTCAAGAAACATAAAAAGATCAAATTTTAGTATCATTGATGATTGTTTTCAAACATGTGTGAGAAATGACTCATAGAAATTGCCACAAGTTTCAGAAAATTAGGCAAAATATTTCAAACCATGACTTTTTATGAAAATCAAAAGATAGGGGGTGGGTATACATGTAAGGGCATTTCTAAGTTATGTGAAGCTTTTATCAAGATAATATCATGTAGATGTATGTTGTATTGAATATGGTATCTTATTAAAGGTGGTTGAACAACAATTGACCTCTAAAAGGTCAGGTAAAGATGTTTTACTATGGAGAACCCTGTAAACCTGTGTTGAGTAAAAGAAATTGGAAATGGTGGGTTCACTTAAATAGCCATATGTTTATTAAACCTCAATGGAATTGTCAATATGTGGTATACTTTTTTCTCAGAATTGCATTAGCTTTCTTATTCTAAGACAAAGACATCTGTTCATAAAATGTACTAAGTTAAAGGTAGCAAGGGACGATTCGGATAAAGTACCCGTTAATATTTTTGTAAAATTAAGGTACATCACTACACCTAGACTTATACTTTTTGAGACACTACTTCACAAGATGGCGATTTAAATGTTTTGTTGAACACTTAATATCGTTCGATTGGGTTGTATACCGTCATAGCTTAATGGTTAAAGTATTGGGTTTCTAAACCGTTTGAGTTTTAGTCCGCCTGGAGCTTTTGTTACTGTTTATTGAATTAAATTTTTGAAAATGTAATTGTTCATCCAAATTTGCACATTTTTTGCCTTTTTGACTTAAACACTTCTTATCAATTATGATATCTATCATAATCAAGTAATTTTCTGCTGATTTGAGAAAATATTTCAAGGTGTTTTGAGCCACCTTAAGAGATGCTGTACTTGAAGGCTTATGAGTGTTGCTAAGATTCATAAAATGAATTTTAATGATCATCATTAGAGGGATCTCCCTTGTTGGAATTGGTATGCAATATGAAAACCCCTAATGTTTAATACGTATATGAGAATTGAATGGTGAAACTTGCGGCTAAGACTGTTGTGTTGACTTTACACTGTGAAATTGCAAGTTACAAATGGGAGGTTATATAACTCGAAATTTATGTGGATGGGACATTATATACCTATTCACTGGGTATGAGGATGATAGCAAGTTTATTGTCCTCCAAGACAGCCACTATTTCATGGGCGAAGCCAAGTGAAATAGTTGCTGTTGAGGGGGACAATAAACTGTCTGTCATCCTCACACAACACAACAGTCTTAGTCTGTCTTTCTGTCAGTAAATAGATATAGATATATTAATTATTATCCTGAAGAAAACTTAATTTGTTGGCCATGCAGAATTTCTTGATGATAAACAAATTAGAATTATCGGACTTTGAATTTAATGCTGTGATCGGATTATACCAGAGGTGTTCCGAGTTTAAAAAAGGGAAATCGAATGCTGCCGGTGAATACTTTCGTTGACTATTCACCATGGACAGATAGCATAGAAACTATTTCACAGTTAAATGGAATAGCATGTTTCATGTGTTTATTCATTGTAATTTTACATAGGAAATATTCACAGAAATATAATAAACTTTACATTGCTAAGTTTCTGACATTTGATGGTGCAACAAGCACACAGTTTGGAAGGTCAAAGGTGACATCTTTTGTATCTGACTCCTTTTCGGCTTTATAACTCAAAAAGTTTATAACCGATTGAAATGAAACTTTGAGAGATTATGTGCAACTATTATGCCTCTAATATAAGATCCTAAAGTTTCTTTGAAAACGACCTTTCCGTTTTTACGTTACGTCATTTAAAAAAAAAATTTTAAAAGTCATTTTGTCATTTCATTCCGATTTTACATTTGTCATTTTACTTATGTAATAGGGCCGAGAAATGAAAATCTGTCACTTCCGGTCGAAACCGGAAGTGATTCAAATTTTTCGAAAAATTAAATTTTTTGATCAAATAAAAAAATATATGTATTTGGTAGAGCTTAATAATCTGAATCTAACACTGAAATCCGTTTGAAAATCGGACGATGCATTACAGAGTAATTGGGGTTTAAAAATTGATTTTTCCGGAAATTTTGATTCCGCGTCCTTGGTTTAAAAAAAAGCGTAATGTTTAAAGTAAAATTAACTCGTACCAAAAGTCGTACTTGAACAGATTCGGATTTTTTTTGTTAAGTCGTTCTTGAAATCGGAAAGGTTTTTGTTAAGTCGTACTTAAAATAATTCGTATTTTGTTAAGTCGTACCAGGAATAATTCGATTTTTTTCATCTTTTTATTTTAGTTACATTTGTTATTGGTTTAAGAGCTCTGCTTCTTACAGGAACTTCCAGCTTTACTTCCGACATTAACGGAAGACCCACTCGTTGCTTTGCAACGAGCTTTGCTCTAGTTATTATTCTTTTTCTTTTCTTCTGACTCCTTTTTTGCTTCATAACTCAAAAGGTTTTTAACCGATTTTTATGAAATTTTCAGAGATTTTTGCAAGTTGGCGTCCCTCAAAAATGTTAAAGTTTTAAAGAGAACGTCACCTCCGTTTTGACGTGACGTCATTTTTAAAAATTTTAAAAAGTCATTTTGTCCCGGACTTTTCTCAAAAACGCTTTAAGATAGAGGCTTGAAATTTTCAATGGTTATGATTTAGTCGATTTACCTCTGTAATAAGGCTCGAAATAAAAATCTGTCACTTCCGGTCGAAACCGGAAGTGAAACAAATTTTTCGAAAAAATAAATTTTCTGATCAAATCAAAAATGAATATGTGTTTTTTTGTAGAGCTTATTAAGCTGAATCTAACACTGAAAGCCGTTTTTAAATCGGACGATGCATTACAGAGATATCTGGGTTTAAAAATTGATTTTTTCGGAAATTTTGATTCCACCTCCTTGGTTTAAAAAATAGCGTAATGTGTATAGTTAAGTTAACTCGTACCAAAAAAAATTGTTAAGTTGTACTTAAACACATTCGGATTTTTTTTGTTAGGTCGTTCTTGAAATCAAATTGGTTTTTGCTAATTCGTACGTAAACTCATTCGAGTTTTGTTAAGTCGTACCAGGAATAATTCGATTTTTTTCATCTTTTTAGTTTAGTTACTCTTGTTATTGATTTAAGAGCTCTGCTTCTTACAAGAACTTCCAGCTTTACTTCCACATTAACGGAAGACCCACTCGTTGCTTTGCAACGAGCTTTGCTCTAGTTATTATTATTCTTCTTGTTTTTCCTTCTGACTTTTTTTTGCTTTATATCTCAAAAACTATTCAACCGATTTGCAAGAAATTTTCATTGATTATGTTAAATTTTTTCTCCCTTGAAGATTTTTAAGTTTCAGTCATTAAATCACTTCCGTTTTCTACTTTCGTCATTTTAAAAAAATTCAAAAAGTGATTTTGTCCAGGACTTTTGTCGTTAACGGTTGTGAATAAAGACTTGAAATTTTCTGTGGTTGTAAATCTGCGGATTTACTTATGGCATTTGACCAAAAAAATGTATTTTGTCACTTCCGGTCGAAACCGGAAGTGAAACAAATTTTTCGAAAAAATGAATTTTCTGATCAAATCAAAAATGAATATGTGTTTTGTAGAGCTTATTAAGCTGAATCTAACACTGAAAGCCGTTTTCAAATCAGATGATGCATTACAGAGATATCGGTTTTTAATAATAGATTTTTCCGGAAATTTTGATTCCGCGTCCTTGGTTTAAAAAATAGCGTAATGTTCAAAGTAAAATTAACTCGTACCAAAAATAATTGTTAAGTCGTACTTGAACACAGTCGGATTTTTTTTGTTAAGTCGTTCTTGAAATCAAAAAAAAATTGTTAAGTCGTACTTAAAATCATTCTGATTTTGTTAAGTCGTACCAGGAATAATTCGATTTTTTTTTCATCTTTTTATTTTAGTTTCTCTTCTTATTGGTTTAAGAGCTCTGCTTCTTACAGGAACTTCCAGCTTTACTTTCGACATAAACGGAAGACCCACTCGTTGCTTTGCAACGAGCTTTGCTCTAGTTATTAAACTTTTTCTTTTTTTTCTGACTCCTTTTTTGCTTCATAACTCAAAAGGTTTTCAACCGATTTCAATGAAACTTCCACAGATTTGAGCAAGTTATCGTCCCGCAAAGATGTAAAAGTTTTAAAGACAACGTCACTTCCGTTTTGACGTTACGTCATTTTTAAAATTTTAAAAAAGTCATTTTGTCCGGGACTTTTCTCAAAAACGCTTTACGATAGAGGCTTGAAATTTTCAATACTTATGATTTGGTCGATTTACTTCTGTAATAAAGCTTTATAATACAAATCTGTCAATTCCAGTCGAAACTGGAAGCGAATCAATTTTTTTGAAAAATTGATTTTTTTCGATCAAACAAAAAATGTATACGTATTTTGTAGAGCTTTTTAAGCTGAATCTAATGTTGAAAACCGTTTAGAATTTGGAGGATGCATTACAGAGATATCGGGGTTTAAAAACTGATTTTCCCGGAAATTTTGATGCCGCGTTCTTGGTTTCAAAAATAGTTCAAAATTCACACTGAAAGTAACTTCTACTGTAACAAGTCGTACTGATCATAAAACTTTATAAAAATCATAAAATTATATGCATATTGTATAGTTTGCAAAGCTAAATACAAAACTTAAATTCGTTTTAAAATCGGATACTGCATTGCAGAGATATCGGGGTTTAAATATTGATTTTTCCGGAAATGTTGATTCCTCGTTATTGGCTTAAAAAATAGTGCAAACTTCCCACTGAAAGTAACTCCCGCTGAAAAGATTTCGTACAGGTCATGAAAGCGAACTCGTTTTTTTTATAGTTAATCAGAGTGTTTATCGAAACGATTTCCTTACTTCGATCGATAATTACGTTGTTAGTTTTATTAGTCTTATTAGTTTTAATCGAAATAATTATCGTACGATTCCCCATGTCAAGTCGCCATGTTTTGACCACGAACAACAGCTGATAGCGGTGTGTCAGAAGAGAGGCCTGCAAGACCGCGATAGTGGAAATTTCAGCTCAACTAACGTATGACAGATTTTAAAGGTATGTTTCAATACAGGATATGTCGTATTGACTTTTTCTTTTCAAAGTGTTTGTGCACTTTTCAATCTAATCCGACATTCCTCTGACTCTAACCTCCGCTTTTGACGTGCGTAACAATATAAAAGCGGGCATTTGAGTCTGAGAAATCTCGCGATATTATCTGTCCAATGTATTTTCACGTGTATGTTTTGCACACTACTCTTTTGAATTTCTATTTATTATTATGTATATGTATGTCTTATTTTGTATTGAACAACACACCACACACTGTAGAACAGTGCAATTAAAAGGGGTGGGGGTCCAAAGGCACACAAGAGTAGAATGTTGTAATTAGAGTGCATGTTTGCATGATGATAACTTTACCCTAAATATTTGAATAAAGCAGATCTTTACCATATCACTTAATTAATGAATTAAAGAACTCAGACAGGCTTGTGCTTAATTAAATAAATATATTTGACATGGTAAATATTCAGTTTAATTAAAATTATAACTTTTGTCTGGCTCGCCGTTATATCAGCTGTATATATGATTATCGCCTGTGAAAGAGCATGTAAAACAGAGTGCAACATGAAAATAACTTTAAGTTCAGATTTTAGGTTAATGTTCCCTGATATCTATAAAACATTCTTCTCAAGATTTGATTATTTCACAGAACATTGTAAATTCTTTGAGATTAGTTTATCTTTTATATATATTGAATTTTATTAATTCATTTAGGTAAACTTGACATGCAGAACACATCTCCATTGTAAACAATTTTTACAGTAAGACAAATGTATGTAATAATTTTTACTACATGTGCCTCAGATCTCTCGATCTCTCTCTCTCTCTCTCTCTCTCTCTCTCTCTCTCTCTCTCTCTCATGCTTTTAATCTTGACAAAGCATCACAGAGCAACATCATTTTGTGCATATCTCTATCTAGGAAAAGAAATCAACAATGCTTTAAATTTCAAAATGAGCATGTATTATCGTGCAATCCCTCATTTTTTCATTGTGCAACTAAAATCCTAAGCTTTGTAAAATTGTTTATGGAATTTTATACATACTTAACATAATATTGTTTTTAAAACCTGTCATTAATAAGAAGAGAGTAAAAAATCCTCGCTAAATTTATTTGCAAAAAAAAACCCAGTAGAATTCATTTAAAAAAAATGGTATAGCAGAAAATTATACTTTGAGGCTGTTCGGATGAAATACTGTAAGTTGTTTTAATTCCACCGTGTTAAAATTTCATGATTTTTACTAAAGTTTCAATTGCGATGGTTTTAATTTCACGCTGCTTAAAAATTCAATTGATCAGAATAGAAGCATTTAAATTTCATAATATTTGGTTAAAATGTTCAAACTAATGCTTCTTAGAAAAATAAAAAAATAGGTGGAGGGTATACATGTAAGGGTATTTCTAAGTGATGTGATGCTTTTGTCATGATAATATCATGCATATGTATGTAGTTTTGAATTAGATTTCTTATTTAGGGAGGTTGAACAACAGTTGACCTCTATAAGATTAGGTAAAGATGCTTTATTTATGGAGAGCCCTATAAATCTGTGTTAAATAGAAGAAAGTGGAAATGCTGGGTTCACTTAAATGGCCATATTTTTCTTAATCCTTAATGGAATTGGCAAAATGAGGTATACTTTTTCTCAGAATAGCATAAGCTTTGTAAGTTTAAGACAAGATGACTTTTCAGAGAATGTTAGTGTAAGTTTCAAGACTACATGGTATTTTCAGATTTCTCATTTAACTGTAATTTTGAGTGGATTTTGTACCAAAAGTAGTCTATTTTGGGAAAATGGATGATTTTGTTGGTCATATATGTCATTACGTGATTTATTAGCTATAATATACAAGGGAAGTAAATCCCTTTTAAATGTGTAGAATGACCACCACTAGAGTAAATTGGCTTAGAAAGTAGGTATTTCCTATCCTGATGACAATTAATAGGCTTAAGTTAATTACCGAGATAAGAATTAATACTGCACAGTAAAAGAGTTTTGATCAATTGAATTATTTAAATTATAAATTTGCAGCAATTTTGTTGTCTGATTTCATGAAATAACATTAAGCAACCTGACTTATATAACTCAATTTTTTTAAAACAGCATATTTTTCTTTCAAATACAATTCACATGTAGACAAATGCAGTTATCAAAGTATACAATATGTCAAAAAACTCAAGTTTTTGCTCCTTCCTATCCAAAAGTGATATTTTAGATATATTTACAGAATTCAAAAAGCTACCCCCTCTTTCCAATTGTCTCCATTACCATTACATGTTAGATATGTAAATGTACATTTGACCTTGAAATAACATCTGCTATAATAATTACTCTCAAAATGATCAAGAAACAACAAATTTTTACCCTTTTATTGTATATATGCATCAAAAATGTAGGAAAACATGTAAAATTTGAACATTTATCATGGAATTCTCATCCGTCCCCAGGTACCCGGTTGTGTTTGAATTTCATTTTAATTAAGAGCAGACATCACACTTGTAGGTCTTACTATTTTAGCAAAATTAAAAGGAGACTAAAAACCAGAATATATAAGATATTCACTAAAAATGATTATAAGCTTACTGTTTCATGAAAACAAGAAATCACATGTATGGCGCGGCATGTCTTTTTGTGAAAAAAATGTTACATTTCCTCCATTTATCAAGAAAAGATCAATTTTCAATATCAGTGATGGTTGTTTTTAAATATGTGTAAAAAATGACTCAAGGGAATTGCCACAAGTTTCATAATATTAGGTTAAAGTGTTCAAACTAATGCTTCTTAGGAAAATAAAAAAATAGAGGGAGGGTATACATGTAAGGGTATTTCTAAGTGATGTGATGCTTTTGTCATGATAATATCATGTATATGTATGTAGTTTTGAATTAGATTTCTTATTTAGGGAGGTTGAACAACAGTTGACCTCTATAAGATTAGGTAAAGATGCTTTATTTATGGAGAGCCCTATAAATCTGTGTTAAATAGAAGAAAGTGGAAATGCTGGGTTCACTTAAATGGCCATATTTTTCTTAATCCTTAATGGAATTGGCAAAATGAGGTATACTTTTTCTCAGAATAGCATAAGCTTTGTAAGTTTAAGACAAGATGACTTTTCAGAGAATGTTAGTGTAAGTAAAAGGTAGCAAGGGACAGTTTCGGATAAAGTACCCGTCAATATTTTTGTAAAATTGAGAGTTACAGTACTTGAAGGCTTATGAGTGTTGCTAAAATTCATGAAATGATTTTTAATGATTATCATTAGTTAGAGGGATGTCTCTTGTTGAAATTGATATTCAATATGTAGGCCCTATATGTTAGGGACATGATATTCAGAAGTAAAATGCGAAATTCTAGTTACAGTGTTCCGAAGACACACGTCCCCAGGCTACAATGAAATGTATAAAAAAAATTGTCCTGTGCCATCTAATGTCACGTATCGGGATATGTCATACTAATTACACTGCATGGTCAGTGTATTTTTTTTTTCAAAAATACTATGCATATGTTAATGTAAACACAGCTATTATTAGTACCGGTACATGTATTAACACAGCTTATTGATTTTTTTTATTTCAGCTATTGGTGGCCACATGGTTTTTACCTGTTGATTCTTTTCAGCTCTTGAGGTTAACCTGTCACCTCTACCTACATGCATATTCCTTAATGTGTTCTACAGACTATTTACCAGTAATTCAAATTAAATCGGATAATTCATGAACAGTTACTGTAATGGAACTTTAAGAAAGCATCATGCCTTGTTGTGGTTTGTGTTTGATAAGAAATTATAACAAACAAAATTGTGGCTGTTTAAAGTAATTTACAATTGTTAGCTGTGAAAAATTGTTTTTCAATAAAAGTATGCAATTATGTTTCCTTTATTTTGTTTTTAGCTCACCTGAGCCAAAGGCTCAAGTGAGATTTTCTGATCACAATTTGTCGTTGTCGTAAACTTTTCATATTTTCATCTTCTTCTCAAGAACCACTGGGCAGATTTCAACCAAATTTGGCACTAAGCACCACCACTAGATGAAGGGGATTCAAGTTTGTTTAAATGAAGGGCCACGCCCTCTTTAAAGGGGAGGTAATTGAGAATTATTGAAAATTTGTTGGTATTATTAAAAAATCATCTTCTCAAAAACTATTCGGCCTGAAAAGCTTAAACTTGTGTGGAGGCATCCTCAGGTAGCGTAGATTCAAATTTGTTCAAATCATGGTTCCCGGGGGTAGGTAGGGGCCACAAGAGGGGGATCAAGTTTTACATAGGAATATATAGAGAAAATCTTCTCAAAAATTATTAGGCCAGGAAAGCTCAAATTAAAGTGGAAGCATCCTCAGGTAGTGTAGATTCAAGTTTGTTCAAATCATAGTCCCAGGTGGTATGGTGGGGTCACAATGGGTGAATGGATTTTTATATAGGAATATATAGAGAAAATCTTTAAAAATCATTTTCTCAGAAACTAATCAGCCAGGAAAGCTGAAACTTGCATGTATGTGGAAGCATCCTCAGGTAGTGTAGATACAAAGTTGTGAAAATCATGACCCCGGGGATAGGTTTGGGCCACAATGGGTGGGGGGGGGTCAAAGTTTAACATGGGAATATATAGAGTAAATATTTAAAAATCTTTTTCTCAGAAACTAATCAGCCAGATGATTCTTTATAATTGTTAAGACTTTGGCCCCAGGACAGTTCTTTGGCCTCACAAGAAGGTTCAGAGTTTGATATAGGTTTATATCCCATATATAAACTAGTGTTAAGGATCTTTTTGAGAAGTGCAATACTCAACATGCGATATGACTATAAAATCAATATAAAATCATCCTTTTAGAAAAGGAACTAATGATTATAAACATAAGACTATATGGAGGGGGGGGGGGGGATGGATTTTATTAATACAGGATCTACATGTATTATTGTACATTGTCCAGGAAGATTGCATTGTGACCCCATTAAGCTGATTTTATCATACCTATTGTTCCTCAGGTGAGCGATGTGGCCCATTTGCCTCTTGTTTTAGTTTTTCATTGTTTTTCAATATTAAAAATTAAACATATGTAACCTACGGTAATTTTCATGATGAGTACAAAACTAAAATCTGTTTTTAAATCGGATGATGCATTACAGATATCGGGGTTTAAAAATTGATTTTTCGGAAATTTTGATTCTGCGTTTTTGGTTTCAAAAATAGCGTAAAGTTCAAACTCGTACCAAAAATAATTCGATTTTTGTTAAGTTCTTTGACACCTTCGGAATTATTTTTTTGTTAAGTCGTTCTTAGAATCGTTAAAGTTTTTGTTAATTCGTACATAGTATCATTCGTATTTATTTTTATCTTTTAGGTTAAGTTGCTCTTGTTATTGATTTAAACACTCTGCTTCTTGCAGGAACATCAAGATTTACTCTTGACATTAACGGAAGACCCACTCGTTGCTTTGCAACGAGCTTTGCTCTAGTTATTATTAGGGTCTTCCGTTTTCAACGGAAGACCCTCTTGTTATTCTATTGTTTTTTTAGGGTCTTCCGTTGACCCTCTTGTTATTCTATCGGTTTTTTTTATTAGGGTCTTCCGTCTTCAGCGGAAGACCCTTCTATTATTCTATTGTTTCTTTTTCACTTTTCTTCTTATTATTCTTTTTTTTTCTTACCGATTTTGTGCAGACGATTTCTCGGAGATGGCTGGATCGATTTCGCTCAAATTTTCAATATTCACGTGCTTTTATCTAAAGCTGATACATTTTTTTTTATTTTTGAAAAAACACTTCCGGTCAGAAGTTATCGTCCGTTTACGATTTTACAAAGTCAATTTTGTCTGTCGTGTTTCTCAAAAACGAGTAAAGATAAAAGACTGAAATTTTCAGAGATAATAGATCTAGCGTTTTTCTGGTGCACCTCGGTCATGAGAATGTCCGCCGTTATTTTTGGTCGTCACCGGAAGGAAATTTGAAAAATTGAATTTTTCGACTTTTTTATTTTTTGATATTTTTCTTTGAAATTTTTACACCTTATAGTGACCCTTTTACTGATTCAGAATATGTAATTTGTTTTAAAATCGATCAAGGCATTCTCGAGAAATTGAGCGTCGAAGTCATGAAGCGAGAGTCCGAGTAGCTCAGTCGATAGAGTCGTGGACATGGCCCGGGCGACCCGGGTTCGAGCCCCGAGTGCCGCAAATGTTTTTTCTCTTTTTTTCGCTTAGATCTACGATTTTATCTTTGAAATGATAAGTTTAATTTAATCTATTCAAAAATCGGACGGAAGACCCACTCGTTGCTCGCAACGAGATCGAATCTAGTTATTATTATTAGGGTCTTCCGTTTCCAACGGAAGACCCTCTTGTTATTCTATTGTTTCTTTTTAGGGTCTTCCGTTTTCAACGGAAGACCCTCTTGTTATTCTATTGTTTTTTTTAGGGTCTTCCGTTTCCAACGGAAGACCCTCTTGTTATTCTATTGTTTCTTTTTAGGGTCTTCCGTTTTCAACGGAAGACCCTCTTGTTATTCTTCGGTTTCTTTCTATTATTATTAGGGTCTTCCGTTTTCAACGGAAGACCCTCTTGTTATTCTTCGGTTTCTTTCTATTATTATACTTTTTCTTTTTTTTTCTGACTTCTTTTCGGCTTCATAACTCAAAAAGTTTTTGACCGATTTTTATGAAACTTTCAGAGATAATGTGAAATTATAATGGCTCAAAGATATTAAAGTTTCTATAGCAAGGTCACTTCCGTTTTTACGTTACGTCATTTTTAAAAATTTCAAAAAGTCATTTTGTCCGCGGCTTTTTTCAAAAACGATTCAAGATAGAATGTTGAAATTTTTCGAGCTTATATATTGATCGTTTTGCCTCTGTAATAAGGCTGGAAATGAAAATCCGTCACTTCCGGTCGAAACCGGAAGTAAATCAAATTTTTCGAAAATTTGAATTTTTTGATCAAATAAAAAACGTATATGTATTTTGTAGAGCTTAGTAAGCTGAATATAACACTGAAAACCGTTTTTTAATCGGATGATTTATAACAGAGATATTGGGGTTTAAAAATTGATTTTTCCGGAAATTTTGATTCCACGTTCTTGGTTTAAAAAATAGCATAAAGTTAAAAGTTAAATTAACTCGTACCAAAAATAATTGTTAAGTCGTACTTGAACACATTCGGATTTTTTTTGTTAAGTCGTTTTTGAAATCGAAAAGGTTTTTGTTAATTCGTACTTAAAATCATTTGGGTTTTGTTAAGTCGTACCAGGAATAATTCGATTTTTTTCATCTTTTTATTTAATTTACTCTTGTTATTGATTTAAGAGCTCTGCTTCATACAGGAACTTCAAGCTTTGCTTCCTACATTAACGGAAGACCCACTCGTTGCTTTGCAACGAGCTTTGCTCTAGTTATTATTCTTTTTATTTTTTTTTCTGACTCCTTCTCGGCTTTATAACTCAAAAAGTTCACAACCGATTTTAATGAAACTTTCAGAGATTATGTGCAATTATAATACCTCGAAGTTTATGAAGTTTCTCTGAAAATGTCACTTCCGTTTTAACGTTACGTCATTTTTAAAATTTTCAAAAAGTCATTTTGTCCGCGGCGTTTCTCAAAAACGCTTTAAAGGGATAGTAGCTACGATTTTGATATATTTTTCATACTGCTGAAAGTAACTAAAAACCAATATATATACATCAAATACTCAAACAATGCATCACTGTGTTTATTAAAAGCCTCCTAATCATTAATTAATTGATCAAATTCGTCCGAACTCACCGTATTAATTATGCATCGGAAGTTTTCCGACGTCTACCGAAGCTGATTTTCACATACCCGGATGCAGCGTAATGGATGACGAGGTAAGCACATGACAATGATTTTATGTGAAAATAAAATTATTTATATTCAGTGGAAGGTGTATTGCAAGCCTATTCATTCTTTAAAGTATTATTTCATCCATTTCTATTTAATAAACCGTAAAAATTAGTGAAATTTGTTTCCTTTCGATGTTGTGTACGTAGAAACATGAATGGGGTACCCCAAGGGGTATTATTACTTTTATTTCAATTACGTTATATAATATAAATCATCATCATAAATTGTGATCGTTTCATACTTACAAACTATATTATTATATACGGAAAAATAGGTTATGAAAATTTGATTAGCATCAGAATCGAGGTGTAGTACGTGTCTCCATATCACCAGTTCACAACTGACGTTTTGACGTCATGTTTGTTATCACAGACTCCTGATTTTATTTTATTTTTATTTACCAACAAATCGCTCAATAAAACCAAAGATCGAAAAATTCTACCCCTTCTATTGATAAAGTATGATGAAAAAATCCTACTCCTAGTACTTTATATATACATTTATAAAGGGGTTGGATTTTTTGGGCCATATTGAATCACTTTTTATAAACAAAATTCATGTGCCTGTGTTATATGTTATAGAATTTACATATCAATAATAAATAAAAGATTTTACTCCTTATAAATATGCAATTCCATTTGACAATATTTTGAACATTTAAAAAAATATATTCTATATAAGAGGATAAGCTACGTACATATGTATATTAGGCTTACTTGTATATTATGATTACCTCCACCCTAGTGCCCTCCACTTACCATCCCATAGACAAATTTATACATACTCTAAATGCAACTTATACAGGTTTCAAGAAGTTCTATGTCTGATAGAGAGTCTTCCTCTAGCCCCGAGAGACCAAGCAGGGGCAGAGCCAGAGGGAGAGCCAGGGCTAGAGGTAGAGCAAGAGGGCAGGGTCCAGCTCGGAGACGGGGTGCTAGAGCTAGAGGAATATGCAGGGGGCCAAACAGACACGAGACGCTCAGACAGCGTGTAATAGACCGAAATCTTCAACTAAGGGTATACTATGATATCTTGTAACACTCTTCATTTTCTTGTATGTGTCGTATTTTCTTGTATAATTGATTTCGTATTTTCATTAAAATATTTAGAATCGTGTTGCCGAGATGACGGAGGATGCATTGAGAGAATTAGTGATGAGCGTCTGTGAGAGAGACCCATCACTAATTCTCGACATCGTCGATCGGGCATCTCAAGCTGAAGCCGCTCAAGGTGGATATCATCCACTGCCCGGAAGCAATTCCCCCAATTGGTGTGTGTGCAGCAAGTGTCGGGAGATGCCCACCGAGGAGGAGAGGGTGTGCTGCAGGCAAACACCTTCCAACTGCCTCTCTACTTTGCCAGTAAGTAGTTCTATATGACGCACATATAACTAATTTTAATATTAAAACATTTAATAGAAATGTATTATAATATTAATGTAAATACCTATAATTTCAGGACTTTGACCTGATAGTTCTAGACCCATTAGTTTTGATGGTAGCTCGTCGGTACAGGTAAGGAAGTTTTTTTAAAATATTATTCTAGATCAATTTGTATTGTTTACTCCCATGACTTTAATTTTTAATGTTGTGTCCGCCTTATCACTGAAATGCCATTTCAATTTATTTTCATCTCTTTAAACAGACAGGATGTCCTTGCTGCTGGTGAGGACGACGACTTTAACCGGAGCAATCGCCACGCAGGATACCGGCAGTTTATCCTCTGGCAGCATGGGCATTTGGGGGCAGGAAACCGCCGTGTCATTCCAAGCTGCTGCACCTGGAGGATAAGAGATACTTATCCTGACAGTTTTGGACAATATAGGGGATTTGTGGGTGGCCGTCTGGGATAATATACATGTATATTAATAAACAGCACTAATGTTCAAATTTCAAGTTTCTTTTATGTTGAGCAAACACCTACATGTATATCATAAAAACTGTTCACATGGAACACATATCTAATTTAATTCAAAATTACATGCAAATGTAAAAGCAGAAAAATTGCTAGATCTCAAGCTGTTATTCTTTGAAAAAACTACATGTACACTTTATGTAAACGTGCATCTAGATAAAAAAATAAAGCACACTCATGAAATGGGAAAGTTCCACTTAAAATCACCTTCCCTTATGAAGAGCTTTGTGATCAAGAAGTATAGAAAACCTCTTAAAAATCCAATGATAAATAACATGACTATCAATTGAATATCAATTTAAGTACATGAAAGCACGCCTCATAGCTAATCATAGACATGTAAAATGTATGTCTATCATAAAGATAACAGGAACAGAGTAGTCCACAATGAGTTCATTCTACCCAGTAATCAATAGTTTTGTCCATGTCAACACTTGTTCTAAATCGTGATCGCTGTTCATGAACAATCTGTTGAGTAGGTGGTGGGGGGATTGGTGCAAGGTGAGATGAAACTCTCCTGGGGTCATCCTGCTCTAGAACCATCTTCTGGTTCATACCAATGGCATCATCCAGGCGTTTAAGGATAATCTTCCGCATCATCTCAGGCACATATGAATACTGTTTTGGTTCTTTACATGTTGTGACTGACCATCTACTACTTTTCTTCTGAAAAACTCTCTGGTACCTTAAATAAGAGAGAATATTACTTAATGAATTTCTATTCAATACAATAAACAAATGATCCACTATGCAAAGCATACCTCCTCATTACATGAAATGGTTTTTAAATGCATTGTACATGTATTATACAAGCACATGAAGTTTCCTCTCCATTTTAAGGAAAATTTCCTTGAACAATGCAAGTTAAGTCAAGAGAACTCGTTCTTTAATTTGTTTGCCTACAAGTTTTTGTATTCTAAGTTCAAAGTAGTACTATGTTCCTTGCACTATGAGATAAAATGTCATCAAAATCAACATTTCCTTGCTTAAGTTGACAAAACTTGTTATAACCTGATAGATCCATCTTTGTTTGTCATAACTTCTCTATCAATGTGACCATTATGGTCCAATGCAGCCAAGAGATTTCGACATCGGTAAGCAGGTGGCGTGTATGAATGTCGCTTCGATGCGTACATCAAAATGAGGTTCTGGAAGTTTTCCAACTCTGCTGTACTTCTGAAGTAATAAAAGATTTTCAATTGTAAAAAATAATATTTTCTAAAATAAAACATGGTTGAAACTAGGGTTAGCATCATAAAAACTCCTCAATAATTGTTCTAGAATAACTTTAGAATGTATATCTATACAAAAATATATTTTTATTTGTGATACTGTTAGAAATACTTTAAACTAAGAATTGACAAATGATATGAACCTGCAGTTCAGATAATATGGGATGTTGTTCAATAATCTTTTGTCCAGAACAATACTCCTTAAGGAAACATGAGCTGGGGAATCTTTTTCTAGCCATCCCTTCTCTCTAGCAGATGTCAATGGACCATGTTCACACTTATTACTGGAACTGTATGGCAATATCCAACTGTGTACATTTACTACATGATGTAATACACCAATCCACATCCCCTGAAAAAAATTTACCATCTTCATTTGTCTTCTAACTTTAAATTACTAGAAAAGGGTTTTTATGACATTTTTAACCTACAACAAAGTCTTCTTTTGTAGTACAAGTTTGTGCTGTATACCAGTAATGGTTAACCACATCTTTGGTCCAGTCCAGCAAACCTTTATTCTTCTTTTCTTGACCTGCCTTAGTAAACATGAAAGCATCGCAATGTCAATGAAATTGCTATAACTAATTCATGCAAAGTTCTTCACTGTAGTCTTCAGTGTTACGAATGGAACAAGCACATGCCAACACAGTATATCATGCTTACCTTGATGATTTTTTTCCCCAAGTTCTTGGTCCCATGCCAAACATCAAATGAATGCTTGATGTCTGGATAGTTTTTCTCTATTAAAAAATATCAGATTTCATTTATCATTGAAATTTTTAGTATGTAAAAACATGAAAAATATTCACCTGGCTATGTAACAAATACAAAGGTACATGTATATTACATGTACTAACAAAAAAACTTATTACAGTTTATACGCACTCATTAGTGATGAAATCTGCACATGTGCATCAGTCACAACTTCTATAATTTTCATCCCCTTCTCTATAAGAAACCCAAGTCCCTTTATAAAGCACGCCTTTTCCAAGTTTGTACTTTTCTTTTCTGTAAACCTTTTGTCTAAGGTGATGATGCATAGGATCTTTTTGGTAGTATACTCCATGAAGGTATAAGAGCAATACTGCGCGGAATGTCCCGGACTGTCCATTCTTCCATCCCCTTCAATTTTAAGAAAACATTATTGTTTAAGTTAGAACTACATCAATGTCTAATGTTATACCCTTACAGGTATTATATTTAGTTCTAACCAACAAAAGTCCAATAAAACAAATGTTGCAATCAACCAGCTAACAATCCAACACAAAAATTGTTGGACTGTTGCATCTTCACTATCCAATATTTGTCCAATCTCAATCTTGTCAGGACAGAAATACTGATAGTTTACAAATGCATAGAAGCAATATTTGTATTTACCAAGAACAACCAAATCAACTCCTCTGAACTCCTCCAGTACTGCATTTTGGTGGTTTATCCAGTGTTCATCGACAGATGGGACAACATACTGGCGCTGCATTTTATAGAAGGTGCTTTTGCTAAGAATAGGAAGATGTAAAAATTTAGCAAACATCGATATCTTTTGGAAATTACTTCCTGAGAGGACAGTGCTTGCAGTCAGCATCAAGTCACCAATGTGTACACCTCTATTCAAGATTGGCTGGGAGCACCATCTATAAAGCGTGTGACCATCTGGACAAATCTGATAAACAAAAATAGACAATTGTATTAAGTAAATAGCAAATACAAATGGGGATAATGAGATACAATATTTTATACACAAATACTAATCATGAAATCTTATATATCTCAGGACAAGAAGTGATGACTAAAAAATGATGTGCAATTTTATATTTATGAATAAACACATTACCCATTTCAGGTAAAGGGCTGATGCAACAACTTCTTTCTTTATTTCTACTCCTAGTCCACAGCCTTTATGCGAACAAGTTTTCTGTATGTTTGCTGTAGCTAAATTCAGCAGCTGGTTGTAATATATCAAGAAAGGTTGATCATTCATAAAGCCTTGTATCTCTTCATTGGTTTTGATGCGATGACAACCAGGACTTTGACTAAAATCAACTTCTGTAGTCTCGATTTCCTCATCACTTATGCATTCGTCATCTTCATCATCATCAGTAGCAGCAGTGGTGTCAAGTCCTTCTCTATTTGATAAGAAAATGCATTGTTTTGAAATATAATTTGTATCTACAATTATTATATTTTACAAAACTATTTTGGCCCCTTATTGACCCTTCAACTCCCCCCCCCCCCCCCCCCCCCACCTTGCCAATCACCTGTAAGCAGAGAAATCTTAGTTTACATCTCTTCACTACTTATAAACACCAGACCCTTATATCTCAAGTAGTAAATAACTACTTGCTAAATTGAAAATGAGAGTAATTTATTTTCTTTTTTGGCTACAAACTTTATGGGATTGTATCACCCACATATGGAGTAAAAATTCATATTATGTACCTTAGAGTGATGTTAAAACTTGGTTCATAATCATCATCCTCTACATCATCATCTGTCATTTCCACCTCAGTCACATCAATGGTCAAACTATATGGGAATAAAACCAAATTACTAAAAATGTATTATTTTTATATGCATAGGCATTATAAAATATAGTTCTTTGAATTTCTGATATCAGATTAATTTATTATTTACTGTGTAAAAAAAAAACAAAAAAACAAAACAAAAACAATATGACTAACTCAAAAGGGTTTATGAAACTGTTTGACTCCTTCACAATGGGACATCGACAGCTTTTTTTCATTTCTTCTATTCCAGACATGTATACATCTGACTTACTGAAATATAGAAGGCATTCTTTTTTAATTACCACACAGCATAAAAAAGTCTGAATTCACAGTGACTTTTAAGGATTTCTCTGCTTGGTCAGTTGAAAAAACTATTATTTCCTATGTCGTTTGTAATGCGAGAAATGATTGGTTAACAAGCTAGGTGTAAATTTCCGAGCACCTGCTGAAGCCGCGGGTGTAAATAAAATGTGACGTCACAATGCAATTCTTGCTTTAATCAAGTGCACCTATTATAGATCTTTGTGCAAAATAATGTAACATGCAATGATGTAAATGAATAAATAATTTGTCAAAATACCTAATATATCTTAACATTCTATTGGTAAGAATAAATGATTTTCAGCACAATTTCAATTAATATTAATTGATTTCCAAGTTGCAAAGCACTAGTAAAACTATATATAATTTCAAAATTTGTATAACAGGAAATAAATTCGTTATTCAGGTCCAATCAAGGGTGTACGGGGATTTACCCTTGGGTTGTATTCCATACACCCTTCGTCCTGCGAACACAAGCCAGGGTATATCCCCGTCCATTCTTGATAAGACCTGGATAACTAATAGTATCATTGTGTACTTTGACAAACGATACTGGCATATGACCAATTCTCACCAGGGACCAATCCGCCTTGCCAATGCATTTTTACATCATTATTAACAGTCATAAAATTATATACAAAAATGAAGAAAAAATGCGCTTGCAAGAACTTGTGCACTGTATTATTATTTAGTATTCATTTCTTTTGCTCTTTATATTAATTTTTTTAGGGGTGGGTGGGGGTGGATCATGGATAAATAATGGTTCAATTGGAAAAACTTATATTTGAGAGGGAAAAGGACTGAAATCCTTACCCAGACTCTAGCTATCTGCCTGCAGAAATATTATATTACTTAGTTCATGCATTTATGGAATATCTGTAGTGAAAATGTTTTTATATATATATCGTCTGTTGTCTTCCACATAATGTAAGGTAAGACATCAGGTATTTTTACTATGTATGTTTTGTAGTTTCTCTGCTACACAACATATCAATGAGACATTGCATATCAAAATGTTTACATAAAAACTTTGAGAAATTTGCAGAATAAATATATACTCAGTTATTTCCGCCTCTGAAGAAGTAATTCTTGACACATCACACTTGTATGGAAAAGACGATGGTCCTGGGGTAGAGGTAATAGGTGCACCCGCTGGACTCATGGGCTCGACTGTAGATCCTTTGGGAGAACCGAAGCAGTCTTTTCTATACAGTTCATACCTATATAATAAACATAAAGCATAACTAGTGTGCAATATAAATCGATGACAAAACAACTGCGATATCGTTTTTCAAAGTCCAATTCAATTCTATCATTACAATGTTTTTTCGGTATGACATCTACCCCTTGGGGTACCCCATAACTAACATTATCGATAGAGATGCTTCGGAAAGGAATTAAGACATCATAGATTGCATGCATGTTTTTCTCTGCCTAGATTAAAATTTGTTAATGAAATAATCTGTATAATATCGTGAATTATCACACTTTACCCAAAATTTAATACTCACTTGTCCAGTAAAACTTTCGCGACATCTGCATGGCTCTCGAGCTTCAGAGTGTCTTTCAACCCCTTCCAACGTTCAAACTGGACGCCGATATTTACTCGCGCCTTATTATAAGACGCCTGAATGTTTTGCCGATTTCGTTTTCTGACTGAATCTGTGAGAACACGTTTTCGTCCGCGAGTTGACATACCCGTGTCGGCCATGTCTTCTGCTATATAAAGCAATCTACGCATGCGTTATTGAGGCTGTCGAATGAGTTCACAAAAGGTCATATGAATACGAACGGACTTTAATTCAATTTTTGTCTACCAGACAAAAATTCAAGTCACTTGCCTATACTGACCAAGTTCGTCAAAACTATCGATTGGGACATAACAGAAATTGTATTTTGTTACAAAATTTATCATTCTAAAGTATTATTTCGCTGAATAAAAACTTTTAAAAATATTCCAAAATCGTAGCTACTACCCGTTTAAGATAGAGGCTTGAAATTTTCAATGCTTATGATTTGGTCGATTTACCTCTGTAATAAGGCTCAAAATGAAAATCTGTTACTTCCGGTCGAAACCGGAAGTATAACAAATTTTTCGAAAAAATGAATTTTCTGATCAAATCAAAAATGAATATGTGTTTTGTAGACCTTATCAAGCCGAATCTAACACTGAAAGCCGTTTTAAACTCGGTCGATACATTACAGAGATATCGGGGTTTAAAAATTGATTTCTCCGGAAATTTTGATTCCGCTTCCTTGGTTTAAAAAATAGCGTAATGTTCAAAGTAAAATTAACTCGAACCAAAAATAATTGTTAAGTCGTACTTGAACACATTCGGATTTTTTTGTTAAGTTGTTCTTGAAATCGGAACGGTTTTTGTAAAGTCGTACTTAAAATTATTCGTTTTTTGTTAAGTCGTACCAGGAATAATTCGATTTTTTCATCTTTTTATTTTAGTTACTATTGTTATTGGTTCAAGAGCTCTGCTTCTTACAGGAACTTCCAGCTTTACTTCCGACATTAACGGAAGACCCACTCGTTGCTTTGCAACGAGCTTTGCTCTAGTTAGGGTCTTCCGTTTCCAACGGAAGACCCTCTTGTTATTCTTCGGTTTCTTTTTCATTATTATTATTATTCTTTTTCTTTTCTTCTGACTCCTTTTTTGCCTCATAACTCAAAAGGTTTTTAACCGATTTTGATGAAATTTTCAGAGATATTTGCAAGTTGGTGTCCCTCAAAAATATTAAAGTTTTAAAGAGAACGTCACCTCCGTTTTGACGTGACGTCATTTTTAAAAATTTTAAAAAGTCATTTTGTCCCGGACTTTTCTTAAAAACGCTTTAAGATAGAGGCTTGAAATTTTCAATGGTTATTATTTGGTCGATTTACCTCTGTAATAAGGCTCGAAATGAAAATCGGTCACTTCCGGTCGAAACCGGAAGTGAAACAAATTTTTCGAAAAAATAAATTTTCTGATCAAATCAAAAATGAATATGTATTTTGTAGAGCTTAATAAGCTGAATCTAACACTGAAAGCCGTTTTTAAATCGGACGATGCATTACAGAGATATCTGGGTTTAAAAATTGATTTTTCCGGAAATTTTGATTCCGCGTCCTTGGTTTAAAAAATAGCGTAATGTTTATAGTTAAGTTAACTCGTACCAAAAATAATTGTTAAGTTGTACTTAAACACATTCGGATTTTTTTTGTAAAGTCGTTCTTGAAATCAAATTGGTTTTTGTTAATTCGTACTTAAAATCATTCGGTTTTATTAAGTCGTACCAGGAATAATTCGATTTTTTTCATCTCTATAGTTTAGTTACTCTTGTTATTGGTTTAAGAGCTCTGCTTCTTACAGGAACTTCCAGCTTTACTTCCGACATTAACGGAAGACCCACTCGTTGCTTTGCAACGAGCTTTGCTCTAGTTATTATTATTATTATACTTTTTCTTTTCTTCTGACTCCTTTTTTGCCTCATAACTCAAAAGGTTTTTAACTGATTTTGATGAAATTTTCAGAGATTTTTGCAAGTTGGCGTCCCTCAAAAATATTAAAGTTTTAAAGAGAACGTCAGCTCCGTTTTGACGTGACGTCATTTTTAAAAATTTCAAAAAGTCATTTTGTCCCGGACTTTTCTCAAAAACGCTTTAAGATAGAGGCTTGAAATTTTGAATGGTTATGATTTGATCGATTTACCTCTGTAATAAGGCTGGAAATGAAAATCTATCACTTCCGGTCGAAACCGGAAGTAAAACAAATTTTTCGAAAAAATGAATTTTCTGATTTAATCAAAAATGTAAATGTGTTTTGTAGAGCTTATTATGCTGAATCTAACACTGAAAGCCGTTTTCAAATCGGACGATGCATTACAGAGATATCGGGGTTTAAAAATTGATTTTTCCGGAAATTTTGATTCCGCGTCCTTGGTTTAAAAAATAGCGTAATGTTTAAAGTAAAATTAACTCGTACCAAAAATAATCGCTAAGTCGTACTTGAACACATTCGGATTTTTTTGTTAAGTCGTTCTTGAAATCAGAAAGGTTTTTGTTAAGTCGTACGTAAAATCATTCGTATTTTGTTAAGTCGTACCAGGAATAATTCGATTTTTTTCATCTTTTTATTTTAGTTACTCTTGTTATTGGTTTAAGGGCTCTGTTTCATACAGGAAAGAGTTAATATTGTCTCGTACAAAAATTTTGTTAAGTCGTACCAGGAATAATTCGATTTTTTCATCTTTTTATTTTATTTACTCTTGTTATTGGTTTAAGAGCTCTGCTTCTTACAGGAACTTCCAGCTTTACTTCCGACATTAACGGGAGACCCACTCGTTGCTTTGCAACGAGCTTTGCTCTAGTTTATTATTATTATTCTTCTTGTTTTTCCTTCTGACTTCTTTTTTGCTTTATATCTCAAAAACTATTCAACCGATTTGCAAGAAATTTTCAGAGATTATGTTAAATAGTTGTCCCTTGAAGATTATAAACTTTCAGTCATTAAGTCACTTCCGTTTTCTAGTTACGTCATTTTTAAAAATTTCAAAAAGTGATTTTGTCCAGGACTTTTCTCGTAAACGGTTGTTTATAAAGACTTGAAATTCTCTGTGATTGTAAATCTGCGGATTTACTTATGGCAAATTTACAAAAAAAAATATTTTGTAACTTCCGGTCGAAACCGGAAGTGATTCTAATTTTTCGGAATTTTCATTTTTTTGAGCGAATAATAAAATTATATGCATGTTGTAGAGTTTGCAAAGCTAAATGCAAAACTAAAATTCGTTTTCAAATCGGATGATGCATTTCAGAGATATCGGGGTTTAAAAATTGATCTTTCCGGAAATTTTGATTCCGTGTTTTTGGTTTTAAAAATAGTGCATATTTCACACTGAAAGTAATTTCTACTGAAAACAATTCGTACTGATAATTAAACTATATATAAAACACAAAATTATATGCATATTGTAGAGTTTGCAAAGCTTAATACAAAACTGAAATTCTTTTACAAATCGGATGATGAATTGCAGAGATATCGGGGTTTAAATATTGATTTTTCCGGAAATTTTGATTCCGTGTTCTTGGTTTAAAAAATAGTGTAAAATTCACACTGAAAGTAACTCCTGCTGAAAACAATTCGTGCAGGTCATAAAACCGGACTCTGTTTTTTAATAGTTAATTAAAGTGTTTATCGATACAATTTAGTTATTTCGATCGATAATTACGTTGTTAGTTTTTATTAGTCTTATTAGTTTTAATCGAAATAATCATCGTACGATTCCCCATTTCAACTCGCCATGTTTTGACTGCGAACAAACAGCTGATAGCGGTGTGTCTACATTTTAAAAAAAAGCAAGGCCTGCAAGACGTCGATAGTGGAAATTTCAGCTCAACTAACGTATGACAGATTATAAAGGTATGTTTCAATACAGGATATGTCGTATTTACTTTTGCTTTTCAGAGTATTTGCACTTAGTCTTTTCAATCTAATCCGAGATTCCTCTGACTCTAACCTCCGCTTTTGAAGTACGTCACAATATAAAAGCGGGCGTTAGAGTCAGCGGAATCTCGGAATATTATCTGTTTAGTGTATTTTCACGGTAGCTGCAGAGCTGTAGCTCTCCGGGAAAAAATAATGACAGACCGGAGAGCTACAGGGCCACCCATTGAAAAAATTGTACATGTATATTTATTGCGCAGAAAAACGTGCGCTAGTTTTGGACTGATTTACCTTATTTATACGCAAATTCTGTGAAAACAATTAGTACCATTAAATTCTTCATGCAATTTACTACTGATATCGCCTCTTTATTTGCCTCAGACTTTCTCCGAAACACGCTACCGACCTCGGGAAATCAAGTATGTTGAATTTACATCGAGATCGAGAGTCGCCATTTTTACATGTAAACAAAGTGGACCACATGAATTTACGGGACTGGTGATGGTGTTTAAAAGACTATCCGAGGCAAGTGAAGAAAGGATATCAGTAGTAAATTGCATGAAGAATTTAAAATTAAAAGCGGTGGGAGTCCTAAGGTACACAAGAATAGAATGTTGTAATTAGAGTGCATGTATGCATGATGATAACTTTACCCAAATATTTAAATATAGCAGATCTTTACAATATCGCCTTCACTGAATTTATAAATTAAAAAACTCAGGCTTGTGTTTAATTAAATAAATATATTTGACAAAGTAAATATTCAATCTAATTAAAATTAGACCTTTTGTCTCGCTCTCTATATGGTTATTGCTTGTGTAACAGGCATGTAAAACAGAGTGCGAGATGAAAAGTCTCAAATTTCATATTATATCAAGCTCAGAATTTAGGTCAATGTTCCATGATATCTATTAAACAGTCTTCTCAAGATATAAGTATTTCACAGAATCATTGTAATTTGAGAGATTAGATTATCTTTTATACATATTGATTCATTTTAGGTAAGCTTTACATGCATATCACATCTACATAGTATGTAAATAATTTTTACTGCATGTGCCTCAGATCTCTCTCTGTCTCTCTCTCTCTCTCTCTCTCTCTCTCTCTCTCTCTCTCTCTCTCTCTCTCTCTCTCTCTTTTAATCTTGGCAAAGACTCATGAAACTGTCAGAGGGCATCTTAATTTTATGACAAAAATATCTCGATCTTGTAAAAGAAATCCAAAGTGCATTGAATTTTAAAATGAGCATGTATTATTAATCCCTCATTTTTATGCGCATTATACATAGTATTGTTTTTAAAACATGTAATTCGTAAGAAAAAAAACCCTCGCTAAATTTATTCGCAATAAACCCCAGTAGAATTGACAAAACATGGTATACACGTAGCAGAAGCTTATACTTTGACACTGTTTGGATTGGTAATATTCCTTTGTAGTTTATGAATTGAAATATTGCTGTCGCTTTTCAAGTAAAACAAACTCTCTCGCTCACTCCTGCTCTCGCTCTCTCTCAATCTGATATGTCTATACCCAAGAAATTATTTTAATGTTATGATATTATGACTTGATATGCACATTTTTGTTTTTGTACTGGCTAAATGTTAATGTCATATATTTGGATATGTCATACTTATAACACTGCATGGTCAGTGTATTTTTTCCAAAAATATTATGTATATGTTAATGTAAACACAGCTATTACAAGTACATGTATGTTAACACAGCTAATTTATTTTTTTTTATTTCAGCTTAAAGCAGACTCTTGTTACCACATGGCTTTTACCTGTTGATTCTTGTGGTTTCAGCTCTTGAGGTTAACCTGTCACCTCTACCCACATGCATATTCCTTGTGTTCTACAGACTATCTACCGGTAATTCAAATTAAATCGGATAATGCATGAACAATAATGGAACTTTAAGAAAGCATCATGTCCTATTGTGGTTTGTTCATGTTTGATAAGAAATTATGAAAAACAAAATTAAGGCTGTTTAAAGAAATATAATTGTTGTGAAAATTTGTTTTTCAATAAAAGTATGCAATTATGTTTCCTTCATTTTTTATTTTATAAAGATATTTAGATGTGTTTACATAGTTGAAAAATCACCCAAACTCTTTCCAATTTTCTCCATAAGATTACATGTAGGATATGTAAATGTACATTTGACTTTTGAATAACACCAGCAATGATAATTACTTTTGAAATGAGCAAGAAACAATCTATTTTCATCCTTTTAAGGTATATATGCATAAAAAAAGTAGAAAAAAACATGTCAAATTTGAACATTTTTAATGGAATTCTCCGCCGCCTCCAGCTACCCGGGTGTGTTTGAATTTAATTTTATATAAGGCAGATGTTGAACTTGTTGATCTTACTGTTTTATCATGGTTAAAAAGAGACTAGAAACCAGAATAGATTAGATATTTAATAAATATGATTGTTAACTTACTTTTTTTCATGGAAAAAAGAAATCACATGCAGGAATACTTGTCTATTTATTATTAAAATGCTACAAATCATTCAAGAAACATAAAAAGATCAAATTTTAGTATCATTGATGATTGTTTTCAAATATGTGTGAGAAATGACTCATAGAAATTGCCACAAGTTTCAGAAAATTAGGTAAAAGATTTCAAACCATGACTTTTTATGAAAATCAAAAGATAGGGGGTGGGTATACATGTAAGGGCATTTCTAAGTTATGTGATGCTTTTATCAAGATTATATCATGTAGATGTATGTTGTATTGAATAAGGTTTCTTATTAAAGGTGGTTGAACAACAATTGACCTCTAAAAGGTCAGGTAAAGATGTTTTACTAAGGAGAACCCTGTAAATCTGTGTTGAGTAAAAGAAATTGGAAATGGTGGGTTCACTTAAATGGCCATATGTTTATTAAACCTCAATGGAATTGTCAATATGTGGTATACTTTTTTCTCAGAATTGCATTAGCTTTCTTATTCTAAGACAAAGACATCTGTTCATAAAATGTACTAAGTTAAAGGTAGCAAGGGACCATTCGGATAAAGTACCCGTTAATATTTTTGTAAAATTAAGGTACATCACTACACCTAGACTTATACTTTTTAAGACACTACTTCACAAGATGGCGATTTAAATGTTTTGTTGAACTCTCAATATCGTTTGATTGGGTTGTATACCGTCATAGCTTAATGGTTAAAGTATTGGGTTTCTAAAGCGTTTGAGTTTTAGTCCGCCTGGAGCTTTTGTTACTGTTTATTGAATTAAATTTTTGAAAATTTAATTGTTCATCCAAATTTGCATATTTTTTGCCTATTTGACTTAAACACTTCTTATCAATTATGATATCTATCATAATCAAGTAATTTTCTGCTGATTTGAGAAAATATTTCAAGGTGTTTTGAGCCACCTTAAGAGATGCTGCACAATTGAAGGCTTATGAGTGTTGCTAAGATTCATAAAATGAATTTTAATGATCATCATTAGAGGGATCTCCCTTGTTGGAATTGGTATGCAATATGAAAACTCCTAATGTTTAATACGTACATGCGAATTGAATGGTGAAACTTGCGGCTAAGACTGTTGTGTTGACTTTACACTGTGAAATTGCAGGTTACAAATGGGAGGTTATATAACTCGAAATTTATGTGGATGGGACATTATATACCTATTCACTGGGTATGAGGATGATAGCAAGTTTATTGTCCTCCAAGACAGCCACTATTTCATGGGGCGAAGCCAAGTGAAATAGTTGCTGTTGAGGGGGACAATAAACTGTCTGTCATCCTCACACAACACAACAGTCTTAGTCTGTCTTTCTGTCAGTAAATAGCTATAGATATCTTAATTATTATCCTGAAGAAAACTTTATTTGTTGGCGATGCAGAATTTCTTGATGATAAACAAATTAGAATTATCGGACTTTGAATTTAATGCTGTGATCGGATTATACCAGAGGTGTTCCGAGTTTAAAAAAGGGAAATTGTATGCTGCTGGTGAATACTTTCGTTGACTATTCACTATGGACAGATAGCATAGAAACTATTTCACAGTTAGATGGAATAGCATGTTTATTCATTGTAATTTTACATAGGAAATATTCACAGAAATATAATAAACTTTACATTGCTAAGTTTCTGACATTTGATGGTGCAACAAGCACAGTTTGGAAGGTCAAAGGTGACATCTTTTGTATCTGACTCCTTTTCGGCTTTATAACTCAAAAAGTTTATAACCGATTGAGATGAAACTTTGAGAGATTATGTGCAACTATTATGCCTCTAAGATCCTAAAGTTTCTTTGAAAACGACCTTTCCGTTTTTACGTTACGTCATTTAAACAAAAAATTTTAGAAAGTCATTTTGTCCGCAGCGTTTCTAAAAACGCTTTAAGATAGAGGCTTGAAATTTTCAATGGTTATGATTTTGTCGTTTTACCTCTGTAATAAGGCTCAAAATGAAAATCTGTCACTTCCGGTCAAAAATGAATATCTGTTTTGTAGAGCTTATTCAGCTTAATCTAACACTGAAAGCCGTTTTAAAATCGGACGATGCATTAGAGATATTGGGGTTTAAAAATTGATATTTCCAGAAATTTTGATTCCGCGTCCTTGGTTTAAAAAATAGCGTAATGTTCAAAGTAAAATTAACTTGTACAAAAAAAACTTGTTAAGTCGTACTTGAAATTAGTAAGGTTTTTGTTAAGTCGTACTTAAAATCATTCGGATTTTGTTAAGTCGTACTAGGAATAATTCGATTTTTTTCATCTTTTTATTTTAGTTACTCTTGTTATTGGTTTAAGAGCTCTGCTTCTTACATGAACTTCCAGCTTTACTTCCGACATTAACGGAAGACCCACTCGTTGCTTTGCAACGAGCTTTGCTCTAGTTATTATTATTATTTTTCTTTTTCTTTATTTTTCTGACTTTTTTAAAGCTTAATATCTCAAAAAGTTTTCAACGGATTTACATGAAACTTTCAGGGATTAGGAAGCATTATTGTCCCTTAAAGATGTTTTGAACTACAACGTCACTTCTGTTATTACGTTACGTCAATTTTTAAATTTTAAAAAAGTGATTTTGTCCAGGGCGTTTTTCAAAAACGCTTCAAGATAGAGACTTGAAATTTTCTGTGTTGAAGCAATGATCGTTTTTATTTGGACATAAGGCTGGAATTTAGTTTCTGTCACTTCCGGTCCAAACCGGAAGTGTTTTAAAATTTTCGAATTTTCGAATTTTTCGTTTCAATTTAAAAAATTTACGAGGTTTGTAGAGTTGGTTACGCTGAATACGAAACTGAAATCTGTTTGAAAATCGGACTATGCATTACAGTGATATCGGGGTTTAAAAATTGATTTTTCCAGAAATTTTGATTCCGCGTCCTTGGTTTAAAAAATAGCGTAATGTTCAAAGTAAAATTAACTCGTACCAAAAATAATTGTTAAGTCGTACCTGAACACATTCGGAATTTTTTTTTCAGTCGTCCTTAAAATCGGAAAGGTTTTTTTTAAGTCGTACTTAAAATCATTCGTATTTTGTTAAGTCGTACCAGGAATATTCGATTTTTTTCATCTTTTTATTTTACTTACTCTTGTTATTGGTTTAAGAGCTCTGCTTCTTACAGGAACTTCCAGCTTTACTTCCAACATTAACGGAAGACCCACTCGTTGCTTTGCAACGAGCTTTGCTCTAGTTATTCTTGTTTTTCCTTCTGACTTTTTTTTGCGATTTGCAAGAAATTTTCAGGGATTATGTTAAGTTTTTGTCCCTTGAAGCTTTTAAATTTTCAGTCATTAAGTCTCTTCCGTTTTCTAGTTACGTCTTTTTAAAAAATTTCAAAAAGTGATTTTGTCCAGGACTTTTATCGTAAAGGTTTGTTCATAAAGACTTGACATTTTTTGTGATTGTAAATCTGCGGATTTACTTATGGCATTTTTGCAAAAAAAACTATTTTGTCACTTCCGGTCGAAACCGGAAGTGATTCTAATTTTTTGGAATTTTCATTTTTTTGCACGAATTTTAAAATTATATGCATGTTGTATAGTTTGCAAAGCTAACTGCAAAACTGAAATCCGTTTGAAAATCGGACGATGCATTACAGAGATATCGGGGTTTAAAAATTGATTTTTCCGGAAATTTTGATTCCGCGTCCTTGGTTTGAAAAATAGCGTAATGTTCAAAGTAAAATTAACTCGTACTAAAAAAAATTGCTAAGTCGTACCTGAACACATTCGGATTTTTTTTGTTCAGTCGTTCTTAAAATCGGAAAGGTTTTTGTTAAGTCGTACTTAAAATCATTCGTATTTTGTTAAGTCGTACCAGGAATATTCGATTTTTTTCATCTTTTTATTTTAGTTACTCTTGTTATTGGTTTAAGAGCTCTGCTTCTTACAGGAACTTCCAGCTTTACTTCCGCGGTAACGGAAGACTCACTCGTTGCTTTGCAACGAGCTTTGCTCTAGTTTATTATTAGGGTCTTCCGTTTCCAACGGAAGACCCTCTTGTTATTCTATTGTTTCTTTTTATTAGGGTCTTCCGTTTCCAACGGAAGACCCTCTTGTTATTCTATTGTTTCCTTTTATTATTAGGGTCTTCCGTTTTCAACGGAAGACCCTCTTGTTATTCTTTTGTTTTTTTTTATTATTATTATTCTTCTTGTTTTTCCTTCTGACTTCTTTTTTGCTTTATATCTCAAAAACTATTCAACCGATTTGCAAGACATTTTCAGGGATTATGTTAAATACTTGTCCCTTGAAGATTTTAAACTTTCAGTCATTAAGTCACTTCCGTTTTCTAGTTACGTCATTTTTAAAAATTTCAAAAAGTGATTTTGTCCAGGACTTTTCTCGTAAACGGTTGTTTATAAAGACTTGAAATTCTCTGTGATTGTAAATCTGCGGATTTACTTATGGCAAATTTACAAAAAAAATTATTTTGTCACTTCCGGTCGAAACCGGAAGTGATTCTAATTTTTCGGAATTTTCATTTTTTTGAGCGAATAATAAAATTATATGCATGTTGTAGAGTTTGCAAAGCTAAATGCAAAACTGAAATTCGTTTTCAAATCGGATGATGCATTTAAGAGATATCGGGGTTTAAAAATTGATCTTTCCGGAAATTTTGATTCCGTGTTTTTGGTTTTAAAAATAGTGCAAATTTCACACTGAAAGTAATTTCTACTGAAAACAATTCGTACTGATAATTAAACTATATATAAAACACAAAATTATATGCATATTGTAGAGTTTGCAAAGCTTAATACAAAACTGAAATTCGTTTTCAAGTCGGATGATGCATTGCAGAGATATCGGGGTTTAAATATTGATTTTTCCGGAAATTTTGATTCCGTGTTCTTGGTTTAAAAAATAGTGTAAAATTCACACTGAAAGTAACTCCTGCTGAAAACAATTCGTGCAGGTCATAAAACCGGACTCTGTTTTTTAATAGTTAATTAAAGTGTTTATCGATGCAATTTAGTTATTTCGATCGATAATTACGTTGTTAGTTTTTATTAGTCTTATTAGTTTTAATCGAAATAATTATCGTACGATTCCCCATTTCAACTCGCCATGTTTTGACTGCGAACAAACAGCTGATAGCGGTGTGTCTACATTTTTAAAAGAAGCATGGCCTGCAAGACGTCGATAGTGGAAATTTCAGCTCTACTAACGTATGACAGATTATAAAGGTATGTTTCAATACAGGATATGTCGTATTGACTTTTTCTTTTCAAAGTATTTGCACTTTTCAATCTAATCCGAGATTCCTCTGACTCTTACCTCCGCTTTTGAAGTACGTCACAATATAAAAGCGGGCGTTAGAGTCAGCGGAATCTCGGAATATTATCTGTCCAGTGTATTTTCACGGTAGCTGCAGAACTGTAGCTCTCCGGGAAAAAAATATTGACAGACCGGAGAGCTACAGGGCCACCCATTGAAAAAATTGTATATGTATATTTATTGCGCAGAAAAATGTGCGCTAGTTTTGGACTGATTTACCTTATTTATACGCAAATTCTGTGAAAACATTAGTACCATTAAATTCTTCATGCAATTTACTACTGATATCGACTCTTTATTTGCCTCAGACTTTCTCCGAAACACGCTACCGACCTCGGAAAATCAAGTATGTTGAATTTACATCGAGATCGAGAGTCGCCATTTTTACATGTAAACAAAATGGACCACATGAATTTGCGGGACTGGTGATGGGGTTTAAAAGACTATCCGAGGCAAGTGAAGAGAGGATATCAGTAGTAAATTGCATGAAGAATTTAAAATTAAAAGCGATGGGAGTCCTAAGGTACACAAGAATAGAATGTTGTAATTAGAGTGCATGTTTGCATGATGATAACTTTACCCTAAATATTTAAATATAGCAGATCTTTACCATATCGCCTTCACTTAATTTTTAAATTAAAAACTCATGCTTGTATTTAATTAAATAAATATATTTGACAAAGTAAATATTCAATCTAATTAAAATTAGACCTTTTGTCTCGCTCTCTGTTATATATGGTTATTGCTTGTGTAACAGGCATGTAAAACAGAGTGCGAGATGAAAAGTCTCAAATTTCAAATTATATCAAGCTCAGAATTTAGGTCAATGTTCCATGATATCTATTAAACAATCTTCTCAAGATATAAGTATTTCACAGAATCATTGTAATTTGAGGTATTAGATTATCTTTTATACATATTGATTCATTTTAGGTAAGCTTTACATGCATATCACATCTACATAGCATGTAAATAATTTTTACTGCATGTGCCTCAGATCTCTCTCTCTCTTTCTCCTTAATCTTGGCAAAGACTGAAACTGTCAGAGGGCAACTTAATTTTGTGACAAAAATATCTCGATCTTGTAAAAGAAATCCAAAGTGCATTGAATTTTAAAATGAGCATGTATTATTAATCCCTCATTTTTATGCGCATTATACATAGTATTGTTTTTAAAACATGTAATTCGTAAGAAAAAAAACCCTCGCTAAATTTATTCGCAATAAACCCCAGTAGAATTGACAAAACATGGTATACACTTACCAGAAGCTTATACATGTACTTTGACACTGCATGTTTGGATTGGTAATATTCCTTTGTAGTTTATGAATTGAAATATTGCTGTCGCACTTCAAGTAAAACAAACTCTCTCTCTCACTCCTGCTCTCGCTCTCTCCCAATCTGATATGTCTATACCCAAGAAATTATTTTAATGGTATGATATTATGACTTGATATGCACATTTTTGTTTTTGTACTGGCTAAATGTTAATGTCATATACCGGTATTTGGATATGTCATACTTATAACACTGCATGGTCAGTGTATTTTTTCCAAAAATATTATGTATATGTTAATGTAAACACAGCTATTACAAGTACATGTATGTTAACACAGCTAATTTTTTTTTTTCATTTCAGCTTAAAGCAGACTCTTGTTACCACATGGCTTTTACCTGTTGATTCTTGTGGTTTCAGCTCTTGAGGTTAACCTGTCACCTCTACCCACATGCATATTCCCTGTGTTCTACAGACTATCTACCGGTAATTCAAATTAAATCGGATAATGCATGAACAATAATGGAACTTTAAGAAAGCATCATGTCCTATTGTGGTTTGTTCATGTTTGATAAGAAATTATGAAAAACAAAATTAAGGCTGTTTAAAGAAATATAATTGTTGTGAAAATTTGTTTTCCAATAAAAGTATGCAATTATATTTCCTTCATTTTTTATTTTATAAAGATATTTAGATGTGTTTACATAGTTGAAAAATCACCCAACTCTTTCCAGTTTTCTCCATTAAGATTACATGTAGGATATGTAAATGTACATTTGACTTTTGAATAACACCAGCAATGATAATTACTTTTGAAATGAGCAAGAAACAATCTATTTTCATCCTTTTAAGGTATATATGCATAAAAAAGTAGAAAAAAACATGTCAAATTTGAACATTTTTAATAGAATTCTCCTCCGCCTCCAGCTACCCGGGTGTGTTTGAATTTAATTTTATTTAAGGCTGATGTTGAACTTGTTGATCTTACTGTTTTATCATGGTTAAAAAGAGACAAGAAACCAGAATAGATTAGATTTTTAATAAATATGATTGTTAGCTTACTTTATTTCATGGAAAAAAGAAATCACATGCAGGAATACTTGTCTATTTATTTATTAAAATGCTACAAATCATTCAAGAAACATAAAAAGATCAAATTTTAGTATCATTGATGATTGTTTTCAAACATGTGTGAGAAATGACTCATAGAAATTGCCACAAGTTTCAGAAAATTAGGCAAAAGATTTCAAACCATGACTTTTTATGAAAATCAAAAGATAGGGGGTGGGTATACATGTAAGGGCATTTCTAAGCTATGTGAAGCTTTTATCAAGATAATATCATGTAGATGTATGTTGTATTGAATAAGGTTTCTTATTAAAGGTGGTTGAACAACAATTGACCTCTAAAAGGTCAGGTAAAGATGTTTTACTATGGAGAACCCTGTAAACCTGTGTTGAGTAAAAGAACTTGGAAATGGTGGGTTCACTTAAATGGCCATATGTTTATTAAACCTCAATGGAATTGTCAATATGTGGTATACTTTTTTCTCAGAATTGCATTAGCTTTCTTATTCTAAGACAAAGACATCTGTTCATAAAATGTACTAAGTTAAAGGTAGCAAGGGACGATTCGGATAAAGTACCCGTTAATATTTTTGTAAAATTAAGGTACATCACTACACCTAGACTTATACTTTTTAAGACACTACTTCACAAGATGGCGATTTAAATGTTTTGTTGAACACTTAATATCGTTCGATTGGGTTGTATACCGTCATAGCTAAATGGTTAAAGTATTGGGTTTCTAAACCGTTTGAGTTTTAGTCCGCCTGGGGCTTTTGTTACTGTTTATTGAATTAAATTTTTGAAAATGTAATTGTTCATCCAAATTTGCACATTTTTTGCCTTTTTGACTTAAACACTTCTTATCAATTATGATATCTATCATAATCAAGTAATTTTCTGCTGATTTGAGAAAATATTTCAAGGTGTTTTGAGCCACCTTAAGAGATGCTGTACTTGAAGGCTTATGAGTGTTGCTAAGATTCATAAAATGAATTTTAATGATCATCATTAGAGGGATCTCCCTTGTTGGAATTGGTATGCAATATGAAAACCCCTAATGTTTAATACGTATATGAGAATTGAATGGTGAAACTTGCGGCTAAGACTGTTGTGTTGACTTTACACTGTGAAATTGCAAGTTACAAATGGGAGGTTATATAACTCGAAATTTATGTGGATGGGACATTATATACCTATTCACTGGGTATGAGGATGATAGCAAGTTTATTGTCCTCCAAGACAGCCACTATTTCATGGGCGAAGCCAAGTGAAATAGTTGCTGTTGAGGGGGACAATAAACTGTCTGTCATCCTCACACAACACAACAGTCTTAGTCTGTCTTTCTGTCAGTAAATAAATATAGATATATTAATTATTATCCTGAAGAAAACTTAATTTGTTGGCCATGCAGAATTTCTTGATGATAAACAAATTAGAATTATCGGACTTTGAATTTAATGCTGTGATCGGATTATACCAGAGGTGTTCCGAGTTTAAAAAAGGGAAATCGAATGCTGCCGGTGAATACTTTCGTTGACTATTCACCATGGACAGATAGCATAGAAACTATTTCACAGTTAGATGGAATAGCATGTTTATTCATTGTAATTTTACATAGGAAATATTCACAGAAATATAATAAACTTTACATTGCTAAGTTTCTGACATTTGATGGTGCAACAAGCACACAGTTTGGAAGGTCAAAGGTGACATCTTTTGTATCTGACTCCTTTTCGGCTTTATAACTCAAAAAGTTTATAACCGATTGAAATGAAACTTTGAGAGATTATGTGCAACTATTATGCCTCTAATATAAGATCCTAAAGTTTCTTTGAAAACGACCTTTCCGTTTTTACGTTACGTCATTTAAAAAAAAAATTTAAAAAGTCATTTTGTCCGCAGCGTTTCTAAAAACGCTTTAAGATAGAGGCTTGAAATTTTCAATGGTTATGATTTTGTCGTTTTACCTCTGTAATAAGGCTCGAAATGAAAATCTGTCACTTCCGGTCAAAACCGGAAGTGAATCAAATTTTTCGAAAAATTGAATTTTTTGATCAAGTCAAAAATGAATATCTGTTTTGTAGAGCTTATTCAGCTTAATCTAACACTGAAAGCCGTTTTCAAATCGGACGATGCATTAGAGATATCGGGGTTTAAAAATTGATTTTTCCAGAAGTTTTGATTCCGCTTCCTTGGTTTAAAAAATAGCGTAATGTTCAAAGTAAAATTAACTCGTACCAAAAATAATTGCTTAGTCGCACCTGAACACATTCGGATTTTTTTGTTCAGTCGTTCTTAAAATCGGAAAGGTTTTTGTTAAGTCGTACTTAAAATCATTCGTATTTTGTTAAGTCGTACCAGGAATATTCGATTTTTTTCATATTTTATATTAGTTACTCTTGTTATTGGTTAAAGAGCTCTGCTTCTTACAGGAACTTCCAGCTTTACTTCCGACATTAACGGAAGACCCACTCGTTGCTTTGCAACGAGCTTTGCTCTAGTTATTATTTTTTTTCTTACAAAATTTGTGCAGGCGATTTCTCGAAAATGGCTCACCCGATTTTCGTGAAACTTTCAGATCTAATAGATATAAATCCGAACTTAATATACATTTTTTTATTTTGATGACGTCATTTCCGTTCTTGAGAAAATGACGTTTTCGCGATTTTCAGAGGGTCGGCTTGTCCAGGGATCTCCTCCTAAACGGTAAAAGATATTGAGTTCAAACTTTCAGGGATTGTAGACAAGAGATTGTAGATGTGCTATTTGGCGTTCATATTTGTCATGCTCAAAAGGCGTTTAAGCTCGCCTGGTCCCGAAAATTGAGACTAAAAAAACGTCGTAATTTTTACTGGTTTTCTTAGTTTGTCTCTTTTCTGAAAAATATTTTGTTAACACTTGTAATGCAAAAAAGATTAATTTTTACAAGACCTTTCATTTGATATCAAGAAAAAGGGGCTGGCCCCTCAAATTAAGGGCCCAAAGGGCTCAAAAGTTTTTCATCTGTAGCCCTTTACTGAGGGATATTTTGTGAACAGTTATAGAAGCAAATATGTTTATCTTACAGTTATGTATCCAATAAATGTAATGATTTTATCATGTGTTACGTAATTAGAGGTTTTTAAGGGCCAAAAGTCCAGAATTTTGATCACCCGTATCTCAGAAAGGAAATATATTTTGAAATAAAGTATAGAAGTAAAGATGCTCAAAATGATGTACTAAATAATATGCAATTTTCAAAATTTCGTTAAATGGCCCCTATAAGGAGTAATGGGATCGGCCCCTAAAACGTTCTTTCCTATATATCTCAAGAACGGTAACAAATTTCTAAACACTTGTTGAACAAAATGTGTTGAGATTTAAATGACCTTTTATTTGATATCAAGAAAAAGGGGCTGGCCCCTCAAATTAGGGGACCAAAGGGCTCCAAAGTCTTTTATCTGTAGCCCTTTACTGAGGGATATTTTGTGAACAGTTATAGAAGCAAATATGTTTATCTTACAGTTATTTATCCAAGCAATGTGATGATTTTATCGTGTGTTACGTGATTAGGGGTTTTAAGGGGCCTAAAGTCCAGAATTTTGATCACCCATATCTCAAAAAGGAAATATATTTTGAAATAAAGTATAGAAGTAAAGATAGTCAAAATGATGTACTAAATAATATGCAATTTTCAAAATTTCGTTAAATGGCCCCTATAAGGAGTTAGGGGATCGGCCCCTGAAACGTTCTTTCCTATATATCTCAAGAACGGTAACAAATCTCTTAACACTTGTTGAACAAAATGTGTTGAAATTTAAATGACCTTTTATTTGATATCAAGAAAAAGGGGCTGGCCCCTCAAATTAGGGGACCAAAGGGCTCTAAAGTCTTTCATCTGTAGCTCTTTACTGAGGGATATTTTGTGAAAGGCCATAGAAGCAAATATGTTTATCTTACAATTATGTATCCAAGCAATGTAATGTCATGTGTTATGTAATGAGGGTTTTTTAGAGGTCAAGAGTCCAAAACTATGACCACCTATATCTCAAAAAGAAAAAAATATTTTGAAATGCAGTTTAGAAGAAAAGATGCTAAAAATGATGTACTAAATAACATGCGATCTTCAAAATTTGGTTCAGCGGCTCCAATAAGGAGATAAGGGACCGGCCCCTAAAACTTTTTCTTTTAAGATATCTCAAGAACAGTGACGAATTCTAACACTTGTTGAAGAAAGCTCTTACACCTGTAACAAACTAGTATCTGGCCCCCTAGAATGTAGACCCTGTTTTTTTTTATTCTAAATCATGTTTAACTGTTGAATAGCAAAATCAAGATAGAACAAATTCTAAAATCAGACGGAAGACCTCCTCGTTGCTCGCAACGAGATCGTGTCTAGTTATTATTTTTTTTCTTACAAAATTTGTGCCGGCGATTTCTCGAAAATGACTCCGCCGATTTTCGTGAAACTTTCAGATCTAATAGATATTAATCCGAACTTAATATACATTTTTTTATTTTGATGACGTCACTTCCGTTCTTGAGATAATGACGTTTTCGCGATTTTCAGAGGGTCGGCTTGTCCAGGGATCTCCTCCTAAACGGTAAAAGATATTGACTTCAAACTTTCAGGGATTGTAGACAAGAGATTATAGATGTGCTATTTGGCATTCATATTTGTCATGCTTAAACGGCGTTAAAGCTCGCCTGGTCCCGAAAACTGAGACTAAAAAAACGTCGTAATTTTTAATGGTTTTCTTAGTTTATCTTTTTTCTGAAAAATATTTTGTTAACACATGTAATGCAAAAAAAGTTTATATTTACAAGACCTTTCATTTGATATCAAGGAAAAGGGGCTGACCCCTCAAAAAAGGGGACCAAAGGGCTCTAAAGTCTTTCATCTGTAGCCCTTTCCTGAGGGATATTTTGTGAACAGTTATAGAAGCAAATATGTTTATCTTACAGTTATGTATCCAAGCAATGTAATGATTTTATCATGTGATACGTAATTAAGGGTTTTTAGGGGCCAAAAATCCAGAATTTTGATCATATTTATCTCCGAAAAGAAAAATATTTTGAAATGCAGTATAGAAGAAAAGATGCTCAGAATGATGTATTAAATCATATGCAATTTTCAAAAATTCGTTTAACGGCCCCTATAAGGAGTTAAGGGATCGGCCCCTAAAATGTTCTTTCCCATATATCTCAAGAACGGTAACGAATTTCTATACAGTTGTTGAACAAAATGAGTTTGGATTTAAATGACCTTTAATTTGATAACAAGAAAAAGGGTCTGGCCCCTCAAATTATGGGACCAAAGGGCTCTCAGGTCTTTTATGTGTAGCCCTTTCCTGAGGGATATTTTGTGAACGGTTATAGAAGCAAATATGTTTATCTTACAGTTATGTATCCAAGCAATGCAATGATTTTATCATGTGTTACGTAATTAGGGGTTTTAGGGGCCAAAAGTTCAGAAGTTTGATCACATTTATCTCCGAAAGGAAAAATATTTTGAAATGAAGTATAGAAGAAAAAAATGCTCAGAATGAAGTATTAAATACTATGCAATTTTCAAAATTTCGTTTAACGGCCCCTGTAAGGAGTTAAGGGATCAGCCCCTAAAATGTTCTTTCCCATATATCTCAAGAACGGTAACGAATTCCTAAACAGTTGTTGAACAAAATGAGTTTGGATTTAAATGACCTTTAATTTGATAACAAGAAAAAGGGGCTGGCCCCTCAAATTAGGGGACCAGAGGGCTCTCAAGTCTTTTATCTGTAGCCCTTTACTGAGGGATATTTTGTGAACGGTTATAGAAGCAAATATGTTGATTTTACAGTTATGTATCCAAGCAATGTAATGATTTTATCATGTGTTACATAATAAGGGGTTTTTAGGGGCCGAAATTATAGAATTTTGATCACCAATATCTCAGAAAGGAGAAATATTTTGAAATGCAGTAAAGAAGAAAAAATACTCAGACTGATGTACTAAATACTATGCAATTTTCAAATGTTCGTTAAACGGCCCCTATAAGGAGTTAAGGAATCAGCCCCTAAAATGTTCTTTCCCATATATCTCAAGAACGGTAACGAATTTCTAAACAGTTGGTGAACAAAATGTGTTGAGATTTAAATGATCTTTTATTTGATATAAAAAAGGGGCTGGCCCCTAAAATTAGGGAACTTAAGGGCTCTAAAAATTTTCATCTGTAGCCCTTTACTGAGGGAAATTTAATGAAAGGCTATAGCAGCAAATATGTTTATCTTACAGTTATGTATCCAAGTAATGTTATGATTTATTCATGTGTTATGGAATAAGGATTTTTTAGGGGTCAAGAGTCCATAAACTATGACCACCTATATCTCAAAAAGGAATATGTTTTGAAATGCAGTGTAGAAGAACAGATGCTCAAAATGATGTACTTAACAAAATGCAACCTTCAAAATTTGGTTCAGCGGCTCCAAAAAGGAGGTAAGGGACTGGCCCTTAAAACTTTTTTTCTCAGATATCTCAAGAACGGTGACGAATTTTTAAACACTTGTTGAACAAAGCTCTTATCCCTGAAACAAAACAGTATCTGGCCCTTAGAATGTAGACCCCGTTTTTCTATTCTAAATCATGTTTAGCTGTTAAATAGCAAAATCAAGATCGAACATATATCTCAAATTCAAAAATCAGACGGAAGACCTCCTCGTTGCTCGCAACGAGATCGTGTCTAGTTATTATTAGGGTCTTCCGTTTCCAACGGAAGACCCTCTTGTTATTCTATTGTTTCTTTTTAGGGTCTTCCGTTTTCAACGGAAGACCCTCTTGTTATTCTTCGGTTTCTTTTTATTAGGGTCTTCCGTTTTTAACGGAAGACCCTCTTATTATTCTTCGGTTTCTTTTTATTATTATTATACTTTTTCTTTTTTTTTCTGACTCCTTCTCGGCTTTATAACTCAAAAAGTTTCCAACGGATTTTTATGAAATTCTCAGAGATAATGTGAAACTATTATCCCTCAAAGATGTTTAAGTTTTCTTGACAGCGTCACTCCCGTTTTTACGTTACGTCATTTTTAAAATTTTCAAAAAGTCATTTTGTCCGCGGCGTTTCTCAAAAACGCTTTAAGATAGAGGCTTGAAATTTTCAATGGTTATGATTTGGTCGATTTACCTCTGTAATAAGGCTCGAAATGAAAATCTGTCACTTCTGGTCGAAACCGGAAGTGAAACAAATTTTTGGAAAAAGTGAAATTTCTGATCAAATCAAAAACGAATATGCGTTTTGCAGTGCTTATTAAGCTGAATCTAACACTGAAATCCGTTTGAAAATCGGACAATGCATAACAGAGATATCGGGGTTTAAAAATTGATTTTTCCGGAAATTTTGATTCCGCTTCCTTGGTTTAAAAAATAGCGTAATGTTCAAAGTAAAATTAACTCATACCAAAAATAATTGTTAAGTCGTACTTGAACACATTCGGATTTTTTTTGTTAAGTCGTTCTTGAAATCGGAAATGTTTTTGTTAAGTCGTACTTAAAATCATTCGTATTTTGTTAAGTCGTACCAGGAATAATTCGATTTTTTCATCTTTTTATTTGCGTTACTCTTGTTGTTGGTTTAAGAGCTCTGCTTCTAACAGGAACTTCCAGCTTTACTTCCGACATTAACGGAAGACCCAGTCGTTGCTTTGCAACGAGCTTTGCTCTAGTTATTATACTTTTTCTTTTTTTTTTCTGACTCCTTCTCGGCTTTATAACTCAAAAAGTTTCCAACCGATTTTGATGACATTTTCAGAGATAATGTGAAACTATTATCCCTCAAAGATGTTAAAGTTTTCTTGACAACGTCACTTCCGTTTTTACGTTACGTCATTTTTAAAATTTTCAAAAAGTCATTTTGTCCGCAGCGTTTCTAAAAAACGCTTGAAGATAGAGGCTTGAAATTTTCAATGGTTATGATTTAGTCGATTTACCTCTGTAATAAGGCTCGAAATGAAAATCTGTCACTTCCGGTCGAAACCGTAAGTGAAACAAATTTTTCGAAAAAATGAATTTTCGGATCAAATCAAAAACGAATATCTGTTATGTAAAGCTTATTAAGCTGAATATAACACTGAAATCCGTTTGAAAATCGGACGATGCATTACAGAGATATCGGGGTTTGAAAATTGATTTTTCCGGAAATTTTGATTCCGCGTCCTTGGTTTAAAAAATAGCATAATGTTCAAAGTAAAGTTAACTCGTACCAATAAATAATTGTACACTCGTACTTGAACACATTCGGATTTTTTTTGTTAAGTCGTTCTTGAAATCAGGAAGGTTTTTGTTAAGTCGTACTTAAAATCATTCGGATTTTGGTAAGTCGTACCAGGAATAATTCGATATTTTTCATCTTTTTATTTTAGTTTCTCTTGTTATTGGTATAAGAGCTCTGCTTCTTACAGGAACTTCCAGCTTTACATCCGACATTAACGGCAGACCCACTCGTTGCTTTGCAACGAGCTTTGCTCTAGTTATTATTATTATTCTTTTTCTTTATTTTTCTGACTTTTTTAAAGCTTAATATCTCAAAAAGTTTTCAACAGATTTACATGAAACTTTCAGGGATTATGGAGAATCACTGTCCCTCAAAGATGTTAAATTTTCAACTACAACGTCACTTCCGTTTTTACGTTACGTCAATTTTTAAATTTTAAGAAAGTGATTTTGTCCAGGGCGTTTTTTAAAAACGCTTCAAGATAGAGACTTGGAATTTTCTGTGTTGAAGCATTGATCGTTTTAATTTGGACATAAGGCTGGACTTTAGTTTCTGTCACTTCCGGTCCAAACCGGAAGTGTTTTTAAATTTTCGAATTTTTGAATTTTTCGTTTGAATTTCAAATGTTTACTAGGTTTGTAGAGTTGGTCATGCTGAATACGAAACTGAAATCCGTTTGAAAATCGAACGACGCATTACAGAGATATCGGGGTTTAAAAATAGATTTTTCCGGAATTTTTGATTCCGCGTCCTTGGTTTAAAAAATAGCGTTATGTTCAAAGTAAAATTAACTCGTACCAAAAAAAAAATTGCTAAGTCGTACTTGAACATATTCGGATTTTTTTTGTTAAGTCGTTCTTGAAATCGGAAAGGTTTTTGTTAAATCATACTTAAAATCATTCGGATTTTGTTAAGTCGTACCAGAAATTTTCGATTTTTTCATCTTTTTATTTTAGTTACTCTTATTATTGGTTTAAGAGCTCTGCTTCTTACAGGCACTTCCAGCTTTACTTTCGACATTAACGGAAGACCCACTCGTTGCTTTGCAACGAGCTCTGCTCTAGTTATTATTATTATTATTCTTTTTCTTTATTTTTCTGACTTTTTTAAAGCTTAATATCTCAAAAAGTTCTCAACGGATTTACATGAAACTTTTAGGGATTATGGAACGTCACTGTCCCTACAAGATGTTAAATTTTGAATTACAACGTCACTTCCGTTTTTACGTTACGTCAATTTTTAAATTTAAAAAAAGTGATTTTGTCCAGGGCGTTTTTCAAAAACGCTTGAAGATAGAGACTTGAAATTTTTTGTGTTGAAGCATTTATTGTTTTTATTTGGACATAAGGCTGGAATTTAGTTTCCGTTACTTCCGGTCCAAACCGGAAGTGTTTTAAAAATTTTGAATTTTCGAATTTTTCATTTGAATTTCAAATGTTTACGAGGTTTGTACAGTTGGTCATGCTGAATACGAAACTGAAATCCGTTTGAAAATCAGACGATGCATTACAGAGATATCGGGGTTTAAAAATTGATTTTTCCGGAAAATTTGATTCCGCGTCCTTGGTTTAAAAAATAGCGTAATGTGAAAGTAAAATTAACTCGTACCAAAAATAATTGCTAAGTCGTACTTGAACACATTCGGATTTTCTTTGTTAAGTCGTTCTTAAAATCGGAAAGGTTGTTGTTAAGTCGTACTTAAAATCATTCGTATTTTGTTAAGTCGTACCAGGAATATTCGATTTTTTTCATTTTTTTTGTTTTAGTTACTTTTGTAATTGGTTTAAGAGCTCTGCATCTTACAGGAACTTCCAGCTTTACTTCCGACATTAAAGGAAGACCCACTCGTTGCTTTGCAACGAGCTTTGCTCTAGTAATTATTATTTTTCTTTTTCTTTATTTTTCTGACTTTTTCAAAGCCTAATATCTCAAAAAGTTTTCAACAGATTTACATGAAACTTTCAGGGATTATGAAGCATTATTGTGCCTCAAAGTTTTAAAATTTTCAACTACAACGTCACTTCCGTTTTTACGTTACGTCAATTTTTTTAAAATTTTAAAAAAGTAATTTTGTCCAGGGCGTTTTTCAAAAACGGTTCAAGATAAAGACTTGGAATTTTCTGTGTTGAAGCAATGATCGTTTTTATTTGGACATAAGACTGGAAATTAGTTTCCGTCACTTCCGGTCTAAACCGGAAGTGTTTTAAAATTTTCGAATTTTCGAATTTTTCGTTTTAATTTAAAATGATTACGAGGTTTGTAGAGTTTGTTATGCTGAACACGAATCTGAAATCCGTTTGAAAATCGGACGATGCATTACAGAGATATCGGGGGTTAAAAATTGATTTTTCCGGAAATTTTGATTCCGCGTCCTTGGTTTAAAAAATAGCGTAATGTTCAAAGTAAAATTAACTCGTACCAAAAATAATCGCTAAGTCGTACTTGAACACATTCGGATTTTTTTGTTAAGTCGTTCTTGAAATCAGAAAGGTTTTTGTTAAGTCGTACGTAAAATCATTCATATTTTGTTAAGTCGTACCAGGAATAATTCGATTTTTTTCATCTTTTTATTTTAGTTACTCTTGTTATTGGTTTAAGGGCTCTGCTTCATACAGGAACTTCCAGCTTTACTTCCGATATTAACGGAAGACCCACTCGTTGCTTTGCAACGAGCTTTGCTCTAGTTATTATTCTTCTTGTTTTTCCTTCTGACTTCATTTTTGCTTTATATCTCAAAAACTATTCAACCGATTTGCAAGAAATTTTCAGAGATTATGTTAAATTTTTGTCCCTTGAAGCCTTTAAAGTTTCAGTTATTAAATCACTTCCGTTTTCTAGTTACGTCATTTTAAAAATTTTCAAAAAGTGATTTTGTCCAGGACTTTTCTCGTAAACGGTTGTTTATAAAGACTTGAACTTTTCTGTAATTGTAGTTCTGCGGATTTACTTATGGCATTTGACCAAAAAAATGTATTTTGTCACTTCCGGTCGAAACCGGAAGTGAAACGAATTTTTCCAAAAAATGAATTTTCTGATCAAATCAAAAATGTATATGTGTTTTGTAGAGCTTATTAAGCTGAATCTAACACTGAAAGCCGTTTTCAAATCGGATGATGCATTACAGAGATATTGGGGTTTAAAAATTGATTTTTCCGGAAATTTTGATTCCGCGTCCTTGGTTTAAAAAATACCATAATGTTCAAAGTAAAATTAACTCGTACCAAAAATAATTGTAAGTCGTACTTGAACACATTCGGATTTTTTTTGTTAAGTCGTTCTTAAAATCGGAAAGGTTTTTGTTAAGTCGTACTTAAAATCATTCGTATTTTGTTAAGTCGTACCAGAAATAATTCGATTTTTTTTCATCTTTTTATTTTAGTTACTCTTGTTATTGGTTTAAGAGCTCTGCTTCTTACAGGAACTTCCAGCTTTACTTCCGACATTAACGGAAGACCCACTCGTTGCTTTCCAACGAGCTTTGCTCTAGTTTTTCTTACAATTTTTGTGCACGCGATTTCTCAGAAACGGCTTGGCCGATTTTCATGAAATTTTTAGATCTGTTAGATAAAGATCTTAACCTGATAGGTTTTTTATTATATTGATAACGTCACTTCCGTTTTTGAGAAATTGACGTTTTAGCGATTTTTGGGGGGGTTGCTTGTCCGTGGAACTTCTCATAAACGATAAAAGATATCGAGTTCAATCTTTCAAGGAGAGTAGACAAACGATAGTAGATTTGTAATTTTATTTTTATTTTGATCTGGCTTGAAAGGCACCGAAGCTTGCCTGGACCCAAAAATTAAGATGAAAAAAACGTCGTAATTTTTGTGGTTTTCTTTGATAATCTCTTTTCTGAAAAATATTTTGTTAAGACATGTAATGTAAAAGAAGTTTCTATTTACAAGACCTTTCTTTTCAAATCAATAAAAGGGGCTGGCCCCTTAAATAAGGGGACCAAAGGGCTCTAAACTCTTTAATCTGTAGCCCTTTACTGAACGATATTTTGTAAAATGTTATAGAAGCAAATATGTTTATCTCACAGTTTTGTATCCAAGCAATGTAATGGTTTTTCCATGTGTTACGTAATAAAGGGTTTTTAGAGGCCGAAAGTCCAAACTTTCGATCACCCATATCTCAGAAAGGAAAACTATTTTGTAATGCAGTACAGAAGAAAAGTTGGTAAAAATGATGTTCTTAACAATATGCAACCTTCAAAATTTCGTTAAACGGCCCTTAAAAGGAGATAAGGGATCGGCCCCTAAAACCTTCTTTCTCATATATCTCCAGAACGGTTACAAATTTCTAAACACTTGTTGAACAGAATGTGTTTAGAATTAAGAGACCTTTTATTTGATATCAAGGAAAAGGGGCTGGCCCCTTAAATTAGGGAACCAAAATGGCTCTAAAGTCTTTTATCTATAGCCCTTTACTGAGGGATATTTTGTAAAATGTTATAGAAGCAAATATGTTCATCTCACAGTTATGTATCCAGACAATGTAATGATTTTATCATGTGTTATGTAGTAAGGGGTTTTTAGGGGCCAAAAGTCCAAAACTCTGATCATTCATATCTATGAAAGGAAAATTATTTTGAAATGTAGTAAAGAAAAAAAGTTGTTCAAAATGATGTTCTTAACAATATGCAACCTTCAAAATTTCGTTCAACGGCCCCTATAAGGAGATGAGGGATTGGCCCCTAAAACCTTCTTTACCGTATATCTCAAGAACAGTAACGATTTTCCAAACATTTGTTGACAAAATGTGTTCAGAATTAAATGACCTTCCATTTGATTTCAAGAAAAAAGGGCTGGCCCCTTAAATTAGGGGATCAAAGGGCTCTAAAGTCCTTAATCTATAGCGTTTTACTAAGAGCTATTTTGTGAAAGGTTATTCAAGC